>OY747709.1:36392399-36467399 GCA_963556495.2 Valencia hispanica
TGGGGGAAGAGACATTTGGCAAATGTCCGCAGGGTGGAATCGCACCCCTGGACAACCGCATCGAGGACTGAAGCCTCTGAACATGGGGTCCCTGTCTTAATTTCTAAGTGTGGCAGAAAAAAAATGCAACTCTTTGAAGCCATTACATCTTTATGAGATGTATGTGTACTTGTGAGCAAATGCAGTGATTGTAAAATGCATTGCAATACAGATGTTGTAAATGCTGCAGCTTTTAAAATGGAGATTTAATAAGCAAAAAGTACCAAGTTGATTATTAAGAGTTTCCTTACAGTGTGCTGACTTTTGATCGTTGCTCTTTAAAGGTCCAAAAATAATTACTTAATTTTTGATTCTATTCAGCTGCACAAAGTTATGGTACATCCATCCATTGATTTGCTTAATGCTTTCCCCTAGGCTTTGGAGGGGTTCAGAGTCAGTTGGAGACATTGTAATGTAGAGCTGAGTATCATTTGCATAGTTATGGTAACTAATCTTATTGCTTGTTATAACTTGGGTTAGACTTTTACAACCCTTACGAACAATGGTGACCGCTGATGTTCTGCAATTGGTTTCTTTTTATTTCTTCAAAATTATTTACTGTCATGCTTAATATAGGCTGTTTACTTCATAGTTTGTCCTTAGCATGTAAGAAACGATCCATCATAATGTAACCTTTGCAAGAGCTGGAGATGTTTATCACATAATCAGGCAGGAAACTATTTTCAATATATCAGAACATCATAATCCGAGGCAGGGCACTGAGGGAGGCTCACAGAGGCGGATTTAACAGTCACATGGCTGAGTGCAAAAGCGGCACAACAATTGAGAGTGAAAAAGCCTCGATCAAGAGAGAAAAAGAGTAGATGTGTATTCAACTGCGAGGTACATTTTGCTAAGGTGCAGTCCTATTCAGATGCATGAAAAAAGTATGCAAATCCTGTTTTACATGAACAAGAGCACTCAGCTGATCATTTAATTTGGTTGGTTAGATCATAGCAACAAAGTGATGAGAACATTAAAACAAATGGAAAGATGTTTATTGTATGCTGACTAATTAAAAGAATTGTAACAAGGGTCCAAAAATGTAAGATGATCCTTAAAGTAGATATTAAGAATTTAACATTAATAAAGAGACAAGACACCATTTGAGTTTTTAAATAGTGTCATTAGCACATATGGAATCAAAAAAACCAAAAACTTGTTCAAATAAAAAAGGCAAAAAAAGAAACAGTGTGCTGATTATCACATTTTGGATGTTCACCTGAACCCTACATCATACAAGTTACTTTTTCAAGTTGCACACTGAGGATTTTCATTTAACTTTTTTATTTGATAGCTCTCTGTTTTTGTAGGTAAGAAATTAAACAATCTATGCAGATATAATTGTATTAATTACTGGCAAAATAGTTGATGATGATGATGATGTTTACATATATTTAAAGATTAAAAAGGAGCTGCAGGGTGGCAGAGAGAAAATGGAGGAAAAATAAAATCACAATAAATCATCAAATGTACATAAAACGTCTCACAGCATACAATAACGCTGTAAGAAATTCCAGAAATGCATACTTTTCCATAATCATCATTCAACATAAAAATAATCCCAAAATTCTGTTTTCCACTATCGACAACATTTTTAACCGTACTGATAATGCATATCAGAAAACCCCCCTCAAACCCTCTTTGTAAAGAGTCCACAGACCCCTTCAGAGGGAAGGTAGACACCATCAGATGCAATATTTTATCTTCTCAGAGTAACATGGTTTTAGACAAATCTGAGTGTGTGTCTTTACCAGAGGAAACCCTGGACAGTTTTGTCCTGGTAAAAGCTGGGACTCTTGATAAAGTTTTCTCCTCAGTGAGGCCCACCACATGTGTTTTGGACCCAATTCCCACTTCCTTTTTTAAGCAATTTTATGAATCTTTTAGGGATGAGATTTTAACCATAATGAATTGCTCCCTTCAGACAGGGGTCATTCCTCCCGCCGGAAGTGAGGCCCCTGCTGAAGAAGAACAATTTAGATTTTAATGATTTTAACAATTACAGACCGGTATGTAACTTACCTTTTTTAAGCAAAGTTTTAGAAAAGTTTGTTGTATTCAACTTACCAACACTTAATTTCCCTCTGGGATCAATAAAGTATTTTTGAATTGAATTGAATTGAATTAATAATTTTATTAACGCTCATAATGTCCTGGAGAAATTTCTGTCTGGTTTTAGGGTGAACCACAGCACCGAGACGGCCCTTCTGAAGATTTTAAATGATTTTAGATTAAACTATGATGCACAGAGGGTGACAGTGTTGGTTCTACTGGATCTAAGTGCTGCCTTTGATACAGTGGACCACACTATTCTTTTAACCCATTTAAAACAGATTGGCCTCTCTGGTGTTGATGGTCTACAGTGGCTTGCAAAAGTATTCGGCCCCCTTGAACTTTTCCACATTTTGTCACATTACAGCCACAAACATGAATTAATTTTATTGGAATTCCACTTGAAAGACCAATACAAAGTGGTGTACAATGAGAAGTGGAACGAAAATCATACATGATTCCAAACATTTTTTACAAATAAATAACTGAAAAGTGGGCTGAAGCTGCCTGGGTGGAGGTGAGGGTCTTGGTCTTGCCTCCACAGGGCGCCCTGTGTCTGTGCCTCGTTTGCTGCTGTTGATGTACTGCTGCCGGTGCAGATGGCTCCTCTGATGGTGTTTCCTTGCATAGTTCATCTGCACTCGGCCCAATGTCCTTTTTAACTGTTGCTTTTAACTGTGTGTGTGCATGGGAGTTGGGTTCGGGGGAGGGGGGTATAACTGTGACCATGCTTTTAAATCTGTGCGGGAGGGATGGGAATGTAGTTTTATGTGGGGTCATTTTAATCTGTAAAGCACTTTGTGATGCAATTTTGTATGAAAAGCGCTTTATAAATAAAGTTTGATTGATTGATTGATTTAGAATGTGGCTTTGAAAGAAAGAAAATCATACAAAACACTAAAAGCAATAATCCAAGCCATACCATTACTTTTAGGGTTAACAAAAAACATCTATTGGTTTACGATCATATCAATAAAGCACAATTCTAATAACATGTTTGTCCTAATAACAATAAATTATATGTTTATTGCCCCGCTGTAATGCAGATGAAACTGCACAGCCATAAAATAGCAAAAAGGTAAATCCTAATCCATGTGTTTAAAATTATGACAATAATAATTTTTACTTTTAAATCCATTCAGTTCCCATTAATTGAAGTATCCAAACCAATTGATGTACTGTCTTTTGTTAATGTCAAACCACAAATAAACCAACACATGTTCAAAATATGTTTCATAATCATATCAAGGTCATATTTTCAATGAAAGTAAAACTAAATGTGCTGCAGCGTGACTTATGTTTTTCTCATTTAATTATTATGAAAAATAATCGGTTTTTGAACACTTTTGAATTGCTATCGATTTTGCACGTTTCACTTTGCAATTAATCGATTTATGGTGAATTTAGAACACCCCTAAACTTTACTTTATTGTAATATTTTGTAGTTACTGCATTAATGATGAAAGTTACACTGAAAAGCATTACACATTTCAGGAAAAAAATTGTTTAGGTCTTATTGTATATTTAATATCACTTAAAACACTGATATTTACAAAATTTATCCAATTGCTAGGTCAAAATGTCAAGTAAAGTAGTGCAACCTTGCTGCTAAACAGCACAGAAAAATTATGTTTAATAATGTTTTTAAACACATAGATCCTCATACGAATTTTGGGGTCAATATAGGGCTGGACCATAATTCAATAACAATATATTGTTTCCTTCCTTTTTGATAAAGCTTATAGTTAGAGTGGCTAAGGTCATCCTGAGCTATCTCTGTAGTTATGCTGCTATAGGCTTAGACTGCTGGAGGACAGACTTACCAATTTTCTTCATTCTGCTACTTCATTTTCTCCTACGACTCTCCAGTTGTATTACAGTACATTCTGTTATTTCGACTCTTAACTTTGTTTTCTCTCAGTGTTTTTCTCTCCATAGAAGATATACCTGGTCTGGTATGCTGCTTGGCTGCAATTCCCTGTTGGACGGGGGGCATCGACTGGGATGATCCTCCCAGTAACTGAACATCCACTGTGCCTGTTATCAACTTTTTTACTTTCTGTAACATAGAAAGTTCTCTTATATCAGATCTTCTGTTCCTTCTGTGTTTCTGCTCTGTCTTCTCAAACCCCCAGACGGTCGTGGCAGATGGCCGCTCCTACTGAGCCTGGTTCTGGTTCTGTTGGAGGTTTCTTTCTGTTAAAGGGGAGTTTTTCCTCTCCACCGTCGCTACATGCTTGCTCAGTATGAGGGATTGCTGAAGGATTGCTGTGGTTGGAAAGTCTGCATCAACGGGGCCCAACCTCACACCAATGACTGACGCAATCTGCTGGGATTCCTTAAATAGGAAACGTTTTAACTGATTGGAATGTTTGTATAAATGTATTGAAATGACTTCTTGTTAAGTGCCTTGAGATGACATCTGTTGTGAATTGGCGCTATATAAATAAACTGAATTGAATTGAATTATATATCGATTGTGGTGGGAAAATTCCTATGTAATTAGGATTTAAGTATATATATTCTCTGTCTAGTTAATGTATCTAGGGCGAGATGACAAAGTTAGGGGAAGCAAGATAAATGTTTCTGATACAGATGTGTCAGATCACCAGGAGAGACAGACGCCGGGGCAGCAAGATTCTTCAGAATCCAGAGGCTGGGCATTAAGATTGGAGAAGACGTGCTGCAGAGATAAACAGTGATTCCTGAATACTGAATACTATTCAACTGTTAGTCAGAAAGGTTGGGGGGGCGATGCACGAGTAATCTCTGTCCCCTCATTTATGTTCTGGCCAGACATGTTTGTATTAAATACTTAAACGCCTTCTGGGACTCAGTCCCTTTTATTATGGAAACCCTGAAGTATTTTCTGCCATTTAATGATCAATAGACATATGGTGCAATAGAAAAGAAGGATCCATAAAAAGTTCAATAAAAAAAGTTTCCCTTCTTGTTTCATTATAGCCGGGTAGTTTATTACTACAGTTATTTCTTACTCCAAACCAATTACAAACGCAGACCCAGGCATGCTCTGTCTTCCAGCCCCTGATCCTTTCAAACCACAATAGAGACCAAATGACGTGAACAGCAAAGGACGCCACAGCAAGGAGTGGAGGAAATAGTCCCGAAAAAAGATTTCAGTAGTTCACCAACAGGTACATGCTGCGTCCGTTTTTTTACCGATACATGACGCACAATAACACCAGATGTAACTATAAGGAAAAAAATAAAACACAGGAAACACTACAAACTGTCAGTTATAAAAAGTTGTAAAAAAATTATAAAGGGCTGAATAGAATTCTTTATTAAAATCAGTTAATTAAAAAATAGAAAAATATGACCAGGGCTGCACTTGAAATAAATCTTCCACTTTTTTTGATAGTTATCAATAATTATTGATATCGATCAATATGACTATTCCCTTTATCGATATGCTATTTTTCTATATCATCCAGCCCTAGATCATTATCAGTTACATTCAAATCATGTTAATACATAATGACTACTAAGGTAATATTCTCGTGGTGTGAATAATACGATTTTGTTCATCCTTACTTTTTTTTTTTTTTTTTATTATTAAAACAAGCTCAAAATGGGAAAACTGAAAAATTCCCAAACCTGAGACTGTATTGCTATTCAACATATTTTTTGAAGCATGGTTCTTTTCAGAGATTATCATTGATGATTATACTACATATCATATTTACTTAATTTTGAAAGTGAATATGACATGTTTTACACATTTGGTTATCTATTACATGTTTAAAATGGAAGCTAATTGTTATGGTTAGGGATTTACTATAGTCCTTATTGCAGAAATATACTGTGCCATTAACAGTATAACGTAAACACAACAGCAGTTTAGCTGTTTAAAAATTATTTTCATTACTGCTTTGCAGTATGGAGCTTTGTGATTTTTAAACATGGCAGAAGTTTCCTCAGCTTAAATAAATTAATAACACATTTCTGCTTTAGATTTAAGTAGTTAAGATGATTTTCTGCTACAGGTCAGACAATAAATTGGCATAACATATCAACAGAACATTGCTGTTCTGTTAATATGAAAAACAAAACAAAAAATATCCCTTTAAAAAAGTGTTTTGCTTTGTTTGTTGGTTGTTTTACAGTTCCGCAGTTTGGGTTTGAGGGGTTGGTGTGTAGAATATGGCACTTCTGTGACAAAAACACATTTGATTTGAATACTGAGAATATGGCATCATTAATGTTAAAACCACCTGTGCATAGGAAGAACCCAGTTGTATAATTAATAAAGTGTGTGCATCAATCCAGTTAAGCCATTATTATCATAAGTTTGTTTTTTCTTGCCTAAAAACGTAAAATGAGTAAAAATGGGTGTGCTAAAAAAAAAGTCAGCTTGTTCTAGAATGGTCTAGAAATTAGCTTCCATTAGTCAATCACCCCACACCCCACCACAGGAGAATTTAGTTTACTTGTGTCACACAAATAAAACTGCCTGTAAACTCTTGAAGGGTAAGAGGCATCAAATCCCTTTGTAAGAGTTTCATGTGAAACTGTAGCAGTCAGTGTTATTTGTGTGCCTGTGGTTTGTTAAATTCATTAGGCAGGGCCATAAATTCTTCCTAATCTGGGAAATATTAATATATTAATGTTGCTTTGTGTCTGTGTGTGTGTGTGTGTGTGTGTGTGTGTGTCTGTGTGGTTGTGTGTGCGTAGGTGCGTGCGTGTTTCAATGTCAATGCTCTTTTTAGTAGTGACGTTTTTATGTTTCAGTACAAGTACTTTTACAA
Source organism: Valencia hispanica (assembly GCA_963556495.2). Classification (NCBI taxonomy): domain Eukaryota; kingdom Metazoa; phylum Chordata; class Actinopteri; order Cyprinodontiformes; family Valenciidae; genus Valencia; species Valencia hispanica. The sequence continues at coordinate 36,399,263 of OY747709.1, forward strand.
CGATGTTCCCATATTTCATTCAGATTTTGTTTGGAAACAATCTGCATCAATGCTAGTTCATTCAGGCCCCAAACTAGTGAAACTGAATCTTAACACTAGTGAGAATTCACCATCGACTTAGCAAGCAGTGCACTTAGAATTATTGGACTTTTCACCCAGATCCAACAGTCCTTGATGTAACTAAGCCCAGCTGGGGTGTCTGGCTGGTTGCTGAACATTTGGCTTAAGGCAACTCTTTATGTATTTCATCACTCAGCTTTAGGAACTGCTCCAGCTCAGTCAACATGACAATGTTTTTATGGGCTGCATTAACAAAACTTTCAGACAGCATTCAGAAAATTACCTTTCACAGAAATGCCGATGATTTTTTAATGATGAACGCAAAATGAATCGGAACAGGATAATTTTTAGATTAACTAAATGACAAGAATAATTTAAAAAACAGTGATGAAAAAAATAGAGCTGAAGCCAAAAAAGTATAGCATGGAAACTATGATCAATATTAAATTATTTTAAAGACATCTTTGTCTTGTTTAGGCATGGTCTTAGGATTTTTACTCACAAGGCACAGCATGGCGATATAAATTGGCTCGGATGATCTTCTGCAACTCGTGATCAGGTGATGTTTTCTGAAACCTCAAGCTCAAGAAGTGCTTCAGATCCTTGTTGAGCTTGTGACCTGAAAACAGGAAACAGATAAAATCATCTGAAGTAAACAAAAAAAATGATTAAGAATGTCATTAGATAAAATATTATTTGGCTAAAGGCCACAGCAATTGACTGTTAAAAAACTGCCAGTTTCTTTAACCTACTAGTGCCCATTAGCAATTGCCCTTCCTTTGGATTTGCATTTTTGCACAAGTGTAAATCATTTAAAAAATATTCTAAGTATGTATGATGCATGAAATATTTCTTACAATATTAAACATTGTGATTTTAGTGCACTCAACAAATTCTTTATCTTAAAAAAACATCAATGCAGAATAAAAATACATGTATGACGCTGGAAAAGCATAAAAATGTTTCATTGCTAAAATACAAGAGAAAAAAAATGTCCAGTGTTTGAGCCTTGCAACAAAAGACAGTATGCAACAGGATGGTTCATTTACTAGAAGAGACTGGAATAGGTTGCAGCAACTCACTAAAAGTTTCTCTGATTGGATGAAATTGCAAAGCACACCCATAATCTATCCAATCATATGTGTGTTTGCTGCTGACAGTTTGAAAAAAGCTCCGGTGCTCACAATGGGGCCAGATGGCCAGAGCTCGCGCTCACGCCAGGGTCTCATTTAGGACCATTTAATGATCTCCAAATATATCAACTATGTCTGCCAGAGCTGGCAGACAGTTCTTGGGGGAGGTGCCATGTCCCGTTGTCAGCCTTGGATCCCAGAAGAGGAGTCTCTTCTGGTTTCTGTGCTTCAGGATAATAGGGTCTGCTCAACCTCTTCACTGGAAGGTTAGTGATAACTTTCCAAGTTGTCTCATCAAAGGGAAATTGCATCACAGAAGAATTCATGCTCCATTAACTTTTGTCTGGATTTTCCAGCATTACAACCTTTAATGATTTAAAAAAAAACGAAATTCATAGACAAAGTAGTGCAAAATTATGAAGAAGGAAAATGACATGGATTTCATTTCTTTACAAATAAGTCTGAAAATAGTGGTGTACATTTATAAACTGCAACCGAGTCACTTTATAGAACAGAGTTTCACTGCACTTACAGCCGCATGTTTAGCTTTACAAATATAAACAGACATTTTTGCTCATTCCGTTTTGCAAAATAGCTGAGCAATTTTTTACATATGAATAGTCTTTTATCTAAACCCTTCCAGCTGTATGTACATGGCCATTTTCCTGCTGGAAGGAGAAACTCTGACCCAGTGCAATTCTTTTGCAGCCTTTAACATGCCTTCATCTTCTCAACTCTGACCAACTTCTCTGTCTCTGCTGAAGAGACATTCTTCCACATTTTGCTGTGTCACACTACAAACCATGAACAGATTTTACAGTTTTTTTAAACACTTCTCGATCTTCCATTAATTCACTAAAAGTTGTCAACATATTCTCCCACTTGAGCTGTGGATCTCTTATCAAGGGCATCTTGGTGCCTTCTCTGAGCAATGCTCTTCTTTCCCAGCAGGTGTTTAGGTGGACAGCCATGTAGTGGTTAAGACTGAACTTTTCCTATACTCTTTACGTTTTTGGATAATCGACTGAACAGTGCTCTGTGAGATGTTCAAAGTTTGGGATATTGTTTTCAAACCTAATCCTGTGAATTTAAAAATTTCCACAACTTCTTTCCTGATCTATCTGCTGTGTTCCTCACTCTTCATGATGCTCTGAGGCCTTTATAGGACAACTGTATTTATACTGATATTAAAATACACACAGGTAGACTATTTACTAATTGGGTGACTTCTGAAGGAAACGAGTTACAATGGATTTCATTAAGGATTATCAGATTAAAGGGAGCTGAATATGCCTTTTCAGGTTTTTATTTCTAATAAAAATGGAAAATTTGCCATTTTTCTTTCACTTCAAAAAATGCATTACTTTAAAGTGACAGTGTGTAGTTTCCCTGGCGATAGGGGGCAGTACATACCTAAATAATTGAAAGCAAGTTGTATTTTTGTGTACGAGTGACGACCTTACCAATGAATGGCCATAAAGGCCAAAAATCCCTGAGTGTCATTGCGCAATTTTCGAACAAGTCTACTATAGCCAGATCGTTCAACCTACAGCAAAGAGATTAATGGTAAATACTACACACTGTCACATTAAATTTCTATCAAACAAAATTTTTTCTTCATAAAATCACATTGATTACATTAAATTTGTGGTTGTAGCATGCCAGAATCTGCATGTATCCACAGATCCTCCACATGTCTGGCTGCAGCTTTGGAGCTTGGGAGGAATACAGGAAGTCCTTGCCTGACAGGAAGTGCTACTGAAGACCGGCTCTGTGATGACCTCACAGTCTATCAGCCTTCGCTTTACCTCCTGGAATATTATTTCACCTACTGTCACTAATTTCACAAAAATAAGGGGACAGACTTGAAAAGACTTACAGTCAAAATAATAGCACGGTGTTAGTGATGTAAGAAAATATCGATACGCCAATATATTGTGATATTGTATGTATATCATTAGAAAACTTGAATCTTCTGCTTTGTAACATTTCTGCCCAGATGTCGAGACACTGCTTGGTATTCTACATTGCTGCATTTTTCTATTTCTAAACACACTCTCTAACACACACACACACACCTACACACCCTACTGTGTGTAATTCAGTGCAAGCAAAGCACAGTCAGGTAATTGTTACCTAGCAACCAGCCAGTGCTGACGACCATGATTATGGTCCCTGCTAGGCAAGCAGAAGTCAGATTGTTAAAGGAAAAACAGATACAACAGCACTATATCTCTCTCTCTCTTGTTCCTTCTCACTTTTTCCTACAAACACACACACATACAGACTTAATTAACATAAACATTATTTCCATTGAGCATCATCTCCTGCTCCATTTTGATTTACACAACCCACACCAGATTAAAAATAAGGTATGTTACACATATGTTAGCATTTGTAGTCATTGTCAGTTGTCCTGGCTCAGACATTTTCCGCAAGATAAAGATTCTTGTCAGAAACGACCTCCTCCCGGAGGCACGTACAGCGAGCAGGGGCTGGGCTGCCCAGGTGTCATGCTCCATCAATGATAAAGTTATCAAATATTCAATATTTATGTGGATTAGAGCAGTGGGGATCCCATAGTACAATCACCCCACTGTGTCCTGACTGTGCTTCTTTTATTCTGCTTGTCAAGATAAACGCTGATGTAAAATCCAACCATTTTCACAGCAGTGAAATAAGCCTAAACCTTTGTTTCAATTTGTGTTTATTATAACACTAAACTTTGCAAAGGTTCCATCAGTACTTTGTGAAAACGGTATAGAATATCAGCTTTGTGCATGAAATTACACTGTTTTGTCTCCTATGTTGTAGGAACTGTCACGTGGTGTGTGTGGAGAATGGACCCAAACGCACTCGCTGAAGGAAGCTGCAGGATGTTTATTAAAGGGAGGAGATCGTGATGATGGTGGTGAACGGAGACGAGGGCAGGAATGGAGAGACTGGACATCGGGCTGGAACGAAGAGGCAGGAAGACGACACACCATGGGGATGAAGACAATATAGGACTAGGAGGAAGGAGGAAGGAGGAATGATCCGGCCGGGAGTGAAAGGAAGTGAGGGGTCTTAAAGGCAGGAGGTGAGTAGGATCAGGTGTGGATGATGAGACAGACAGGTGAAGACAATCAGGCAGGAATAGGGCAGCGTGACAGGACCCCCCCCTTTAAAGGTGGATTCCAGACACCATGGAAAGAATGAAAAAGAAAGGGAAGAGAAAAAAAACAAGCACCCTTGCCAGGGTGGGTGGAGGGGGCCCACGGAAGGAGGGCCCCGAGTCTCTTTGGGTACGCCCCTGGAAGTCTGGCGGACGGCCCCGGTGACGGCCCCTGAGGACCTGGAGGTCGGGCGGACGGCCTCGGCGGCGTCCTCTGGCTGGACGGAGGTCGGGCGGACGGCCTCGGCGGCGGCCCCTGAGGACCTGGAGGTCGGGCGGACGGCCTCGGCGGCGTCCTCTGGCTGGACGGAGGTCGGGCGGGCGGCGTCCTCTGGCTGGACGGAGGTCGGGCGGACGGCCTCGGCGGCGTCCTCTGGCTGGACGGAGGTCGGGCGGACGGCCCCGGCGGCGTCCTCTGGCTGGACGGAGGTCGGGCGGACGGCCCTTAGGTCCTCTTCTGAGGGTCAGGTAGTGCCAAAGATGCCTGGCCGGTAAAGGTCGGCCGAGACAAAGAGAGTCTGGAGGCTCGGACGCCTCCTCAGACGGAGAGTCTGGAGGCTCGGACGCCTCCTCAGACGGAGAGTCTGGAGGCTCGGACGCCTCCTCAGACGGAGAGTCTGGAGGCTCTGACGCCTCCTCAGACGGAGAGTCTGGAGGCTCGGACGCCTCCTCAGACGGAGAGTCTGGAGGCTCGGACGCCTCCTCAGACGAAGGCCCTGGAGGCTCGGACGCCTCCTCAGACGACCGTTCTGGAGGCTCCAGTGACGGGGACGGGTCCTCCCTGACCCTCCCTGGGAGCTTCAGCGACGGGGACGGGTCCTCCCTGACCCTCCCTGGGAGCTTCAGCGACGGGGACGGGTCCTCCCTGACCCTCCCCGGGAGCTCCAGCGACGCATGGGGAAATGTCCATCGCTGGAGTGCAGCCAAAGTGATGGCCAGGAAGACTGCAGGAATGTTGGAAGCTGAGACTGGCTCTGGAGCTGGAACGGGCTCATGGACTGGAACTGGAACGGGCTCATGGACTGGGACTGGAACGGGCTCATGGACTGGAACGGGCTCATGGACTGGGACTGGAACGGGCTCATGGACTGGGACTGGGACTGGCTCATGGACTGGGACTGGGACTGGCTCATGGACTGGGACTGGCTCATGGACTGGGACTGGCTCATGGACTGGGACTGGCTCATGGACTGGAACGGGCTCATGGACTGGGACTGGCTCATGGACTGGAACGGGCTCATGGACTGGAACGGGCTCATGGACTGGAACGGGCTCATGATCTGGAGCTGGAACGGGATCTGGAACGGGCTCACGGACCGGAGCCGGAAGGGGCTCACGGACCGGAGCCGGAACCTCCCCGGGAGCAGCCCCACCTCGGCGGCGTCGCTGTCTGCGGCGAGGCGCTCCCCTGGAGCAGAGGTAGGCCGTCTTGTCCCCATAGAAAAACTCGAAGAGGTCCTCCTCCCTGATGTGAGGAGCCCCCGAAGAGCCAGCTGGAGGAGGGACAAAGACGGCGGGGGAGAGAACCGGCGGTGGGTGCCACGCGGAGATGGAGCCGACGTTGGTGGTCCGTGTGGCCGCGCCGCCCTGCTCCTCGCTCGCTGAAACGCTGGTTCGGCGGGTCCGTCGCCTACGGCCAGATGGTGGAGGCGGAGAGGGCGGACCGATCGTCTGGTCCAACGCCTCCTGGCGAATCCTCTCCGCCTCGCGCCGCAGATCGGCGAGCTCCCCGGCCGAGAAGACACTCTGGAAGTGAGGGAGCACTCCGAGGATCTCCCCGGCTCCGGAGACCCGTACAGGGAGGTGAGGAGAGGCAGCGAGTCTGGCCAGGTTAGCCCAGACGTCCTGGCGCAGGGCGGCGATCTCCCGGGCGAGTGCTGGGTCCATGTTTAGGGCCGGATCATTCTGTCACATGGTGTGTGTGGAGAATGGACCCAAACGCACTCGCTGAAGGAAGGTGCAGGATGTTTATTAAAGTGAGGAGATCGTGATGATGGTGGTGAACGGAGACGAGGGCAGGAATGGAGGGACTGGACATCGGGCTGGAACGAAGAGGCAGGAAGACGACACACCATGGGGATGAAGACAATATAGGACTAGGAGGAAGGAGGAAGGAGGAATGATCCGGCCGGGAGTGAAAGGAAGTGAGGGGTCTTAAAGGCAGGAGGTGAGTAGGATCAGGTGTGGATGATGAGACAGACAGGTGAAGACAATCAGGCAGGAATAGGGCAGCGTGACAGGAACTTATCAAACAGCTTTCTGCAATGCTACAGGCTGCCTTCTTGCAAGTATGCAAAATGGAAAACATTATTTGAAACAGATTTTTAAACATATTTTTTTTCAAACAGATATAATTAAATTGACGATGAAATCAGCTAAACTGTAAAACTTTGGCTGTAGCTGCCATTATATTCTAGTCACTATACCATAAACAAATAATTTAAGTTACTGCAGTTTGTGGTGAAGGAAACATAGACTTTAAGGGCAAAAATTGTAACAGCCCACCATATCTGATACAGTCAGAGCCAAAGAAATTAACTGAAATGTAAGTATCTGTTTTAACATTTCCATCTGTGGAGATTCTGTTACTGATATACATGGGCTGGTCGCTGGTGATCTTCCCATTATGTCACCCAAGGAAGCATTTTCTCTGAGGTGTTGCTTTAAAATATCTCCACAGGTGTGCCGTTAATTAGCTCAAAGGTTGTGTGTAACAAGCTTTATGAAGCTTATAAAGCAATGACATAATTAAGGCTTGCCCAAATAGCTGAAAGGCAAAAATGTGGTTCATCTTTGGGTACAATTTCCAGATGCATCAAGTTTCCAGTTAATCTGTTCAAAAAATGACATGCAAGTATACAAACCATGGTAATCTCCAGCCATTATACTGTTCAGGATGGAGGTGTGTTCTGTGTCCCGGAGATGAACATATTTTGGTGTAAAATGTGTAAATTAGAAGCAGAACGAGCAAAGTATCTTGTGACGATGTTGCTGGTAAGAGAGTGCCATTACCCACAGCACTAACATGGGCTGTGGGTAATGGCACTCTAACATGGGCTGAAAGGCGACTCAGAGTGAAAGAAAGTCCAAAAGCAACACAAAAGGCAGATGACAGCTCGCAGAAGCACACAGAAACAAAAAACTTATTTCTAAAAACATGAAACTAAAATTTAGGTATTGGGCCTTAACAACCATCATTAGATTTTAAGGAAAAAAAGATCGACCTGCAAATTTTAGAACAACATCCCGATTATGAAGTATGAAGTACAGGGATGACAGCACCATGTTGTGGAGGAGCTTTGCTGCAGGGGAACTGTTGCAAGTTACAAAATAGATAGCATCATGATGAAAGAATATTGTGTGGAAATGTTAAACCTTGTCAACATTAAGTTAAAATAGTTCAAAATGAGTCTTCCAAATGGACAATGAAAGTGGCCCGAAGTCAACAAAGTCAGTGTGTGCGAACAAGGTGACCTACACTGACTTTGTTGACTTCGTGCCACTTTTATTGTACATTTGGAAGACCCATTTTCAACAATTTTAACTTTGACAACAGTTTGTCAGGAGTGATGGACCAACATTCTAGCCACTATTAAAATCCCCAACTATCATGAGACCCTTGTGGAAGACTATCCAAAACATTTTATGCAAGTCAAGCTAATTACTAAGACTTAAACACAATGTAATGTAAACTTTGAGAAGAGTAATAAAAAACCCTGATAATTTTGACTTTGACTTTGACTTAATTTAAATAATCCTAGCTGACCTGAAACAGAAAAAATGTTTGGGCTGATTTAACATTAGACAGCAAGGGAAAACGTTGATGTATTTTTATACATTGTATGTAAACTTTTGGTTTAGTCCTGAAACAAAACCCTGAGAGACTCCATTTAATAAACTGATAGAATCTGTCATGATCAGGTTGACATGAACACTGAATATTCTGTTTGAAATGTATAACATAAACCATTGAAAAATACAGAGATAGCCCAATGAGATATCGCTGCCTATTTATTAAGGCGCTTTGGTCAACAGTGTCAAAACAGAGGTAAGATCTAACAAAAATCGGCAGCCATCAATATCACCTAATATCCTAAGCAGAGAAGTTTAGGTGGAAAGATTTTTTTAAATCCTGTCAGAAAATGATTAACAAATTTATTTGTGTAAGCTGCAGTGTCAGATGGGAGGAAAGGTGATGCTGGACTGTTTTTGACTCATCTTCCTATGCTTCTGAAACACAAGGCAGATACACAACTCTGTAATAAGGATATAAGTCAGAGACTGGGAGGTAGGGATTTCAATGTGTTATGTTGACTGAATGAGGAAAAAGCTCTTATTGGAAAAGGTGAAACTGTTAAGATCAACATTTTTTGTATCGTCAAATAGATCACTTCCATCTGCCATGTGTTCCCAAACCCAAACCTTACGACAAAAGTAAGTTGTTGTAATATCAACTGTAAAGTAAAATGTCTGAGTTTGAGCTTTCATCTGACAATGGATGCTTTTTTGTTTTTTTTTATGATAGTCCTGCATATCACTGTTCTCTGTAAGAAAAAAGATGTGAAAGCTGACTGTAGGCGTGGGCAATATATATCAATTATTTTGATATATTGAATTTTCTGTTTATGAAGATTGTATTTTTGGAAAATTGAGAAAAATAAATCTCCATTGCACCTCTTTGGTTTCCATAGTTCAAAAGGATGTTAGTCTGCCCATGGTCTACTATCTTGTTTTACAAGAATGTTTTACAACATGTATTTATTTGGACTTTCAATTCAGGTCAACTCCAAGAAGGGATGATTGAATCATCTGTAATTTGTTTTTAAGAATAGAAAGGAAGAAAAGAAAAAAAATTTAAAAAATCAAATTTGGCTAGAAAAAAATCTAAGATTTTATTTTTAATTCATTTTGCAGCCCTAACCTCTAATTTTTTCAAAACAGTTGTATAATGTCCGATGACATGTTCAACTTTTGAAAATAAATCTTTAAATCAAAAATAACCTGGTACTATTTGAATAACATCTTCAAATAGTACCAGGGAATAGTAAATATTGAGAGAAATAGTGATTTGTTTTAATTTGTGATATATACTGAAATTAATTGGTATGAAAAATACTATCGTGATGGATTTTTTTTTTTCATATCGCCCAGCCCTAGCTGACAGGGAATGATCTGTGTTCTAATGATACAATACTTCCTTTTGAATATTGAAGGGGACCATTTTAAATCTAAAAACACTCAAATTCCTCAATAAGGAGACGAATGCACCAGAGACATAAATGCATTATGAGATGGTTCCTAAGAACTAAGATTTATTTGCAGCCAGCTGGTGAAACACTGTGTGTGGCAGCGATTGGTGCTTTTCAGGCTTGATGGTGCAGAAGGGAGCTGTGTGAGGATGTGAGGCCCCTGTCCTCTTACAGATATACATGATGATGGAGAAAGAGAGAGAGATGGATTTAACCCAAATAGGAGTGGATTATACACATCCTCAACGCTTCCAGTCAGCATTACATAACCTTAAATCTAGTTATGCATCCCTGTCTCATTTTAAGAGCGGGGTAGAAGGGTATTGAGTGAAATCAAATATCTGAGCACAAACAGTTACACATTTCCCCCCACATAAACATGCACAAAATGCATCCATGTGTTGGAGATGTGGTCTTAATTGGATGGGGTTTCATAACTGTGGACAAAATCGACATTTTGACAGGATTTAAAACAAAATAAAGCTAGTTAGAAAGCAAGAGAGCTCAAAAATATGTGAGTAGTGGCCTAAAACATTAGCAGAAGACTGTGCCAAGCAGCTGCTGTCTGTAGTACCAGGCAGCAGCTGTTCTTACGACAAGTCATTGCTGCAGCCTGTCAATCATGACTAGAGAAATAAACCTGCCTATTGTAACAATGTAAGACAACCAATCATTAGCTGTGGTGCTTGTGGTAGGTGGATGTGACTATCTGTGTGTAAAAGAAGCAAACAGCTTAGACAGAAGTGCTTTCATTTTAGCAAACGTCCACATCGACGAGTGCTTGCTGTGTGTAAAACTCTCTTCAGCTGCTAATTGGGATTCATCTGCTGTCCTCAAGCTCAACACTGCCCTCTGTGTCTTCAAGCCTCATGACTTAGCGGTCTGCTTCATGTAGATGTGTATCTATGGCAACACAGAGCCAACCAATCACTGACTAAAGCTGTGTGGTCATTAGAGTGTGCTGCCCCCTAGTGGTTGACCTCAACTCTGTTCATTCAAAACCTAAACCTTCTGAGATTCCTCTTGAATGGAATGTCAAGGAGAAAGCTCTACATATGTAATGGATTCACTTAGAGTACATATGGAAATAAAAATGGCTTTATAAAATATTCATGAAAATGTTTATTAGTTTTTACTGGATTTAGTTTTTACATTTTCTGATGAGATTACACTTCTGCAGTTAAGGCCTGGTTCACTTGGCAAGATTTAAAAATTGTCGTAAGATTTTCAAAACCTAAGAGACAAGGCACATTGTCTCCCCACACTGTTGGTTTTGAACCAACAGTGTGGGGTGTGTGGCCACACGGCAATAACAATACACCACACACAAACAAATTTCACTCATGAGTCATGAACATTCCCAGATTTGATTTTGGATTACCCTCATTTCATGCAGAATGCTTGCCTCACTTGCTTTCTTCTTCTTTGTTTGGCAGGCTAGATGCTTCTAAGGCATATCACTGCCCATCACCTCATTTTTGGTTGGCTACAGGTCACATTCAATAGGATGCATGCTCGTTTGTCCTCGAAATTCACAACACACGCTGTGATATCAGGCCAAGACTATTTAACATGTTGAATATCCCTGTGATCGCAGCAGTGCAGACGTCCTTATGAGGAGACCAGAGCACTGTGAACACATCACACACGGCAACATCTGATAAGATTATCTTTAGAGCCATCTAGATAATCGGGTCGTCCTTAAGATTGTCAGAAGGGGAAAATTGTGTCTGAAATCGGCATAGTTATCTCGTCGTGTGAACCAGGCCTAAAGCAGACTGAACCTCCTTAACACCTCAGCAGAAGCACAGTTTTCATTAGCTGCAAGCTTTTCAAAAATATGTTATTTTCCATTAGTATGAAATCTCTTTCAATATTTTACCAATTCTGTTTCATTTTTCCCCAACTTCCACTTTTTCCATTTTAATTTTTCTGAATTCCATTTTTTCCATTCTGACCATATTTAATAACCAAAAAGTGTATAATTATGTAGTGAATGAAAATAATTTCAGAAATTAATAGCCAAAGAGACCCACATTTACTGTTGATCACAAATATTTTCACAAATAACATTAAGCATTTCCTTATCATTTTAAAAGAACTAAAACATTATGTACAAAACAGTCATATATTACACATTTTATAAAAGAAAGTCACCCTTCCAAGATGGCAGCCCCGTAGAAGATTACATTTTAGAATATAAACTCATGGAAATTTGGCCAGACTATACCGGTTTATATGAAGTCAGCTCGTCAGATTTCAAGAACAGGGACAAGCGCGAGCAGGCATACAGTGAGTTGGCCGTAAAATTGGACCAGACAGGTACTGTGAAAACAGGGGGCTACCATCTTGGAATCATGTGAGCACAGACCACGTTTTGATTGGTCACTTGAATATTTGCCCTCAACACTCAGCTCACGTAGAGCGCACACGAGGCGAAAAATATCAAACCTGTTTGATTCTCACCTCAATGCCTGGCGTGAGGTGGAAAACTCACAGAAAATTAGCCGCACACAGCGAGCTATCTGCTGAGAAAACGACCTCGAATGACTTTTTGCTCAGCAGATTGCACTCGTGTGCGGCAGGCTTTAGCTTTGAGGGTTTTTTTATTATTCGGAGGACATCGGCGTTTCAGTGAGTTTTTCGCCATGGCTGGCCCATTTATTTTGTCTGTGTGTGGAGGAGGGCAGACCCAACCTCCGCCCAACAGGTACAGGAGTTACAACTGCCAAAGCACTACAGGAACAGCGTTTTATTGTGTATTCAATTTTTTTTGTTAAATTATGCGATTCCGTCCGCCTTTCCCACATTGCGAACTTCATAGAATCCTACTCAGTCAGTCTGTACATCGTTGTGTCTGTGTAGACTACTTCTGCTGGGTTGAACAAGCAGCCTGTGGATTAGTTTGTGCACTGCTGCCAACTAGTGAATGGATGCTTGTTTATTGTTTAAAGTAGTCATGACCTCTAATTTTCACTTTTCCACGAAAAAAAATGTGTGTTATGATTACCTAACGATTATACACTGGCCGGAAGCCGATAGCGTTTGTTTGAAGCGTTTGTTTACCCTTAGTAGCTAACTGCTATTGTATGCTAGGAGGAGTAGTAGCTTCGAGGACAACACAGGTAATGGCTGCTACTTTGCAAAAACAAATGACCTAGAATGCCACCAATCAACCGCGCCCCTCATTTGCATTATTACAATGACTGTCCATGACAGCCAAAATATGGCATCAGATTTCGAGAGACAATAATGCCTTCAGAAATAAGGGTCAGAGGAGCTCTGTGTTTATTTTTTTCAACTTTTCTTTTTTAGAGGGGGCTGAAAGACTGTAATAGAGCGTGGGTATCCAGGATAATACTAGGTTATGATTCCTTTAAGCATGAATATGATGATATGATGATACACAGCTGTACAGCTCCATCTCTCCCGATGACACACGGCCAATGGATGCACTTTTTAACTTCATTTTAGACATTAAATCCTGGATGGCAGAAAACTTTCTCCAGCTCAACCAGGACAAAACTGAAGTTATAGTCATCGGTCCTGAGGCTCAGAGAGAGAAACTTTTACCAAAACTACAATCACTGTCTTTTAATCCCTCTTTACAAGTGAAGAACCTGGGCGTGATTTTTGACTCCGAGCTGACTTTTATTCCTCACATAAAAAATATTACTAAAATAGGTTTTTATTAACAAAAGAACATCGCCAGAGTCCGCCCCATTCTCTCTCGGGCCAATACGGAGAAACTGATGCATGCTTTTATCTCCAGTAGAATTGATTACTGTAATGCCCTGCTTTCTGGTCTTCCTAAAAAGAGTATATCAGGTTTACAACTACTACAAAATTCAGCAGCACGTGTCCTGACGAAGACCAGGAGGCGGGAGCACATTACACTGGTCTTAAAATCATTGCATTGGCTCCCCGTACATTTCAGGATCGACTTTAAGGTTCTTTTAATGGTTTTTAAGTGTCTTAATGGTCTTGGACCTTCTTATCTCTCTGAACTGCTTTTACCATATAAACCTTTGCGGTCTCTGCGCTCCTCTGGCAGCCGTCTCCTTGTCACCCCAAAAGTCAGGACACACGCATGGCAAGATGTCTTTCCAGTTTTATGGCCCTCACCTCTGGAACAGGCTGCCAGAGGACCTCAGGGCTGCAGAGAATGTTATGTTTTTAAGAGCAGGCTCAAGACTCACCTTTATAGCCTAGCTTTTAACTGATTATTTATTACTGTTTGTTTAATTGCTCTGCATGTTTTATATGATTATAACTTTATCAGTTTTACTATTTAATCTTAGCACATTAATTTACAGTTTATTTTTATACTTTAATTTATCTTAATCCCCGTTCCAGTGTTTCCTCTGTGGGAGCCCTCTGCCCCGGGAGCGGTGGTCGGCTATGGCTGCCTGGGTGCTCTCCAGGTGGAGCTTGGGTGGAGGTGGGGGTCTTGGCCTTGCCTCCACTGGGTGCCCTGTGTCGGTGCCTCGGCTGCTGCTGTTAGTCTACCGCTGCCGGGGCAGATGGCTCCTCTGATGGCGTTTCCTTGCATGGTTCATCTACACTCGGCCCAATGTCCTTTTTTACTTTTTCTTTTATCTCTGTGTGTGCATGGGAGTTGGGTTGGGGGGAGGGGGGTATAACTGTGACCAGGCTTTTAAATCTGTGGGGGAAGGAAGGGAAGGTGGTTTTATGTGGGGTCATAAATAAGTGTAATATTTGTTAGATGTGTTTGGAGGGTATATACGCATGTTTTTAAAGGAATACAATAATGTGTACACTGCTTATAGCCAAAAAACCTCCATTCAGTAAGTTCTGAGAGTTAAAAAATATTTGATATGTTGACTATGTTGAGTGTTGACTATTCTAAGTGTAAAATTAACACATGCAAAATGAAAAATTATAGAAACCTTAAAGGAACATTGTCCTATAGGCAAAAAAAAAGACTGACTCTTTGGAGTAGAACGCAAGGAAGTGATGGTTAAATCATAATGGTTTTGCTCACTGAAACATTAGTACTATTTTTTAGTCAAAACCAAAAGTTGCAAACACAATTACTGTCTCACAAAGCTTTGACAAATCTAATGTAGCTTGGTTCAAAAATAAAACCAAACAAAAGCAACTGTCAACTCTTAAAGCAACAGACCACACATGCAGGTGCAGGTTTACTGTGACCACAGCAGGTAAAATCCCTAAATTACAATTGCTGTCTGGGAGAATACTTCAAAGGTAATCTTCTGCAATGGGTAGTTGAGCAGTTATTGCAGGCCCTACCTAAATAACTAATTCCTCAGTTTAGTTCTTCAGTAATCTCCATGGTCCTCCAATCTAAAGGTTGGAGGACCATGTGTTGGGTTCCAATACGTTTTTAATAAATTAATGATTTTTATTTTATTTACATTAATCAATTTTTAAATATATTTAATATCTTTATATTAATTATTATATTCATGTATGTATTTAATATGTTAGGGTAATCTATACTGAGTATGTTTAACTAAACATTTTTATTCAAATATGTATCCTTTAAAATCTGAAAATTTGAGACTATTATTTGTATTGCCTGTTAGTTTATTGTCTCCTCCTATGTTATAGGACAACAAGCTTATATCTAAACAAGCTTGGAAGACAAATTTATACATAAGAGCTCCAACTGAGAACAAAGCAAAGGAATTTCCGTTTGGGGACAAATAGTATTGTATTTCCTTGGGCGGATTTCAGATAATAGGCACAGAAAAGGAACTGGAAATGCTGGTTCTTAAAACAGTAAATTCCATTGTTTCTGCAGCTTCCTTTGCTTCTCAGGACATCCTGTCAGTCTACACTGAACTCTACAGTTACAGATGAGAGCATTTAACTCTGCATTATTCAGTAATATAAGGAGGGGCTATCTGAGAGAGGTGAAGATCAACATGGAGGCAGGGGGTGATTTATTCAAATGTTGCTGCTCTCTCTGAAAGGCTTCACTCTGCATTCTCAGGATGATAAAGCAGCTATGATCTCCTGCTATTACACAGCCATTACTCCAACAGAGATTTTGTGACAGCTGATACGTAAGATATGACAGTAATGATATTAAACAAGGTGCTTACTTATGTCAATTATAAAATAAATCTCAGTGTTTCTGTTAAACACAGACCTGCTCACAGATACAAATTGTAGGCCTAGATAGAGTGGCATGTCTAGCATCTTTTACACACGCTCACCCCTAGCAGGCGCTGTCTTATTGCTACTGCCTCACACCCCTGCAATCAGAGTTAAAATGATCATACAGTGGTGTAATGGCAAAAAATAGTATCTCAGGGTTTCCATAATAAAGAAGACTTGAGTCCTGGAAGGCGTTTAAGTATTTAATTCAAACCTGTCTGGCCAGACACGGAGGGGACAGAGTTACTCGTGCATCACCCTAACCAACCTTTCTAACTAACCGCTTAAATAGTATTCAGCAATCACTGTTTATCTCTGTAGATGTCTTCTCCAACATTCACGCCCCGCCTCCAGAGTAACCGCTTCACGCGAGTCATAGCAACGCATAAAGCAGCTCATCCGAAGGCCAGACAGTTATCTTACTGCCCCGGCGTCTGTCTCTCTGGTGACCTGACACATATATCTTTCTCATAACATTAAGCTGGAACAATAAGCTTGTCATTTTACCCTAGATGCATTCACTAAACAGAGAATATACACTTAATTCCTAATTGCATAACAATTTTCCACCACAGTGGCCCAGCATAAGGCTCTGGGCCATACCTCTCCTGTCTCCTGCTATAATTACCTCTAAGCAGCCACACCCAAAACTTCTTTCATGTTGTTTTCACTAAGATCCCTTTTTAAGTGAGGCTGGGGTGCATATAGAAATCAGGCAAGAAGAATTATGACATGTTCAGCAGAACTAAACGTTCTTATTTTTTAAATAATAATGTTATTTCAAACAAAAATAAACATGAAATTGAAGATTTAATATCCCAGTAAAGCTTGACATTTTAAAACCAAATCATTATCATGTTTTACAGCATAAAGCATAAGGAACAATTACCCTTTCCATTTTTTTTTTAAACCAAAAAAAGTACATTTTAAATGCATTTTCTGATCCAAAAATAGCCTATCTCTGTGCAGAGAATGCTAGGAAGCATTGTAAATGTAAAACAAATCCAAAAAGGACAGATTTCTCTATATGTAAAAAAAATAATATTTATCCAATGAAAAACACTTTTCGTCCCAAGGTTATGGAACAATTGGAATCAATTACTTAGGGGATGGAAAAATCCAAAGTTTAGGAAAAAGTACACAACACAGTTCATGCCAGGACAAGGACAGATAGCACAAGCAGAGTGTCAACAGCCAGGACATTGAGGCGAACATTGGTTGTTTCTGTCATATAGTTAATCAGGTAAGAAAATGCTTTCTAATACAGCAGGGGTGCTTTGCTATTTATGTGTCCACTGTCAGTACAAAACATCTGCTGATTTCCACAGATCATGTTAAATCAATAACAACATTCCTACTGTATGTTTTCCCCACTAATATTACCATCAATTAGTTATTAGCAATTAGTTGTTTTTTTTGTCTGAATGAAGGCTGGAACATTTGACTGCAGATGCATTCTCTGTACCTCATCTTAACACATTTTCTATCAACCACATCTTCAGGATTAGCCTGAAGAGACTTTGTATAGTCAAGCTACATGTTTCAGGAAAAGTGCCAAACAAATTATATAGTTTAGGTTGTGAGACAAACGGCTACATTACTGTGGTGCAGTTAAACCCTCACAACTAAAACACAGATTGCTTATGTGGAGAAAAGTGAGACTTGCATGATGACTCCCCCCACCTGCCAAAATCCATCTATAACCTTTTGAATTATGTTGCTAACTAGCTCAGTCCCAAACCCCTGCTCTCCTATACAGTGATCATGATTTTCAATTCAATTCAGTTTATTTATATAGCGCCAATTCACAACAGACGTCATCTCAAGGCACTTAACAAGAAGTCATTTCAATACATTTATACAAACATTCCAATCAGTTAAAAAGTTTCCTATTTAAGGAATCCCAGCAGATTGCGTCAGTCATTGGCGTGAGGTTGGGCCCCGTTGATGCAGACTTTCCAACCACAGCAATCCTTCAGCAATCCCTCATACTGAGCAAGCATGTAGCGACGGTGGAGAGGAAAAGCTCTCCTTTAACAGGAAGAAACCTCCAACAGAACCAGGCTCAGTAGGAGCGGCCATCTGCCACGACCGTCTGGGGGTTTGAGAAGACAGAGCAGAAACACAGAAGGAACAGAAGATCTGATATAAGAGAACTTTCTATGTTACAGAAAGTAAAAAGTTGATAACAGGACACAGTGGATGTTCAGTTAATGGAAGGATCATCCCAGTCGATGCCACCCGTCCTACAGGGCATTGCAGCCAAGCAGGATACCAGACCAGGTATATCTTCCATGGAGAGAAAAACACTGAGAGAAAACAAAGTTAACAATCGAAATAACAGAATGTACTGTAATACAACTGGAGAGTCGTAGGAGAAAAGGAAGTAGCAGAGTGAAGACAATTGGTCAGTCTGTCCTCCAGCAGTCTAAGCCTATAGCAGCATAACCACAGAGATAGCTCAGGATGACCTTAGCCACTCTAACTATAAGCTTTATCAAAAAGGAAAGTTTTAAGCCTGGCCTTAAAAGTAAACAGAGTGTCTGCCTCACGGACTAAAGCTGGGAGCTGGTTCCACAGGAGAGGAGCCTGATAACTAAAAGATCTGCCTCCCATTCTACTTTTATAAATCCTAGGAACCACCAGTAAACCTGAAGTCTGAGAGCAAAGTGCTCTGTTGGGAACATATGAAACAATTAGATCTCTGATGTATGATGGAGCTTGATTATTAAAGGCTTTGTATGTAAGAAGAAGGATCTTAAATTCTATTCTGGATTTAACAGGGAGCCAATGAAGGGAAGCTAAAACAGGAGAAATGTGATCTCTCTTTAATATTTATCAGAACTCTTGCTGCCGCATTTTGGATCAACTGAATGCTTTTAATGGCATTTTGTTGACTTCCTGATAGTAAAGAATTACAGTAGTCCAGCCTTGAGATAACAAATGCATGGACTAGTGTCTCAGCATCAATCCTTGACAGGATGTTTCAAATTTTAGCAATAACATTTTCATAAAAAGCTATTTAAAAAAAAAAAAAATACCTCCACGGGTGTTTCAAATGGTGCAAAATGAAATCATTTTAATTAAAATATAATAAAATAGTATTAAAATATAATAAAATATAAATTTTAACGGGCACGACAATGACGTAATGTTTACACCTACCGCCAGTAGTGGCCGCGGGGTGCCAGATACGGTCTCTATGATCCAACTATGTGGTCGTACAACTTGGCTGATATTGGGAAAAAATGGCTGAGTATGCAAGTCAAGCAGCATCTTCAGAGCCCTGGAGGAGATATCGTTGTCCGTCTCAGGAGAGGAGTGACCGTAGAAGAACAGAAACTAGAGTAGTTTTAGGGGAAGCCTAAACTAGATGGACCCACATAAAACATGTCCACGGCGTCAAACACACGCGGAAACAGCGACTTTCCTCTTGGATTGGTAAGCTAAGTCACTTGCTAACTTTAGCTGTCAGTTAAACTGCTCTTACATTCATAGTTGTGTATCATCTGCATAGCTGTGGAAATTTATTCCATGCTGTCTAATGATTCTACCAATTGGGAGCATATATATGGTGAACAGAATTCGTCCAAGCACAGAACCCTGTGGACCTCCACAAGTAACCCTTGAGAGTGAAGAAGATTTATCATTTAGATGAACAAACTGGAATCTATCAGACAAATATGATTTAAACCAGCCTAGTGTTGTTCCTTTGATCCCTGCAACATGTTCAAGCCTTTCTAAGAGAATATTATGATCAACTGTGTCAAAAGCAGCACTGAGATCTAACAAAACCAGAACAGACACCAGTCCATTATCTTAGGCCATGAGAATGTCATTAGTAACCTTCACCAGTGCTGTTTCAGTGCTATGATGAGCTCTAAAACCTGACTGAAACTTCTTCAAACAGCTCGTTACTGTTTAAATGCTCACAGACTTGATTAGCAACAATTTTCTCAAGGACTTTGGATAAGAAAGGAAGGTTAGATATAGGTCTGTAATTCACTAAGTCATCTTGATCAAGGGAAGGTTTCCTGAGTAAAGGTGTAATTACAGCTTTTTTAAATTCCTGTGGTACGTATCTGTTTACTAAGGATAGATTCATCATATCCAAAATGGGGCCAGGAACCAAATGGAACACTTCTTTAAATAATTTGGTTGGAATTGGGTCCAACATACAAGTTGAAGGTTTAGATGAGGCTAATATTTTTGATAATTCCGAAAGCTCGACTGAATCAAAACAGCCTAAGCACAACTGAGGTTCTACAGTTCTTTCCGATACTGCCTCATTTACTGAGGAAGAAGTAATCATGTTTGGGAGGATGCCAATTATTTTATTTTTAATAGAATGAATTTTATTTATGAAGAATCCCATAAAATCATCACTGCTAAGAGCTGGGGGAATAGTTGGCTCAACAGAGCTATGAGTCTGTGTAAGTTTGGCAACTGTACTAAAAAGAAACCTAGGATTGTTTTTATTCGCCTCTATTAATGATGAAAAATATGCTGTTCTAGCTTGTCGAAGGGTCTTTTTATACAGCAGTAGACTGTTATTCCAGGTTAAATAGGAATCCTCTAGATGTGTAGAGCGCCATTTTCTCTCCAACTTCCTAGTATTTTGCTTTAAAGTACACAACTCTGCGGTAAACCAAGGAGTCAGCCTCCTATAGCTAGCCACTTTCTTTTTTAAGGGGGCTACACTATCTAATGACAAACGCAAAGAGGACGTAACGCTGTGAACCAGACCATCAATTTCTGAAGGGTTAGAGATAGAATTGCTGCCATCCACTGTGTTACCCTGAGACACTAAGGAAAGTAAGAATGGAACAGATTCTTTAAAAATTGTTACAGCATTGTCTGATAAAGCTCTACTATAATGAAATTTTCTTTCAGATTTAAGATGGTCAGTTAAAGTAAATTCAAAAGTTATTAAGAAGTGGTCAGACAGGACCGGGTTATGTGGGTGGACTGTTATTTCCTCACACTCAACACCGTTTGTCAGTACAAGGTCCAAAGTGTGTTTACCCGAGTGGGTCGATCCCTGTACTTTTTGAGTAAAGCCAATTGAGTCTAAAATAGCACTAAAGGCTGCATTTAGGCTATCACTTTCAGTATCCACATGAATATTGAAGTCCCCCACTATAATAACCCTATCAGTATTTAATACTGAATCAGATAAAAAATGTGAGATCTGATCCAAGAATTGAGAGTAAGGGCCTGGTGGACGATACAAAAATGGTCTTAATGTTTTGCAATTTGGATGAGGAAAATTAAGGGTTAGATGTTCAAAAGAACTGTAGCTATCAATTGGTCTGGGACAAATTAGTAAATCAGAAGGGAAAATGGTTGCAACTCCTCCCCCTCGCCCAGTATTTCTCGGAATGTGAAAATTTAAATGACTGGAAGGAGTTGACTCATTTATACTGATATAATCCTCCTGCTGCAACCAGGTTTCTGTGAGACAAAGGAAATCAATGTGATTATCACAAATCAAGTCATTTACTAACAAAGTCATGAGGAGAGAAATCTTATGTTTAATCAACCACATTTAATAGATTTATTTTTCTGTTCAGTCAAAGTTGTATTTATTTTTATGAGATTTCCATAATTTGCTTTTTTTGGCTTAACTTTTAATCCATTTAATTTTGGCCGTGGGCAAGACACTGTTTCTATAGGGTAATGGGTGGGTAACAGTACAGAAGCAGCAGAGAGGTGGGTTAAACTACGACTCTGCTTCCTGGTCTGGACCCTGGGTTATCAGTGTTTTGGAGGACTAATAAATTCGGCCATATTCCTAGAAAGAAGAGCTGCTCCATCCAAAGTGGGATGGGTGCCGTCTCTCCGCATCAGACCAGGTTTTCCCCAAAATTTTCTCCAGTTATCAATGTAGCCCACATCGTTTGCAGGACACCACCCAGACAACCATTGATGGAATGACAGCATGCGGCTAAACATGTCGTCACTGGTCCGATCAGGCAGGGGACCAGAAAAGATTACTGAGTCGGACATTGTTTTGGCAAACTTACACACCGAAGCAACACTAATTTTAGTGACCTCCGATTGGCGTCACCGGGTGTCATTACCGCCAGCGTGAATAACAATCTTACTGTATTTACGCTTATCTTTAGCCAGCAGTTTCAGGTAGGATTTGATGTCGCCCGTTCTGGGCCCTGGCAAACATTTGACTATGTTCAATGTTGTCTCTAATGCCACGTTTCTGACTATGGAGCTGCCAATTACCAGGGTCGGCTTCTCAGCGGGTGTGTCGCTGAGCGGGGAAAATCTGTTAGAAACGCGGACCGGTTGGTGGTGGCCCGGGGGCTGGGTCCTAGAACTATGCTTCCTACGTACAGTCACCCAGCCGGCCTGAGGTCCCGGCTGCGCGGGCTCTACCGGAGGACAGCTAGGGGGTTCTATCCTTGTTGGCTCTGCGCTGGCTAATGGGCTTCGACTATCTGCTGGTTTTTCAACAGCGCAGAGCCGTGCTTCTAATTCTGATACCCTCGCCTCCAAAGCTACAAAAATATTACATTTATTACAGTTACCATTATCACTAAAGGAGGCAGGGAAGTAACTAAACATCTTACAGAGAGAGCAAGAGAGATGAGAAGAGTTAGAGACAGGAGAGAAAAGAGTAGCCATAGCGGCAATGAAGCTAAGCTAACTGAGCTAGCGAGACCTTACCACCCCAAGAAAAGCTGTGTGAAACACAAGGAGTTCCCAAAACGTAAAGTACACCACCACAAAACGTGTGTTTCAGTGTGCTTGTGTGTTAAAATAACTTAGAAAGGCCTCAGCACAGAGAAAATAAGATCAATTCAAGAGAGTCTGAACACCAAACAGCTTACAGGGAGCACAACAGTGACAACAGGAAATGACGCAATACGGCTTACCCCCGTCAAAATAGTCATACACACCAAGGGCAATGAATACCTTTTCCTGATCACTTCCAAAATCTAGTCACTTGTTCCTGGTCCCACTGTGGACATTTCCTGACAATATATCCAAATCCATCAATAACTTTTTGAGTTTTGTTGACAGACAGACAAACTAACAAACAAACAAACCATGGCAAAAACATAACCTCTTTGGCAGAGGTAATAATAGTAAACAACAGTTTGGTACTCAATGTATTTACAATGAATTTACAAAGCCACTCCAAAAGAAATAGTAGTGACCAAAGACACAGGTTCAGTTGGATCTAAAAGAACAAACCCTACAAGTCCTGAAGCAATTGGTTAGTATTTGATATTTATGTCTATTGGAAACAAAAGAAAAAAACAGCAAAGACCTGATCTAGGGCAAAACAGATTCATCTCTCTTGAACAAATCCATTTGCAGTTCAGTGAAATTTTGTTAAAAATGATCTCAATATAAGGGACTGTCAAAAAGCAATTCTGAAAGGAGAAAAACTCAAAGGACAGGCTGAGGTATGACAAATCCTGAAAAGCTGGCCTAAAAAGTCTAAAAAGGTCTGTACTTTGAGGATATGATACTATACAGTCTAGAATGAAAAAAACTGCTGGTTTTTGACACGACCTGTCATTTTTAACAGACCATAAGTGGTTCTGTGTTAATTGGCATGTACTGGACAGTTTTGACCCGGTTCTGCTGTGCTGCTGAGTCAGTATCAGCAGTGCATGATGGGAAAACACGCTCGATGTAAGAGTCACAGACAAAAGCATCATCAGACAGACAGAAGCATACACCAAGGCGAGCAGAGGAAGAATGTTCCGCTCCAGTACGCTGCATCTGTTCATTGCTAAATATATCCAAAGGAACACGGGCTGTACAATCTCTTTTCTCTGTGTTGCAAGCTGAGTATCCCAAATCTTGAGGGAAGAAAAAAAAGAATGAAGGAAAAATGAAGGTTAGTGCAGGTTTTAAAGACTTAAACAATGCCAGCCGCAAGGTTGAATTACTTGGAAGTCATCCTAAACAAACAGACAAAATGAAACCAGACAGGGAAAGGACATATATTCTTGTCCAAAACAGGAATACCAAGCTCAACATTTTCCAAATACTGTAATTGCATCTCTTTGCTTGACTTACAAAATATGGAAAAAATGTTTTTGTACCATGTTTCTAAAGAAAATGCAAACAAAGACCTAATTTTAACGTCTCCATTGTATTAATTTTCCTCTCAGGGTCAACACGTGCAGAAACACTGAAGCTTCCAGCAAGCTGAATCCTTCCTGTCGATGATTGAAAGCATAGAGCTATGGCTGATGTGTGTGAGTGCCATCAGTTTTATCTGGCTGCCTCTGGTAAATGTCACTCTCTGCATGGCTGTCACACAGAAAGGGCCCCTCTGTCATTGAAGCACTTCTTTTCATAAGATCCGACGTCCACGGGCAATGAGAAAGAGTAAAGATTCACCTCCCCCTTCTTAAGCTAATCTTCTCTGTGGAAAGCATCCTACTTTAGGCTTCAGAGTGTCGTCACCAGCTTGCTAATATGATGAAACACAATAAAGGAATGATACATGATTATTATCCCATTACACTTGAGTTATGGTTTATATGCATTTGGATGGAGGGATGGAAAAGGAAACGTAAGTCCACAGGGGATGCTAATTGTGGGTTGTGATCGAAGATCTGAATGACGTTAATGCAGTACGCAAATAAACTGTTCCAGCTGTTGTGTAGATCTGAGGTCTTGTATGTTGTTAAAACTATATTAACAGGATTTGGAACGCCACATTTAGGTAGCCGTTTGAAACATGAGGCCATCCATCAGATATTAAGGGCTGTGCGAAAGGAGAGGGCTAACAGACAAGAGCCCAAGAGGAAAATTAATTTAATCAATATGTCATGTGAAGAGCCTTAGAACGCTGCCTAATAGAAGTTGGAATGGAATTTTGTCTTGAGAAAAAAAAAACCCATTAATTTAGAAATGCCAACTGGGCATTATTGTTATAAGATAACTGATAAGCCCAAAAACCTTTTGTCAGTAAGATAGGGTATTGTTATTGGTTATTGTTTAAAAAAAAAGAATGGAGCACAGACGGATGGGAAAAAAATGAAAATGTAATTCACTTACAATGAAGCCCACATCTCTGTCTCCATCAAACTGACTGGGGCAGAGTGAAAACACAATAGTCTGACAGCTGGGGCTTAACAGAAAGAACATTTCAGAAAGAATCATAAAAAGCCAGGATTGTATTGAGTACAAATGCACTTATCAAAATTTTGTGGTTGATTTTTGTAAAGCTTGACCAACCAATATTGATTTTACAAATCACAAAGTTTAGGAAACAACACTGGTGATGGCAAGCTGACAGAAGCGAGGCTGCCAAATACTGGCGCCACCAGGAGGCAGAAGGGTGAAGTGTTGTGCCCAAGTACACAATGACTAAGACAGAGCAGGGTTACAAGACGAACTCTGAACTCCTGTGCCACAGTCGCCACAGATAAAACAACCAGTGGTTTAAATCAGAAGAGTGTTCTTTCCACAACAACAGTGACAGAGGAACATGCACAGAAAACAATTGTAAACAGAGTCTGACATTTAAATGTAGCTAAAAAATACATCAAAGATGTCCTTCTATGTCCTATAGAGAAACTACCTTCAAGTGGTTATTATATCCCTAACACAAGCTATTTCAGCTTTACATGGATAGACAGGTTTAGGTTAAAGATTAATACACTAGTATATAAACAAATGACTTCTTCGAAATGAAGGGACCACAGATTCCCCTTTATGGCTTTGGAGCATGAACACATAAATTATTGTAAGACATCTGAGATGGCATTAAATAAGGAACATTGAGACAGTGAGGTCATTTAAAAAAAAGTCATTATGCTGTTGGAGCAGTAATCTGTATTGAGAAGTAGTTGTTATAATAGCATGAAAAACAAGACAAGGTTCCAATTTTTTTGTTTTCTACTTTCTACTTCATCTTTTCTAGGATTAAAAAAGGATTTATTTTTTTAATACCAATCTTATCACACACTACAGTGTATTTGTCAGAGGTTTTATTTGGAAAATGAAGACGGTCTTCAGAACATAATACTCCAGCATCTAGTACAGTAAGAAAATATTGGTTAGCATCATAATGTTTACTATTTATTTCAGCTTTATACATTAGAGCTACACAATATAATCTTCAAGAGGGACCTGTTCAAACAATTGTGGCAAACTAAAGATACTATGTATCAGAATTTACGTTATTTACATAACTGCTGCACAAATGACAAAGCTATGACCCAATAATAACATTACTTAATCCAACGCTACACGATGGACACATTCATTCACTATGGCATGCCAAATGCTTCAGGTGGCTGCTGAAGCAGGGATGCCTGGCCGGTTTTGTGAATTATTCAGCTAATAATTATTTGACCACTAGAAGGCACTCAGAAACAGTTCTTAGACCATTGGCCTTTCAGTCCAAGTATTTTAGGTAATCATTAAGTTTGGGGGGAAAAGAATGTGATTATAAAATCCCAACGTAAGCTGCCGTGATGCAGTAGCGCATTCGGATTTCCATGCTCTTCATCTCAATAGACATGACATATTCAAAATGGAGGTGCATCATTAACAACACACAAACCTACATATATGTGAATGAGCTTGATATTTCACAAACTTAGCTTAGAAATTACCAACATGTTCGTATCCAAATTATATTGTAAAGGTAATAGAAGTATTTTTCCATTAACATTCTCAGTATATATAAGCAGTAGAATATTTAAATATCATATATAAAAATGTTTCAGCTTTATCTGTTAATCAGGGTGGTTTAACTGCTTCCTCTTACAAGTACAAGTACAAGTTTGAGGGAGCGATCTCCAACGAGTGGTGAAGGCAGAATACAAATTGGCCAGGTTATGTGTTAATTCACAATAATTACATGGCATTTATACGGTTAGGAGTAACAACCTATTATTTTATATTACAATTTGCATTTGCTGCTCAAAGACAAAAAAAGATTTTCAGGGCTTATGTGAGCTAGAAAAAATGTTTGTCAAAAAAATTGTTATCAGTGGGATTAAATGGTTCAGTTTTATAAAATAACATCTGTATTTTACAGCTGATGTTGTAACTGCTATTAATATTTCAAGTCCTTTTAAATTTATCAGAAATCTGCTTTGGAAATCTGAATTAGCTGCAAGCTTGTCTTTTCAATTGGTGCCTATCTCCAGCTGTCAGGTGGGGTACACCCTGGACAGGTCGCCAGTCCATCGCAGGGCATCCAACCATGTTAGTGGAAAATATTAAGGAAGGAAAAAGACTGGTTGAAAAATGTGAACAAACAACAAGGATAACTGCAGCCTTTTTTATTGGTTTTAAGTAACGTTACAATGCTCTTAGAAACTGAACCCTGAACCACTCACAACCCACAACCACCAAAACCAACACAAATAAACATCTGAAATACATCACTATGTGTGAAACAAGTTTTTTTAATACGTTTCATTTTTTGAATTACTAAAATAAATTGTTGTATTATTTTTGAATTTTTCTATATGTATACATAAGTAAAATTAAAGACATTAGGTAAATTTAGACCATGTTTTCCCCCATTATGCAATCCACTTATTTTGTAAGAAAAAAATGTTTCGGATTAAACAACTCAAAATCACAGTTACTTTTGCATTAGATGGGAAAAACACAGACTACCAACACCGAAGAAAGCATCAAACCTTATCCAATAAACCTAACCAACCCAATAAAAAAATGAGTGTGTTTAAGTGTCAGATCCATCTGATGCAAAAGTAAAACACTATAAAATGAAAAAATAAAATTAAATATAATACAAAAGCTGTTTCCTCTTTTTTCATTAAATAGTCCTATGTCAACTTTATGCTAAACACATGAAATGTTATCAATAACATATAATCTATCAGTCAAAAAGGGATGTTAAATGCTAGTCTCACCCTTGAACCGAGTATTGTTCTCTGTGTTGTCCCATCTTCCCCAAGACTCCCTACACCCATCAAAACAGCCAGATGTTGCAAGTTTCAGATAAACAGCTGCAGCTCGAGGTCAGTCCCTCCCCCGAAGAGCCAGGGGCATGCAAATAGTCCCTTTCTGTATGGTTATGTACTGTATATCAGTTGTAACTCTGACAAACTGCCGAAACAGAAATGTACCTTTCAAGATCTTCTAACACTGCCTAAAAATACTTCTTTGTGCTTGCCCTTCTTTTTAAAAATCAGTCATCTAAAGATATTTTGGTCAGAATGCTCTATTCTCAATGACAGTGTAGTGATTAAAGACACTGTTGTACTATCAACAACCTCAGACGGAATCTCTATATTAGGAACAGGGATAAATATAAAGGAGTAGAAATCAATTTTTCCTGTATTTCAGGGTGCTTAGTGAGTTCTAAGTTGGTTTAGTTTGGGTTTATAAAGGCATAACACAGATATAAAGCCAGTTGGACATGCTTGCAAAGTAAACATGATCAATAGCTAAAGGGAAATTGTTTAAAATATCTTAGTTAATGACAGTTGAAGAAGTGCATCGAACAGGTGACAAATGGAATGGAATTTAGGAATTGGAGTAATTTTATTGTGAAAGAAGGTTAGGGGACCAAATTATACTTTGAAGCCTTGAATGGAGCTACATACTGGTCATCACCAGAATAAGTCTCACCAATATTACTCCAAGGGCACATCAATGAAACAATACTGCTCGTTTATGAATCACAAAGTAGAGAAAAACAGACTAAATGTGATCATTATCACCTTGAGCCAAATTTTATTTAAGAACACTTCAGTGTGGTAGAAAAATGAAAGGTAAAACGATGTCCAGCTGTGTACATCTGGTAAAAAAGTTAGGATTCGGTTCAATGCCTTTGTTAAGGTAAAAATGTTTACAGGATCTATGGACGAGAAATATTCTATTTTTAAATCTTATGGGATTCATTCACTTTTCTGTTCTCTTTCTCAATTCAGACTTTTTACCATTTATATCCAAACCAAATTATTTACGAGAACTATCCACCTCTTATCTTTTGATTAATTATAGTGGGCTAACTTTTTTTAAAGACCTCAGTGTGAAGCTCTTCTGAAACTTAGCAATGTATACTGACATTATACTTACTGTGTGGTTTTAAAACCACCTAAATCAGACTTGTAGTTTGCCAGTCAGCAAGGAATTATCTCCTGGGTGATATCCAGATGAGATCCAGATGTACAGTGTGAAAGTACAGTGTACAAAGCATATGTACTTTGCTGAGACATTACATTTTTAATATATTGAAGAGCCAGATGAAGGTATGTTTTTTTGACTGAAGCACCTGCAAAAAGCTGCAGTTTTTTTAAACATCTTAATGGCAATCCTGTTATTCAGTGCTGGGATCTTCTTCCTTTAGACACCGTGGCTAATTAAGAACACCAGAACTGGAGCAGACTTCAAATATCTTAACAGTGATGAGAATATCAGATGGGAGAAGGTGGTTCCTGCAAAGCTGCTTTGATTTAGATAAGGCTTTCTTCCACCTGACAAAACCTGCAGATTTATGACTGGGAACAGAGGAGCCAGTGTGGGCACTGGGACAAAAACCCAAACACACTGTTACACTGAGCTCATAATGGTATTTGGGTGTTTGTCTTCACCTGTTCAAAGCTGTCAGTCCTCGGGTGAGATTTCACTTTTTCACCTCTTTTAAAAGTGAGAACCCAGGGAAAAAGATTCTGGGGATTCAAAGTTGGCTCTTTTAAACTTGAATGATCAAAGACCTCTAGTGTTTAGTAACATTTGTCTGTTTGTGTAAGTATGACATCAGAAGGACAAACCTTTCCATCTGTACATGTGGTACCTGAACAAAGTGGTTCCAGTGCCTAATCAGGGTCGATGCGTGTCCTTAACTGATTCGATAAAAAAGAACTGGTTTGGTGTTTAAAGCCAGACAGCATGCTACTTAAAACATCTCTGTAATTCTTCCTCTGACGTTTTCTTAATTTCTGTGAGGATTATGGTCCAGGGAGACAGTCTAACTGCACAAATCACAATATTTGACTCAGTATCATTGCAAACAAATGTCCAAAAATTACCGTCTTAAAGCTGCTATACCGAATCTGCAAAACGAGCTAACTGAAAGTATTTTTTTCATGTCTCTTAACAACGTTCTAACATAGTATAGCAATAAATATTTTGTGGCGGTAAAAAAAAAAGAGGAAATAAATAACCAAGTGGCTCTGCTGCATTTGGCTAAAAACCTCAGCCAGAAAAACACATTATGGCTCAGTCCGAAACCAATGATTGGACCTTCCGGTTATCCGTCTCACCAGACAAGCGCACTTCCGAATTTATGTGGCTCCTCCACTCATTACCCACGCCCACATTTTAAAACAGAACACCACTGAGAGGTTCTTCACTCAATAATGTCAGAGAAGAAGAAACAGCCAGCTGCTGCCACTTCAAGTTTAGAACAAACTACCATTTGAAGTCAAGGAAAACAAAAGACTGGTTACCAGACTTGTGTTTTGCGCTCTCTCGTTTACTGTGGCAATGCCCGTTGCAAAATCAGGGGCCTAGGAATGATAGCCGACAGGAGGCCTGAGAGTTCTGTGACTGTGTTGATGTTGAAAAGATTGTTCTGCAGATTCGGTATAGCAGCTTTAATTGATCATTTAGTGTTTATAAAAACTCTCCAACTGCCATTTATTAACAGTGCTGCAAACAGGAATTACATCACGGTTTCAAAGAAGATTTATTGAGACAATTGTAATATGATTATTATGGTATTGCAATATTTTCCAGATTTAAAAACAATGCTTTCAGCTTTAAACTATAGTTGTCACTGCATGTATTTGCAGCACATTGGTTTAAAGGGTAATTCCACCATTTAAATCTATGTTGTAATTTGAATGTATCTATCTTCTCAGAAATAATTAAAACATACAAAGCAAAGAATAGACCTCATCTGATTAGACAACTGATAATATTTCAAAACTCAAAGTTGGATTTATTTGAGAGTCAGCAAATGTGGAAATAGAAGAGAATTAAACAGGTGGTAAAATAAATTAGAAAAATTGCGTGTCTTAAAAGGGTATAGTATACCATACAACACTGAGGGTAACATAGCATAGCCATTAACTCTGAGGGAGGAAGAGCTGACCAAGCTAAATTACTGACAATAAAGGTTGTGGGTTTAATAATGGGCTAGCTCTGATGGGAAAACCTCCTAATGAGAAGCACCAGTGTGGACAAACAGAAACTGTTAAACATGTTATTCTTCAGTCCAGAAAGTAGATCATTATAACAACATTTTAAGCAGATATCTTTTAGACCTAATACACGGCTTCACCATTCCATCAATGTACAACAATGCAGAACACCATCGCTGTGTCTGGATGCTATTTTAAACAGGCCGAAGCCCATTTAAATGATCTTTGAGGTATAAATAATTTTTAAAAAACTATATATTTTTAGATGACATACGAAAAAGGATTTAGTGTTTGTTTGTAGGTAGAGCCAATCAACAGATTGGGCAAGTTTAGTATCACAGTTTAATTGACTGATTTTTTATTCTTCAACAAACTATTTTATGTTTCTTTAGAATAGCGTTTTATGTTTATAGTTCATAAGTCTCAACACTCTCTCATATCGCAATCATTATACCCATTAAAAGCAAAACTCAACAAAAAGCTTACTAAAATTTCAAGATGGATATTTCTGATAGCATTCATTTTATTACCTAAAGGTACATTGATCAGGCATAACATTATGACTGCGGAAGTGATTAGCGCAAAGTATCTCTATCTTTGCTATTGTTAATGAGTGGGGTATATTTCGTTGCAAATGAATAGTTATCAGAGTTGAAGCTTGGAAGCAGGAAAAATGGGTAAGTGTTTGGAAATGACTAGATTAATAGAATATAACAGAACAAAACAAAACAAAACAACAGAACAGAACAGAACCGAACAGAATAGAATAGAAATCCTTTATTGTGTTTTACAGTGCAAATAATCCCAGTGGTGTTATTTGAACAACAGCAGGGATGTTAGGATATTTGAAAAAAAACTGCACAAAAAAGCAGGGATGTAAACATTTATGGAAAGCAGCAGGGATGTAAACATGTATTGAGTTTGTTTGGTGCAGTGGTGGTTATAAAGTCACATGGCTGCTTGGAGGAAGGATCTGCAGTAATGCTCCTCTGTGCATCTAGGATACAGCAGTCTGTCACTGAAGGAGCTCTCCAGTTCAACAGGAGCTTCTTGCATTGGGTGGGAGACATTCTCCAAAAGTGATGGTATTTTAGCTAAAGTTCCTCCTTTTCCCACCACCAGCACTGGGTCAAGGGGGCATCCTAGGACAGAGCTGGCCTTCCTGATTAGCTTATCAAACCACTTCCTCTCAGCCATAGATAAGTTGCTGCTCCAACAAACTACACCATAGATGATGGCTGATGCCACTACATTCAATAAAGTCAAAAAAGGTCTTTAGGAACACTCTACAAGATCTACAAGATGTAAGGAAGGAGGGCTTTCCTATGTGGTCCAGCACCAAATGGGCAAACAAATTGGGTAGGATCTGAACTGGACCCACTGAACACGCTTTCTTTTATGCCATGTTGATGGCAGAGTGAATATGCACATAATACTACTAGGATCTAATACTAGGATCACTATGGAAAGAAGGTAAGCAGTAAAGCCAGTGCTTTTCCTTGGTCAATGTTTTACCGAGAAACCTTGCACCCTGCCATCCTTGTGGATTTTACCTTGATGTGTACCAGATAAATAAGCATAATACAGATTACGTAAACTCTATCATGGAAAGGATATTTCTTGACACATGTGGCCTTTCCTGCAGCACAAAACACTCTGGCACAAAGAAATTGCGAGAAGCACAACGAGTTCAATGTGCTGTCTTTCCCAATCGAGCATATGTGGGATGTGCTGGACAAACAAGTAAGATCCATGGAAGCAGCACCTAATTTAACAGAACTTAAAGGTTCTGCTATAAAATCTTGGTGCCAGACACCACAGTACACCTTCTGGAGATTAGAGGGGTCCAAGCCTGTAATATACCACCACTATTACAACACACTGTAATAGTGGTGGTCATATGGTTTTGCCTGATCAGTCTACTTTGGTAATACTGTCAAAATTTGTTTTGGGCAATAATAATAATAATCGTGCTTCAGGAGGTAGGAGCTCATCCTCTAACTGGAGGGTTGCCAGGTCGAGCTCCCAGGTCTGTCTGTCTCTGTCGTTGTGTCCTTGGGCAAGACATTTAACACGCATTGCCTACTGGTGGTGGTCAGAGGGCCCGGTGTACGGCAGCCCCTCTTCTGTCAGTGAGCTCCAGAGCAGCTATGGCTGCAATGTAGCTTAACATCACCAGTGTGTGAAAATGTAAATAAATA
This sequence comes from Valencia hispanica, assembly GCA_963556495.2. Taxonomy (NCBI): domain Eukaryota; kingdom Metazoa; phylum Chordata; class Actinopteri; order Cyprinodontiformes; family Valenciidae; genus Valencia; species Valencia hispanica. The sequence goes on from OY747709.1 coordinate 36,432,329, forward strand.
AGTGAATGACTGAAGGTAGTGTGAAGCGCTTTGGGGTCCTCAGGACTAGATAAAGCCCTATACAAGTAGAGACCAGTTATTATTTTATCATGATAATAATGTGGCAAAAATACAACCTGAAACAGAACGTTTGCCACCAAAGTTCAAAAGGACTACATACATACATACATACATTCATACATACATGCATACATACATGCTTAAGGATGAAGATGTTATTAAATATTTCAAAAAAGAGTGGGCTTCATATTTGGAGTATAATTTCGTCCCTGGTACATCACCATCCATTCTCTGAGGCAGGAAAAGCTGTGCTTAGAGGTAAAATAATCTCATTCTTACCAAATAAAAAAGAAGATAGAAAACAAACATATTCAGGAATTAGAAGAAACTAATAAATCATTAGTAGCCTCCCTGGATGAGGAGAGACTGGGCAAAATCCTTAAAGCAAAGCTAGAATTAAATGAAATCATTAATAAACAGACCCAGTTCTTAATTTAAGGACTTTGGAATGAAAACTTTGAACAGGGTAATAAATCGGGTAGCTTTTTGGTTAAACAGCGTAAAATAAATAAAGAAAAAAACCACAATATCTGCTGTTAGAGACCAGAACAGAAATACATTATATGATCCTGAAAGAATAAACAACACCTTTAAAGAATTTGACAAGGCTTTATACTCATCGGAGATAAACCCATTAAATAATGAAATTAAACAATTTCTGGATAAAATAACACTTCTTAAATTATCGGATAGCCAAGCGATTCACCACTAACAGTGGCTGAACTCCAGGAGGCCCTCCAAAGCATGCCCAATAAAAAGGCTCCAGGCCCAGAGGGATTTCCAGCAGAGTTCTATAAAGAATTCTGGAATATTCTGGCACCAACATTTCACTGAATGCTACAGGAAACCAAGGAAAATGGCAGACTTTGCCAAATATGAATTCTGCCTACATTAGTCTTTTATTAAACTCAAGTAAGGACCCTGTGTTTCCTACCAACTACCATCCCATATCCCCTATTAATGTTGATCTTAAAATAATCTGCAGAGCCCTTGCAAAAAGGTTAGATAAAGTAACTCCTCTTATAATACATCCTGACCAGACTGAAGCTGTGTGCTGACTGTTTATCGTTCCTCTTTAAGTCCAAAAGTAATTACTTCTGTTTTGTTTCTGTTCAATTTGAGAAAGTTATGGCACATCCTTACATTGATTTGCTCGATGCATTTACTTAGGGTTTGGATGGGTTCAAAGTCACCTGGTGACATCATAATGTAAAGCTGAGTATCATCTGGATAGTTATGGTAGCTAATCTAATTGGTTGTTATAATCTGGGCTAGTGGGACCATGTAGATATTAAATAAGATAGCCCCCAGGATGGAGCCCTGGGGCACCCTGAAAGTGATCTCTGTTCGTTCTGATGAAAAGTTTCCTATTGAAACAAAGAAGTCCCTGTTCTTTATAAGACTCGAACCAGCCAGGTACTGTACCAGAGAGTCCGACCCAGCTCTCCAGTCACTCTAATAGTATACTATGATCAAGGGAAGGGTTACTTCAATAAAAATTATGGTTTTGCCCAGATTTAATTACTTATCCTGCTCCTTCCTGCTTCGTTGCAATCGGCTGCTTCGCTACTTTGCTCTCCTTTCTGCTTGCATGTTTCTGCTTATTTTTATTTTTTCCCCCTTATGATACGACCTGCAGGACTTTTGAATAAATATAAATTTATGGAAAAAACCTTTTTTAGTAGTAACGGCAATATTTCATAGATCCTTTATCTTCAGCGCTCTGTGTGCGTGGCCTACACACAGCTGAAGCCTGATCTACAGCATCTAAGTACTTAGCATTCAGTTAAAGGTAGATATAGCTCGTAAGGGTGCTAACGCTAAGCTACAGCAACAAGATGCCTTCCGTCTCCACAATGGACTACCAGGACCTTCTACAAAAGATAACAGCACTGGAGGGGAAAGTTCAACGGATAGAAGTTAATGTGGAGGTAAATGGATTGTGTGGAAATGAAACAACCTTATCACTCTTACAAAACAGTGGAAATGAGCAAGCTAACACACGGCTAAGAGGCAGAGATAACACGACCAAGAAAGAGGGAGCCTCTGCTCATTACATTAAATTAGCGACTGATAATCCTCCCTGGAACTGTCTTGGTGCTAAGCCAAAAACTAAATCATGTCTCTGGGAAACGGGAGGACGTAGTGCAGGCTGGACACAGTGAGCGGAAATCTGTGATGAGACCGACTGGCCTGCACTCCCTACAAGAGAGAGGGCTTCTTCTACTCCCGTACATGAGAGGACACGGGACAGAACAGCTGCAAATGGGAAAGTTAGCAACAAACTTTCAAAACAACCAAATGTGAAGCTACAGAACAGATTTGCTCCATTGTTGGAGAACCCTGGATCTTTATCTGACGACCATCCACCCCAAGGCAGCGAGATGAGGACTGATAACCTGTCAGAGAGTGAGAGGCCACAGAGAAAGCAAAAGACTGGGCCTGAAACTCTGATTGTAGGTGATTCCTCTCTAAAGGACGTTCAGTGGATGTGTGGAAAGAACACCAAAGTCCTCTGCTTTCCAAAGGATATGGTCAGTGACATGCAGAAGAGGATTCTAAAAACTGACTAAATATTCAACAGTGAAAAACATCGTTCTCCACACAGGGTCGAATGATGTGTCCAAGCAACAATCAGAGGTTCTGAAACGGGACTTCACTGGATTATTGAACACCGTGAGCTCGTTGGATGCAGCAGTATTCATCAGTGGACCTTTACCACCCATCAGAGGAGGAGAAGAAAGATTTAGCCGTCTTTTGGCATTAAATAAGTGGATTTTATCTGCATGTGCTGACAACAAACTGCAATTTATTAACAACTTTCAGATTTTTCGGGAGCATAGACATCTTTTTAAAGCAAATGGATTTAGTTTGAACAGGTCAGGTGTAAGACTGTTTACCTCTAATATTTTCTACTGCCTGCGTAATCCCTCTGTGCTTGGAGCCAAAAAAGGAGATACACAAAGACTTATCTCAAAAGGAAGACCAAACAAAGCTGAGTGCAGAGGGGGAGGAACTTCTTCTGCCCTCACTCATGGGAAGCTTCGAACAGAAGCAGGAAGAAGGATCTTTATTTGCCCCAAAAGCCCTCAACAGCCCTAAAGAACAGGACAGCGGACCTCCATCGCCCCCTCAATCCCCTGACAGCCCACCGGCTTCCCTACCACCCCCCTCCCCCCACTCCCCCCATCTGAAATTCACTGAGCAGATGATGGAGCGGGTCTACATTGGGCTCAGATCTACCCCCAGACCAATCTGCTTCCTTTACCCATAAACCCCACACCAGGACGATCAAAGGTAGGCCAACAAGCCCGGCCCCATCCTACCCCACCACGTAAGCATGTACAATCTCCACAGTCTGATGTATGATGTGTTAAGGGTCCAGGATGCATGGATATCAGCAGTCAGAACTTTTCCCAGGACAAGCTGGGACCCTGTCCATTAGAAGGTTTGATCATTTCTGTACTTATAAGTAACAGAAGGAATGTAGTTATGTCAAAAAACAGAGCACTGCATTCTAAAAGGTTTTTAAGTAATGTAAACATATGCTGTACACAGCCCGCCCCAAAACACAAGGGGCACAATAATACTCTTAAACCTGTTAAGATGGCCTTATTAAATGTCAGGGTTATAGTAAGGAAGACATTTTTAATCAATGATCTTATCACTGAGCATGGCCCTGATTTTATATTCTTAGCTGAGACTTGGTTAGATAAGAATAGCAGTGTTTCTCTTGTCAAATCAACCCCTCCCAACTTTAGTTTTGTCAACCAGGCCAGACAGAACAGGAGAGGTGGAGGAGTTGCTGTTTTATTTAATGAATCATTCCAGTGTAAGCAGTTATCTCTTGGAAGTTTTCCTTCTTTTGAATATGTTGCTGTACAGCTGAAGGCCTCATCTAGAGCCATGTTTGTTAACATTTATCGACCTCCAAATTACTGTGCTGACTTTAATGATGATTTTAGTGAACTGCTGTCTATAATCTGTGTTGATTTTGACTGTATAATTATTGTTGGTGATTTTAACATCCATGTTGACAATCCCCAGAACAAAGGGTCTAAAGACCTGAGTAACACTCTGGACAACTTTGGGCTGACTCAGCATATAACAGAGCCCACACATAATACGGGTCATGTTTTGGACTTACTGATCTCGAAGGGTCTGGGCATTTCCAAGATTAATGTGTGTGATGTGGGCTTGTCTGACCATTGTTGTGTTTTCTTTGAGAGTATAATTTCGGTTCACATAAATGTTTTAACGGAGGTTATCACAAAACGATGTATAACTGAAAACACTAGTGACATCTTTAACCAGGTCTTCTCTCTAACACCTGCCCTGTCAGGGGGTTCAGTCAATGAACTTGTCAACAGCTTTAATGCTAAAATATTAAATGTTATGGATACTATTGCTCCCACAAAGGTGAAGGTTATCTCTGGAAGGAAAAAGTCTCCATGGAGAAATTCCACACTGGTGAGAAATGAACAAAGGGAGTGTCGGAAAGCCGAGCGCAGATGGAGAAAAACAAAACTTCAGGTTCATTATGACATCTATAAAGAGAAACTTCACTCTTATAACTTACAACTGAGGAATACAAGGAAGTCATATTTTTCTGACATCACCAAAAATAGTCATAGTGCTCGCGCATTATTTGCTGTTGTCGACAGGCTAACAAACTCTCCTGTGTCATTAGCACCTGAACTCTATTCCACCAAGGCCTGCAATGACTTTGCCAAATTCTTCACAGACAAAATCTAAAATATTAGACAAGCAGTTGGTTCATTAACGGCAGGTTCAGGTTATGTACAGTGTCCACGGAAATGAACAACTACAGGCCCATCTCCAATCTTCCATTTTTAAGTAAGATCATTGAAAAGGCTGTTTTTCATCAGCTAAATGACTTCTTAAGACAAACCAACTGCTATGACGTCTTTCAGTCAGGTTTTAGACAGCACCAAAGCACTGAGACTGCTCTGACCAGAGTCATCAATGACATCCGTTTGAATACTGACAGTGGAAAAATGTCAGTGTTAGTGTTACTGGATCTCAGTGCTGCATTTGATACAGTTGACCACATTATTTTACTCAAACGACTGGAGAATTGGGTGGGTCTCTCTGGCACTGTCCTAAACTGGTTCAAAACGTACTTAGAGAACAGGAAGTACTTTGTGTCAATAAGTAACTTTACATCTGAGCAGACAGGAATTACATGTGGGGTTCCCCAGGGTTCCATCCTGGGACCTCTTCTGTTTAACATCTATATGCTCCCACTGGCACAGGTAATAAATAACAACAATATAAGTTACCATAGCTACGCAGATGACACACAGATATATATTAGAATGTCACCAGAAGACCAAGGGCCTGTACAGGCTCTTGGCAAATGCATTGAGGAAATTAATGACTGGATGTGCCACAATTTTCTGCAGTTGAACAAAAACAAAACAGAGGTAATTGTCTTTGGAGCTAAAGAGAAAAGATTGAAGGTGACCACAAGGCTTCAGTCCATACACCTAAAAACCACCAACCACATCAGAAATCTGGGTATAGTGATGGACTCAGACCTAAACTTTGAAAAACACATTAAGGCAATCACAAAATCAGCCTACTATCACCTTAAGAATATCTCAAGGATAAAAGATCTGATGTCTCAGCAGGACCTGGAAAAACTAGTCCATGCATTCATCTTTAGTCGGCTTGATTATCTCAACAGCGTCTTTACAGGTCTACCTAAAAAATCAATTAGGAAACTGCAGCTCATCCAGAACTCTGCTGCTCGAGTTCTCACTAAAACCAAAAAAGTGAACCACATCAGTCCAGCTCTGAGGTCTTTACACTGGCTACCTGTCTGTCAGAGGATAGACTTCAAAGTTCTGCTTCTGGTCTATAAAGCTCAGAATGGTTTGGGACCAAAATACATCGGTGATCTCCTGACCCAGTATGAACCTACTCGACCCCTCAGGTCATCTGGATCCGCTCTTTTATCAATTCCCAGAGTCAGAACCAGACATGGAGAAGCTGCGTTCAGCTTCTATGCTCCACATGTCTGGAACAAACTCCCAGAAAGCCTCAGATCAGCTGAAACACTCAGTTTATTTAAATCCAGGTTAAAGACCCACCTGTTCTCAGCTGCTTTTGATTAGGTTTTTATTCTAAGTTTTAAATCTGCACGGCTTCTTTTGAGATTTTTTTTCCCTTTTTTTTCTCATTTTAATTCATGGTTTTTATTCCTGTACTTTTGCTTTTTCTGCACCCTGCTGTAATGCTTTTGATGTTTTATGTAAAGCACTTTGAATTGCCTTGTAACATGAATTGTGCTATAGAAATAAACTTGCCTTGCCTTGCCTTTAGGTAAGACTCGAACCAGCCAAGTACTGTACCAGAGAGTCCGACCCAGCTATCCAGTCACTCTAATAGTATATTATGATCAAGGGAAGGGTTACTTCAATAAAAATGATGGTTTTGCCCAGAATTAATTACTTATTCTCAATGATCTCTGGCAAACCATCACTGGATTGGTTTAGATCTCTGGACTCTTCCGTCTCAAAATTTGTATTTAGAGGCGGAAGAAAACCAAAGATAAAGAAGGTCTAAACCTACAGAACTTTCATCATTATTTCTTAGCAAAAAAACCTAGATGTTGTCACCATGAACACAAAGTTAGATCAAATGGTTTACATTGGCCTTATGCATCGCTAAGAAAACTATCCTCCTGAACTGGAAAAATAAAAATGCTCTTAATATTAATCAGTATCGAGATCTCTTGTTGGACTACATTGGTCTTGAGACAGCCTCTGCCTCCACATCTGATCAATCTCTCTGGGCTCCTTTGATCTGCTCCATTACCTAGTAGGGGTGGGGGGCCTTTGGTTTTGTCGTATGGGACATTGTTGCTGATGTGGGGGTTTTTGTGGTTATGGGCGCCTGGGGGAGATCCTTGGAGATGGGATCACTAGGCAGATTAGGTGCTGGGTGTGGTGGGTGGTAGCTCCTGGTGGCTGCATGCAGTGCCTTCAAGGGGTTGCATGGGCTGGATTTGGTCACTTGCTGAGCCGTCAGACAGCAGTTGTTGCTCTGCCAGGGATAGGGGGTGGTGGATGTCGGCCTGGTGTGTCGGTCGGATGGGGCATCGGTCTGTACCTGGTCTGGGTGGGTATGTCGCTGAGTGCACTAGGTTCCTGCCTGGGCTCTCTGGGGCCTTCGATCCGTGGGTGGGGCTGGGGGCCTCCTTTAGTGGTGGGGAGGCTGTTACTATCTAGCTACAGGGGTTCTCCCCCTAGGGGTTGCACTTGGAAGGGTGGGTTGTGTGGGGGGAGGGGGGCTGAACTCAATCTTGGTGACTGTCTTTTGTACTCTGATAGACTGAATGTCAGGGTGGGTATAGATGGGGCCAGGGGGACTGCCTTGGGCTCTGTGGAGCTTGGTGCTGCAGCCATCCCAGGGCCTCCCTCCCTTGGTGGATCTTGGCGAACGGGGTGCCCATTGGAGTCAGTGGGGGAGCTGGCTCCCTAGGAAGGCATTTTGTCCCACAGTCCTTTTCTCCCCATGTCCAGACACCTCTGTCTGTCCGCTTCATCACTTTACCACTCATGTAGGGCCTTGGGGTGTAGACATGTCACTGGGGTGCAGGGAGGGGTTTCCATCTTCGCTACCCCATGGCAGCCTAGGTACCGATTTCACTGTACAACTTAAGGCACTCCCACTTATAACATTCTCATGAGACACACATCTAGGGACTTTTGGGTGGGCAGACTTTTCGGCATCCAGAGGAGGAGCTGTACAATCAGCTTCATCTCTGGTGCCAGTGCCCACTTTTAAACTGCATATAGACACTAAGGGTTCAGGGTGGGAGATGGAGGGTGTGTGCCATTGGGATGTCGGCTATGGGAAGTGGCCTGGGGGTGGTGAAGGTGCATGTCGGCATAGCCGGTTGCCGGCGGAGCCCGTAGGCTTGTTGCTAGGGCCCCCCAGGTGCCCTTGCATTGTAGCTGATGGACGTTCCCCCCGGGGCTATCCTTTGCTCCTCTTTTGAGGGGTGCGGTCAGCCTTGTGTTGGTCTGCCTGGGGCTCTTGTGCTCTAAGGGTCCTTTGGATGGTTATGGATCTGATCTCCTTCATGTCTGCAACAATTCCTGGGAGGTGGATTGAAGGCTCCTCACACCAGCTATTGAACACTCATATAGAGAAAACTCATATGCACCAACATGCTTACACACAAACACACATGCACACACACACACAAACACACACACACACACACACACACACACACACACACACACACACACACACACACACACACACACACACACACACACACACACACACACACACACACACACACACACACACACACACACACACACACACACACACACACACAGAGATGTAGGGATTCCGGTGTTTAAGGATGCATCCTTCGGGCGGCTGTAGTTCAGTGGTAGAGTTGTCGGCCTGCGACCCAGAAATCGTAGGTACGATTTCTGCTTCCACCTGCTACATTTCGTTATGTCCTTGGGCAAGACACTTCACCTACCTGCCTACTGGTGTTGGCCAGAGGGGCAGATGGCGTGATATGGCAGCCTCGCTTTTGTCAGTCTGCCCCAATCATAGCTTGCTTCCACCAGTGTGTGAATGTAAATGTGAATGAATAATGGAGTTTTAAAGTGTTTTGTGGGTCTCGAAAAGCGGTATATAAATGCAAGCCATTATTATTTCATTATTCTTGGGCTTAAGTTACCATTACTAAATCTTGTAAAAATCAGTACCATGAGCTTTTCAGTGGTGCTGTTATGGTATTCATATATCTATTTGTGGGTTGTGGTTGTGTAGTTCTCAGTTAGCATTGTTTGATTTGTTTTGTTGTTGTTTGCTTTTCCCTCTCCTTGCAGTCCTGCGGGTGTGGAGGCGGACTGGACTGTTTTCTTGTGTTTTTTTTGTTCCCCTTCCTCTCTTGTATCTTCAACGTACCCCCTCAAAGTTTTCATGAACATCTGCATAAATACAGACTGTGGTAGAACCACAGTGCTGGTACTTTTGGACCTCAGAGGAGTATTTGACACTGTTGATCATGATGTACTACTGGAATGATTGGAGAGCTAGGTCAGACTCTCTGGTACAGTACTCGGCTGGTTTAAGTCTTACCTAAAGAACAGGGACTTCTTTGTTTCAATAGGAAACTTTTCATCAGAACGAACAGAAATCACATGCGGGGTGCCCCATGGCTCCATCCTGGGCCCTCTCCTATTTAATATCTACATGGTCCCACTAGCCCAGATTACAACAACCAATAAGATTAGCTACCGTAACTATGCAGATGACACTCAGTTCTACATTACAATGTCACCAGGTGACTTTGGACCCATTCAATCCCCAACTAAATCAATGGATGGATGTCCTATAATTTTCTCCAGCTGAACAGAAGCAAAACAGAGGTAATTATTTTTGGACCTAAAGAGGAACGATTAACAGTCAGCACACAGCTTCAGTTAATACAGCTAGAAACTACTGATCAGGCCTGAAATTTACATGTAGTAATGGACTCTCCAGGGTCACATAAAGGCCTTAATAAGATCAGCCTTCTATCACCTGAAGAACATTTCTAGGATTAAAGGACTGATGTCACAACAAGACCTTGAAAAACTCATCCATGTGTTTATCGTTAGTCGGATTGATTACTGCAACAGTGTCCTCACAGGTCTGCCTAAAAAGTCAATTAGAGTCAATTGATCCAGAACGCTGCTGCTCATGTCCTCTTTAGAACCAGGAAAGTAGAACACAATACCCCAGTTTTAAAGTCCTTATACTGGCTCCCTGTAGCTAAGAGAATAGACTTCAAAATACTTTTACTAGTTTATAAATAATTGAATGGCCTAGCGCCAAAGTATCTTGAAGATCTACCGTCACGATACCAACCCCACAGACCACTCAGGTCCTCTAATTCCTGTCTACTCAACATCCCTAGAATTAGAACCAAACATGGAGAAGCAGCTTTGCGTTTCTACGCTCCTCTAATCTGAGTTCACACTGAGCTCTTTTAAATCACGGCTAAAAACTTAATTGTTTAGAGCTGCCTTTGAGTAATGTTTTCATGTATCACATGTTTTTTGTGTGCTTCATGCTTTAATGCTGTTTTTACTTAATCTCTTTCATCTTCTTTCTTTCTTCCCCTTTATTCTCTGTCTCCGTGTCCATAATATCAGAAAAAATACCCACAGCAATTTCTAAAAAAGATTTCTTACACATATATCAAGCAGAGTACTATAGCAAAAGTAAATCTGTTGGCCTTCTACTCGGTACTCAGACACCAATTCTGAGTGCCACACTGCCAGGCAAGACATGTTTAAAAAAAGGACAACACATGTTTTAAAATGAAAGGAGAAAGAAAATAATAGCAGAAACCACGGGATATCAACAGTGATGTAAATAACCAAAATAAAGTCATTAAACAATACTTTGTCTTCCAACCCCATCAGCACACCATTTGATATTACACTATTTAATATTTACAACAGCAAAAATTAATTACAAACGTAAATCTCTGTTATATAAAAACAGTCAAGATGGAATAAGGCATTTTTTTGTCATATTAAGGACCAGTAGTTCACTTATTTGGACTAGAGGTGCTTTAATGTCCCACTGTGTAGCTCTGAGTTTATCAGTGTTTACTTACCAAACCAGTCCCTGGGCTTTCTATACTGCAGCAGATATGACTAACAGAGCTCTCTGAGGATGTTCCAGAAAAAAAGTACTTCATGTCAACTCACATCATGCCCCTACAGTTCATCTCAAACATTATGTTTATTTATTACAGCGTTTCCTCCTCACGCTAGACTTTCTCTCCATCCTCTGCTTCCCTGCTCTGTTGTTTCCATAAAGTAAGCTGTGATCCTGCTAGAGAAATGTAGACTTTAGAGGCTTTTACAGTCTGAACAAATTAATCTCTTGCAGCATTGTAGCAACAGCTAACTCATTAAATATTAACAACCCATGTCCTGCCAATAGAAAATCTTCACAGCCTCATACACTTTTAACAGCACATGAATAGTGTGCTGCGTAAGAACAACAAGGGATAAGTTAAAGAAAAGTGGCTTTTCTGTAGCGCTTACTGCACCGTTGCACGACATTAACAATGATTACATCCTGCCTGAAGCTGGGTTGTAACAGGGTGTAATGTTTTACATACAGCAAGAAGCATGCACTCAGATTAAACAGCACTGTAAACATTAGCATCAAGATATTGACTGGCGATGGTGCATACAATGTTTTACATACTGTTAAATCCTGCCATGTCGGGTCAGCCACTCAAGAGCTTATGAGTAACTTATAAATCTCAAGACTGACATGCTAAGAGTAGAGGGTATAGGAAGAGATGAGAAATCCTTATGCTAATCTTTTATGCTCACATTATGAGGAGCATAAAGAACGTTAGTATGATGACGGTTCAAAAGTACTTTAAAGAAATATCTCTTGAGCTTGTGAGGCTGATGACAAAGAAGCTTTTTTCATGATAAGCAGAGATGAATTAATGTGCCTAAAAACTACTACAAAACAAACTAAAAATAGAATTATGATTAATGTGAGTGATAGGAGGTCTGTAATGATCCAAAATGATCTCCAGATGTGTAACATTAGGAAGTTTGAGACTTAACTATTTATGTATGGAACACCAAACTAACTACTCAAAAGTAAATAAAATAAAAAACATTGTGAAATATCTACATATACAATAATAACAAATATATAATGTGACAATGAAATTGTGAAAAAATTGAATATATATAAAATTCTAAGCTCAATAGTATGAAACATTTTTCATTTTCCTTTAAAAGTCTGTTTATTAATATAATACGCTATTTTAAATGTAAATTTTTCGCTAATAATGGGAATTATTTTTTAGCCATTTTTATTTAATTTCATCAGTTTTTCTTCAAGACGACATTTTCCCAAAGTCAGCTTTTATTTCATATTGGTGTTTTTCCCAGTGGCTTATTTAGTTCATAATGTCACTTTTCAGCAGAATAACTTCATCTGCCAATCAGAGTCAGTGGGTGGGACCTGCATGCTTATTGGCTGGTTCTTAAACATTGATCTTCCTGGATACCCATTCTCACTCAATGTGACGGAGCAGCCTGCTGTACAGCTAGCAACAACATGCTAAGTCAAGAGTCGGTGTTGCATGAACTTTGTTCATCTCTGGTTACTCTAGCAGATCAAACTGAGAGGAACCATTTATCAGAGGATGCCATTTTGAGTCGTTTGCATGGTATTTTTGAAATCATCCCAGGTCTACTGCTGAAGAATTTAGTGCTATCCAACATCAGAGTTATTGCTGATATGTTTTCTGTGTCATCCAGCACAACTTGGAGGAGAATGGTGGAGGAAGCCCCGCATGAATACTACTGTACAAAAAAAACAATCAATTAAAGGGAAAATTATGTAAACATGGTCTGTGTTGTTTATTAAACCTTTGATTCGATCTAACCTCCGACCAGGGCTATGTCTCATCACGGATAGGGTGATCCATAGAAATTCGTCCGAATAATGCACTTCCACGTTTTTCCCCCTCAAACAGCCACATGTCATCAAAATATTTCTCACTCCAAAATGCTTCACATAAAATGTGTTTGTTAAATATTAGTTTTCAAAGCAGGTTACATGATGGCACAGTTGGTAGCACTATTGGTTTGCAGCAAGAAGGTTGTGCGTTTGAATCCCAGCCAGGGGTCTGTTTGCATGGAATTTGCAAGTTTTTCTATGCATGGATGCAGCTAAACAATAAAGATCTTAACTGTATAAGCAAGTATGAAAACACGTATTTGTTAGCCAAACACACTGCCTGCAGATTACACACAAAGTGGATCAAGTGCTAATAGGACAAATCATTGGGCTTTTTGCTAGCTCTACACTTCTTTTGCTCAAGCACAATTTCAATCGAACAACATGCTAGTGTGAGTTTGTGAATGAGTGATGCAACTTTCTGTGATGCTTCGCACAAGATGCAAAACCATCTTCTGAATTTAAAGTAAATCTGCAGAGTTGGACAGATTAGTCGCTCACTGGTTCTCATTGATCCATCCGGAAAAAAACTGACAAAGATTATAATGTTCAGTAATGTGTTTTTAGAAAATGAAAGTAAATGTATTCCTTGCATTAAGTATTTTTAGTTCCCAACAGTGAAAATACAAATATTTTAGACAGTAACAGCAGGATATAGTTACAGTTTTTACAGAGAAGAGATAAGAAAAGACATTTGCAACTGCTCTTATTGCAGAGAAAAACGGAATTGGGATTGGTTAGTTTGCCGGATGGAAAAAAAGGGATTGAGGTACTCATGTTTTTGTCACTATATATTGTCATCAGAAAGAGTTAATTACTACAGTGCTTTTTCTACCTGTCTGCTCATGTTTATTTTAGACCACTTTAGTATTCTTTTGTGCATGTTAATGATCACCCAACTGTCAAAAAGGAAGAATGTCTACAAAAACTCAGGCAAGGCTTTAATCTCTAGTATTGCCTTCAGCATTCCTTTAAAGCTGAGCTCGTTCCTGAAAATGTTGCTGAGAAAATCAACAAGCCAACAAACGGTGATATTTACAGAAACACAAATGGAATAATACCTCAAAATAAGAATATCTATATGGACCAGTGTTTTTCATCAAGAGTAAACGTGAATTGCACAACTGAAATATTCCAGCTTCAGGCAAACACATGCACATTGTAAACTTTTGGTTAATATTAACTTACACTGCCTCAATTTGTTCCAGTTTCAGGTCTACTAGAGCTATGTTTCCCAGCCCTGGTACCCAAGGCACACCGCCCTGCATGTTTAAGATGTTTACCTGCTTTAACACACCTGATTCAGATAATTGCAGTTCAACAAAAGCCTGTTAAAGATTTATTATGGTTGTGTCTAATCAAGAATCTTCTCTCTAAGTTGTTGTTCTTTGAAATTCAATTATCTATTGATCATTTAGCTATAAAACGGCATTCAGTTTTATATTCTAAAACAGAAATCCTACTTTCATACAAAAAATCTGTTTGTTTTTTTTATCCCTGATTATATAAATTTTGGTTTAAAAATTTTAAATGTCAACAACAGGCAATAATTTCTCCTCTGCTCAATTATTTTTTTAACTTTATTAATTAATTAGTGTTGGTCTAATTTATTGGTTGATTATGCATCTTTTTTTGTCTCATGTTATGTACAGCTCTCTCAACACCTTCCTCTTGCTAACCATCCCGCTTGTAATACATGGTCGGAAGATAAACTTAGGTCATCTTCCAGCCTTGTTTGTCCTAGTTCCAGTTAAACTTCGTAGTTATTACTCTGACTATAGAAATGGGCAGATTTAATTTGCTATTTTGACATAAGCTATTTTGTATAGCATGTATCACTGGCCTTCTGAGACTCAACTCTGACTAAAGGTCTGATGCTCAAGTCTCATGACAGGTAAAAATAACCGTTTATGTTTGGAACATTTAAGTAAATGTAAGTAATCATTTAAGTAAATTATGATGTTATTATGTTGACCCATCTTAGTCACAGTAAAACATTTATTTTTCAAAGGCTTTTCCAACTTTGCTAAAATGTAATCTTGTCTGATTTTCATGAACCCAATGTAATTTATTATCTCATCTTGTGAGCTCATGTAGCTGATGTATGGTCACATCCTATGACTTAAGCAAGTGAAGAGAAAAAACGTGTAGGATTCTTATGTCTTTGACACTGCATTCAGGGATCTACTGGCAGGCCGTTACCTTTATTTAACACTTATTGAGACCCTCTGCCTACTTTGAGAATTGCATGGCATGTGCTGTCAAAGAAAGGCCCACCACAAAAAAAATCTTAAAGGCATTGATCATATAAATGTGTGTGAGCCTTCATTACCTCAAACACCCCTAAAGCTACTTCTTTTAACACTGAAATATGTTGAAGCTATTGCACACATCAATTAAATTTAACTTGCATGAAAACTGCAAAATGATTGGCACTATAATATCGTTATATAGCTATAACAACAGATCGTTACAACCAGTCAAAAAGGATTATACTTGTGTCACTTTTCAAAGTTCAAGTTGAATTATCTTTCCTATTTTTATTTCATCCACTGGGAGCCATCCTAATTATTTTCTTGCTTTGTACACAATAATGATACAATGATGCAAGCTTTGCATGGAAAATATTCAGCTAATGGCTCCACTAAGCAACATCCTTACATCAAACCCCAGCCTCTGTATAGAAGACTCATGGTTAAATGTTTCTAGGAAACTGAAAGGTTTGGTGAAAAAAAGAGATATTTTTTAACTCTCCAGAACTTAAAGTAAGCATTTGACAATTATAAACACCAAAAGTATCAAATATATCAATTATCCTCTTGCTGATTAATCCCTTGAGGTGAAAGAGCTACTTTTTGCAACCCATGATTTAATAGCTTTAAAAACTACTGTTATCCATGACAGCTTGAAGAAAATGCATTCTGTGTGATTTGAGCAGTTTCTCACATCAATAGTGAGGAATTCTGGCTATTTCATTATATTGCTTCACTTCAATAGGGTTGCCAGCCATTTGTTTATGCAAAGCTGTCTTTAGGTCCTGCCTCAGCCTTTTAATAATTTTAAAGTATGGAATTTGAGTGTACCATTACATCGTGTTGATATACTTTTTTTCAGCTATTTTGGAATAGATTTGCTGTCTGGCATTTCTGCCTTGTTGAATCCAATTTTAAGTAAGCATCAGTTATCGGATCAATAGTCTAACATTTGACTGTAGAATAATTTTGAGAAGTTCATTGCACACTTAAACCCAGGACCCATGGCTGTGATTTAATCCCAAATCATCAGCCCTCTACCACCAATCTTGATGTGTGGTATGAGCTGTTTGGACTGATATGGTGTAATTTGTTAAACATAGTTCCATGAATTATGGGTTAACATCTTTGCTTTAGTCTCATCTCAACAAGAATCTTCAGGGCTTTGCCTTGCCACCATCCAGGACTTGTACAGGTCTCGGGTCAGGAGAAAAGTACCCGACATCTCTGCAGACCCCACATATGCTGGACAAAAACTGTTCAGACTTTTACCTTCATGTTTGTGCACATAGCATTATTTGAAGAAAAAAAAAAAAAAAAAAAAACAGCCACCACAGAGCCAGTTTCTTCCCCCAGGGTGTCTTTTGATACCAAACATATTTGTTCTAAATCAGCAATGTATTTTTCTTTTTTTAACACAGCGTGTGTATATATATATATATATATATATATATATATATATATATATATCAGTGAAGAGCAGTTTTTGCCACTCCTGTCTGGTCCTGCATTTCTCTTTTTCTGACCATTCTCTGTAAACCCTAGAGATGGTTGTGCGTGGAAATCCCAGTAGATCATCAGTTTCTGTAATACTCAGACCAGCCCGTCTGGGACCAACAACCATGCCACGTTCAAAGTCACTTAGAGTCAACACCATAAGACAAACTAAAAATGTTTCACAGACATGTGACTAACAGAAATAGAATAATGTGTCCTTGAATGAAGGGAGGCTCAAAATCAAAAGTACCAGTCAGAAACTCACGCACAGAACGAGCAGTATGGCAGGTGGCATTGTCCTGCTGGAGGATCATGTCCGGATGAGCATGCATAAAGGGTACCACATGAGGGAGGAGGATGTCTTCCCTGTACCGCAAGGCATTGAGATTGCCTGCAATGACAACAAGCTCAGTCCGATGGTGATGTGATATACCGCCCCAGACCATGACGGACCCCCCACCTCCAAATCGATCCCGCTCCAGGGTACAGGCCTCGGTGTAACGCTCATTCCTTTGACGATAAACACGAATCCGTCCATCACCCCTGGTGAGACAAAACCGTGACTCATCAGTGAAGAGCAGTTTTTGCCACTCCTGTCTGGTCCTGCGAAGGTGGGTTTGTGCCCATAGGCGGCATTGTTGCTGGTGATGTCTGGTAAGGACCTGTCTTACAACAGGCCTACAAGCCCTCAGTCCAGGCTCTCTCAGCCTATTGCGGACAGTCTGAGCACTGATGGTGGGATTGTGTGTTCCTGGTGTGACTCGGGCAGTTGTTGTGGCCATCCTGTACCTGTCACGCAGGTGTGATATTCGGATGTACCGATCCTGTGCAGGTGTTGTTACACGTGGTCTTCCACTGCGAGGATGATCAGCTCTCCTTCCTGTCTCCCTGTAGCGCTGTCTTAGGCGTCTCACAGTGCGGACATGGCAATTTATTGCCCTATCCACATCGGCAGTCCTCATGCCTCCCTGCAGCATGCCTAATGCACGTTCTTTGGGTGTTTTTCACAGTCGGTAGACAAATCTCTTTAGAGTCCTGCGTTTTTAGAACTGTGACCTTAAATGCCTACTTTCTGTAAGCTGTTAAGGTCTTAACGATCATTCCACAGGTGCATGTTAATTAATTGATTATGGTTAATTGAACATGCATGGAAAACATTGTTTAAACCCTTTACAATGAAGATCTGCAAAGTTATTTGGATTTTTACAACATTATTGTTGAAATACACAGTCCTGAAAAAGGGACGTTTCTTTTTTTGCTAAGTTTATATATATATATATATATATATATATATATATATATATATATATATATATATATATATATATATATATATATATATATATATATATATATATATAAACTCAGCTTCTTCTTTTTTTGCTGAGTTTATATATATATATAAACTCAGCAAAAAAAGAAACGTCCCTTTTTCAGGACTGTGTATTTCAACAATAATGTTGTAAAAATCCAAATAACTTTGCAGATCTTCATTGTAAAGGGTTTAAACAATCTTTTCCATGCATGTTCAATTAACCATAATCAATTAATTAGGGTCCTATATTATATATTATTTAGTTGTAGAAGACAAAATGTATGGAGGCTGAATCCTGAGCAGAACCCCTTAAGATGAAATTCACAAACCAATGAGGTGGCTACAACAACCTCTGTATAGAGAAAGTTAACATTTTGCAGAAATATTTCTTTTTTTCCATACAATTTTAAAAGTTTACATTTTTCAACCAATCTAAATATGTGGTCAAACTACAAATATGTAACAAATCTCAAAATCTTAAAGTCAAGACCACAAGGCTGCACTATCCTATCTTTGAAAGAAACACACCTGCGAGGCACAACACTTAGCAGCCTGCTTGCACACACCAATACGTTTCCACCTACAGCAGTCAGGTGGTGCAACCCCAAGTAACACAATACATAGATGTTCAGAAAGGAAAAGATAGCAATCACATCAGTTTCACCAATCTGTCATCTGGTCTGGGACAGCTCGGATAACTAAACCTTTCCTGGTTGTGCATGGGAGCCTCACAGATTACCAAGCACAAAGGAGGTCTTGTGAGCCGCTCAGATAGTCAAAGTATATCCCACTCCTTTAATTAGAGAAGGAGAATCTGCTGACTCATGCAAGGAACTGATGACAGATGGTCAAGGATATCCTCTATGCCACTGCTCAGAGCCTTGGTGCTTTTTTGGGAAGCTTTTCAATAGAAGGAAAGAATATTTAGATAACTTTAAGTGGATACTAAAATAAAATTACGCTGCAAGACTTGTTGGTCTGGTTAAATAACAACCAAAACCCAATTTTTATAAACATCCAACAATGTTAGCTCTATGCTTTAAAGCCAGGTGGTGAAACTTCAGTTCCAGAGGTCACATATTCTCTTTGGACATGAAGTACAAAGGCAAAGATGCTGCACTGACTCTAAACAACAGTTATATAATGTGGTTAATGATTTTCCACAATAGGAGGCACCACCTGCCTTATCAAATACAGCAAAAGTACCTGTGAGAAAGTAAATTTGATGAAGCAGGGGAACAGGCACCATAAATGAAATACTGGGAAAGTGAAATAGGAAGCTTAAGCTGAAATGTAAAGCTTTTTTCAGCACACAAAAAAAAACAATTAAATGAAATTCATCACTGATAAAACAGAATGCATTTGTTTGTTTTTCTATTTGTTCTAGTAAGTTGTGAATATCAGATTTAATCAAGATAAAATCTAGTTTAAAAAACAAGCTTCAACTCCCAGACACCGTATAACACATATGGCGACTAATCGTAGAATTGAAGTTTTTATTTTTCGATGTTTCAGATGCTGCAGAAATGCAGAACCACTCTCTTCTTACAGAAAGAAAATATGAAAATAACTGGCAGACAGAGTTATAAGGCAGCAGATATGCACAGAATCAAAAAAGAAGGAACAATTAAACTGTGAATATAAACAAGTAAAGATCTCAAGTGTCATTATGTGTTACTGCATCACCTGTCATGAGTTTTTGGTTGTTGGGAACTCAAGCGTAGACAGGGGCCAGGCAAGGTCATATTGTACTGAAATGTTTGTGAATTAACAGAAAAAAGACGAACTTACAGAAAACTGAGATCTGCACAGGACTGAATACTGAGACTGAAACATGGAGCTGCAGAAAATATCAAATCACAGCCCTTATCGCAATATCAAGGGCCTATCACATTTGGAAATCATTTGTTTCAAGTACAATGTAATAAAACTGCTCGCAAAAAAATATATCTGACCAACTGGATGAATTTCCACTAACCAGAACTGAAATAAATATTAGTGACAAGAGTTATAGCACCCAAAAAGAGTGGTGGGGAAAGTTGTCAGTTGCAATCAAAATGTTTATCAGACTATTCAACAATAGCCTAATATTAGAATATCATATTTTCCCAAAACTGATCACCCCTTTTTATACGACGAACAGGTGTTTGCTGCAGCGGTGTGGGATGCAAATAGAGGAGCAGAGGGAAGTTTTACCAAATTGGTCCAAAATGAAAAGAGAAGGGATGCAAGTGGACCAGGGAATTAGTAGAACTACAGAGTAGTAAACACAGTAAACTACTTTGCATGCAGAACTAACAAAATAACAGAAAGCAGTTTGACAGATCATAACATCACCACACAGAGGAGAATCCATTATGGTTTGAGGTTCACTGAAGTCAAACACATAATGCTGAAGCCCTTGCAACTGAAATGAAACTCTGTTTCAGAACCCGCCATAGTTTGGTCAAATATCCCTTTTCCACCTGAATGTTTACCAACAGCAGATGACTTTGACCCTCTTGTAAAGTAATCAACCCAAATACACACAAAGCAGATTTAGCTGTCTTTTCAACAACTTTATGAGTTATAAAATGGTGCAATAGAAACCCACACTTCCTTACCTATCTGTGTTTTACTATCAGCGCACAATTTGCTAGAAATAAAAACAAACAAACACACACACACACACACACACCACTGGATAGTATCTTTAAGGCCGTGTCCCTCTCTCTCTAGGCATCTAACAGATGCACATGCAGCATGCTGTAAGCAATGGGTCAAGCTGCCTCAATACACAGATGGGAACTGCACAATAACTACTCCCAGTTAGTTGTGTCTTGCTGTGATGAGAAACATTTTACCCTCACATTATGTAGCCAGGATGAGTTGGAAGGACTCGATAACTAATCATAAAAAAGTAAAAAGGGCTACTGACTCAAAGTAAAGAAAAAACAAGCTTTGAACAGGTCATCAACCAAAAGCTACATTCATAGATGTCACTAAAACAGACTGCTATTTTAAAATGCACACGATATAAAAAAAAATAAGATTAAATCCATTGTTTCAAACGACACATACACCCAAAAAACATAGGCTGTAATGTGCTGCAAGCCTGAGGCAGAGAAAGTTTCAAGAAACCCAGGGTCTGGCTTAAATCACTGCAGTGAATTGCTTGGACACAAATATTGCTTTAATATTGGAGTAAGTGGGCTAATCTGCAAACCTTTAAGTATGACCCACTGTGGCTTTGGCAATGTTGAACAAATGAGAGCTGGATGACTGTCAGAGCAGCTTCATGTCAAAACTTCTTTACTCCAGGCTGCCATGGACGGAGGAGCGGCAGCAGTAGCTCTTTTCTGCTGCACTCACATCATAAACAGTTTGTAAATTATAATGTTGTGCTATATGCTGACAGTGAAACCAAAAACACCAACCCTAAGAATTTCTCATCTATTATGTGTGACTGCCTGGGTGCCAGGCAGGGCAATAAATGTATGAGATACAATTCCTTTAGATGCAAAGCTATAAATTAGGATGAAGCAAGAGAATGATTATTGACAAGTGAATTAGAATAAATAAACTATGACCAACTAAAACAAGAGGTTACAACCATAGTCCGTCATGGGAATCATAGAACAGATTGGTAAAAACATCAATAATAATTTCAACAGGATTATGTCAAATGGTTACTGGCGACAGAACAGCGATGGAGTAAACACTTTTACCTCACCTACACGGGAAAAATCAATGAGACCTGTGAAAGTAAACATGGGTGGGGAGGATGGATTTCTTTTCATCAATCTTCACTGGACAAATGTATGAAACTGGAACATGAAACAATACTGGAATCTTGAACTTAAGGCCCGCATAACGTCTGAGGTTCACATTGAATTAGTAATGCTCCTCTCCTCTTCCTAAGGAATGTTTTGCTATAATAAGTAGCTTTAGCTGTGGTTGTTTTTCCTCTGTGTCTGAGCCAAATAAAGGTGAGTGTTTAGCTGCAGTTGCAATGCGATTGTATCGCATTGGTATTGTTTTCCTCTTACATTTCCTATGTTTGTAGCATTAGCTTCAAGTGACTGTCGATTGAAACCAGCTATAAATGGAATGACTGAGTTTAGGACATGACATCTCCTCGGAACAACGTTTTGACAGTGCCATTACAGTAGTGCAGATAAACTCTTACCAGTAAAACAGACTGGTTATGTGAGAAAAAAGTGAGACTTTCACAGCTACTGCATGGTTTTAAACATAGTATTTTCTAGTTAAACAGTTATGCTCATGCATGCCTGCACACACACCGGGAAAAATCCTCATCAGAATTAGGGAGAAGACTTCAAAACCAATGCTGCCCCAATTTTAATGCAGCAAATTATAGGTTTTGTTACTTGCTACTTGGTGATTTACAGGGATGACCGGCTTGCCACTGAGCACTTTTAAGTTCTTCTATATGGTGTCACTTTGTTAGTTCTCCAACAAAGTTTCTCTAGATTTTCTCCAACTCAAGTAATAAACCCTTTTAAAATCTCCTCTTTATGAACCTGGACCAAAGTTTAAGATTTTGTTATCACTAATGTCCTCTTTGGAGGCCATTGCATTTTGTAATGATGCCAGAGATCAGCATTCCAGACAGAACATCACAAATTGGAACTAAGTCAAATTCTGGGTAGCTTTTGTGCTTTTTTTAACTACCATTTTTTTCTCAGTTATGGGCATGGAAATGAAGAAGAAGAGTTTCCTAAATTTATGACATATGTTCCTAAAAACAGCTTTTAATACTTTTTTTTCTTCCTTTTCTAATCGGACCTAAATCTCAAGCAAGATACCCAACATGAAACTTCTAAAATTCTATTTGGCTTTTGGTTCAAGTGAGCCACCCAAAGATTATTTGTGGTCCCCATCAAAACTTTCTGGATGTGCCCCTGGACACATGCCGGTGATTTTACGTCAGGACTTACCTTGACGAACAGTTTTTAACCTGACAGCTCCTTTGCAGCAGTTGATTACAGTGTAGATGTCATAAAGAGGTAATCCAGACACTGACAGCCCCTCAACTTCCAGCAGCAATTCTCCCTCAGACAGTTTCCCGTCCTGATAAACCACAGCATCCTCCCTTATCTGGCCGATGTATGCAAACTCTCCATTCTCCGCTCCACCGTGCAGCTCCACGTTCAGCTCCCCACTCGCGTGCCTGATGACCGCGCACTCGTTCACTTTTGTGATCCAGTGGTTCTTCTTCTGAATGACTTTTGACATGGTGAGTAGGCTCCAAAGAAAACCCGTAAATTCCGAAGAATGGAGAAAGAATGAGTCGATTCATAGCAGGGAGTTTATCCCACGCAAAAAAACTTCATATCGTTTGAGCCCAACTTGGAACATTTTTACTCTTAAAGCTGGACATGCTGTACTCGCTCACGAACACATCCTGTATGGATCAAAATCCAGACTTCGGCAGCTTCTGTTGTTTCCGCATCTTTAACAGCGCCACACGCTTATTCCTCGTAATTGGATATAATCCCTCCCCGAATTATTTTTGGGTTTATCTCACAGTTCCGCCTCTTTCCTTTGAGTAACAAAATGTTTGTTTTCCTTTTCAAACTTTTTATAGGGGAAACAGAAAAAAAAACACTCTCTCCAAGCTTCTGTGACAGCCACCGGCGCCTTTAAGCAGGTAGCGCTTCAACTTCCCTCTGCCATGGAGATGAAGAAACAGAGAAGGAAGGCGCATGCGTCACGCTAAAACAGCACGAGGAAAAGTCCAAGCCAACCCCAAACCTCCCGGGTCCTGAAGCCCCTCCCGTCGGGAAGCTCTTGTTTCAGGGCGGATTACTGCAATCCGTGCGTCCAATCCTCCGGGACCTCCGGCAGCATGTTGTCCTGACCCGCAAAATATGGAAACGCGATCACGGAGTGAGCCGCTGCTTTATGGAGGCTGTTAAAGGTGCAAACTCCAAACCCGCCCATTTAGTCTACGACTGACATGAAATGATTCATAAACAATTATTACTTTTCATCCGGTAAAGCGTAGCTTAAGAGGGCTTCTAGAGGAACCTGGGGTAACATTTTAACTCAAGAATATTTTAAAGACAATTAAAAATTTGAGTTCATAAAAATTCATAAAAAAATATATTTTTAAACATTATATCTTAAGATGAATACAGTAATCTTCTTCCTTATTTTTACTGATTTTATTGTTAAAATAGTTGTGAAAGTGCACATCTTAATAATAAAAACAATAGACATGTAACTGATGTTTTAATTTTACTTTATAGAATCCACTTATATATGGGATACTAAAGTGATAATAATAATAACAATAATTATATATTGTCAAATAATTATTTATCCATATTCAAATAAGTGATAACTAAATCTAGCCCATAGTATTAATTAAAACGGTGCTTTACTAAGGCTTTCTTATCCACAGTAATAAGATGCCAACTTTCCTGTTTTAAAATGAAAAACAGTGGAGGCTCTTGCATGCATAGTGCCCTGAGGGAGCAGTATAGGTTGGGGATATCATGAAGCTCATACTGTACTGTGGTTTAAAGGAATACAATGCAGAATAGACCAGTTCTGTTCTGAGAAGTCAAAGTGTTTTATATTTTGAACAGGACATGACTAAATATATTACGGATCCTTAAAAAAAGAAGTAAAATAGCCCTTTAAATTAGCGCTGTGGAACCTATTGGAACCAATGTATCAGACACCAGCTTCAGCGATAAGCCTGCAATATGGCCAGATTTTCTAACAGTGTTCAGACTGGAATAAATTGACCATTGACTGAAGTTAGCTTATCAATAGGAAGCTCTTTTGGGGCACAATGGGCTTATAGCTTTTATTTAATTATGTTTTTCAAATCCTTGTGGAACCCTTTGTTAAAATGGCACCTTGGGCAGCAAGCCACATTGCTGAAAAACCACCACTGCCAACAAAACCTATGGCGTCATATTACTTTCTTGAATATGAGGATTAAATTGATGAGAATAGAATATGTATATGCAATTCATTACAACACACGTGTAAAACAGGTTAGGGAGAGGATAAAATGATATTGTGGAGAGTAAAACTGTTATCATGGGCATAAGAATTTTCTAACAGGACGCATACAATTACATTTTTTCCTTACATTTCCAAAATAATTTCTCACTTTTACAAAACTCTTTTTTTTTTTGTCTTCCTACACTTAGTTGTTCGATGTATGCCTTCTCTTGCTTCCGGATTACTCCGGGAGTGACATCACAGAACCAGACTAGACTACACAACACACGATTTTACTTTCTGTGTCTCTGGTCAGTGTTCCTTGTGCACAACAAATGTGTGGCTGACTGCACCATGCTCATACTTGGCATATATGTTTTGGTGTATGACAGGTGGCAAAGATCCAGTAAGTCACATGGACACAAAAGCTATTTTAAAAAATGTGCAAAGGGAGAATTTATCTGTTAGACTGTCTGAGGAAAACTAAAGACTTGGGCACACATTTTTATTTTAGTGTCTTTGTGAGACTGCTGCTTTTTTATTATTACATTAAAAAGAAAAGCATACTTATTTTCTCAGAATCTAATTTCTGATTTTTGTGTAATTTCTTTCCTGTATGACTTAAAAGTGAGCTATTATTGTTACAGTGTAATTTTCTAATACATAACAGTAATAATTTATATAAACCTATTTATTTCCTGGTATTTTTAAGTCAGTTTTGTAAAAGTTGACCTGTGAACGCCTATTTGAAGATTGTTATTAAACTATTCTACCTAACCACATAAAAAAGGAAAACTTTAAATATGTTAAAATCAAAAGTCTTCTTTAAGTAAATAGAGACTGACGTGCTTCAGGACTGAACCAGGTGTGCTATGTTTTGGAAATCAAAATATAGTCATCCTAAAATAAGGCATGATTGCATCAGCCCAAAACTTAAGTTTACAGTCTGTTAATTAGTTATTTTATAATTTGGATGAACTTATTTAGGCTGCATTGTTTCCACAATCTCATTGTTTTTGTAGTGACCTGAATCTCATTTTCTCATTTCAGCCAGAGATTCAGTAACCATAACAACAAGGTGGTTTACAACCAGGATATCTCATTTATTCACAGAAAGTAAAATCGTGCATCATCTAGTCTAGTCTGGATCTGTGACGTCACTCCCGGAGAAATCTGGAAGGGAGAGCGCAGAAAGAGGGCGCAGCCCTCAGGAGATGTAATGGACTACATCGAATAAGTGTAGTAAGAAAAAAAACTGAGACAGTTTGGCAAAAGTGAGAAAATATATTGGAAATGTGAGGGGAAAAAATGTAATTGTAACAGATCCCTGTTAGAAAATTCTTGCTCCCATGATATCAGTTTTACTCTCCACAAAATAATTTTACCCTGTCCCTAACCTGTTTTTATGCATGTTTTGTTATGAATTGCACCCATATATTAAAGAAAGTAATCTGACCCAATGTTTTAAAACAGCAAGTAATGTTTATTTTTAACTTTCCATGTTGATAAGTCTTTTATGTTAAATACTAGCAGCATTTAGTGATCAGTTTAAGAATAAAAGAATTAAAGGTTTTGTGGAGTTTGCCCTCCTAGCATCCAAAATAAGGCTATTACACCCACCATGGACAATCCACAGTCCCCATGTGTTTTCAGTGTGGAGCAAGGAACTAAAAGATCTCAAACAGAAGACATTAGGGGTATGGACTAACTGTAGGAAGTTAAAAGGTCTCTAATTCAATTAAATTCAAACATACTTTATTGATCCCAGAGGGAAATTAAGTGTTGGTATAGCTCATATAATTAATTATTTAAGGAGTTGTTGTAGATGATGATGGCTGTGGGCAGGAATGTAAGCAAGAGGTTGAGGATGAGGATTTATCCTTTTTTTAAACATAAAGGAGGATTTTTTTAAACTGCTAAAAATTTAATAACATTCTGCCAAAAAATATAAAATTACAATATAAAAAAGTAAGTTACCCACGATAAGAAACAGTTTATGACTCTAATTTTTGGCATTCTTATTTATTGAAATCATATAAATTTACTTTAAAGATATGAATTCTAGCTAAAAATGAATGTGTAAAAGTCTATAAAACCATGTACAAGGACCTTACCATTGACATAATAATTATTTTAAATTTGAGATTTTGCTGCAATTTACATTAACATTTTTTCATGTAAAATATGTAATTGTTCACTTAAATCATACCTAGTTTTTGCCAGTAGCAAGACATGGAATTACTGTGGATCTGTCCATCAGTTTTCACAAGACTGCTTTTTGCACTGTCTCTAATTTGCATTTTACTGTCCATTTAAAACAATTAACCCATAAACAAGCTTATGTTTGATATTCATGGAATACCATTCCTTTTGCACTGGCATGATTTCTGACTAATAATTACTATGATTAACTTGGGCAGAGCATTTTGACTTCAGATAGAGAGAAACAAACAGAAAATTCATCCAATGCATAAATTAGCTTATTTGACTCTTGCAGTTGACATATCAGATTTGCACCATAATATTGTCTTATGGATTTAAATTAAATGCCAACTATTTTTTTGGTTTGAGATATATAAATGTTTGACTTTATGAATATACATTAAATGATAGACAGAGGAGGGTTGACATGTCCTTCTGGAAACCTCTCCACTGTGGAAGAACAGGATTAATAATCGGAGTGAGGAAATCACCCACAAACAAAGAGACGAACATAGAACAGGGATGAATCACAGTTTCCTTTTCCCAACAAAAGAAAAACACACAGAGCTCTCAAGAATATTGAACCATTATAAACATATTTTTTTAGTTTAAAGTAGCTGACTTCTTCCCTGAATGAATACAGCCTTGAAGTGAAGTTCACATTTTAAAAGGTCAATTAGTATTTTTTTTTCTCTGACCAGTCCAATTTAATTGTGGACAAAAGAAATTCCTCGCCATGGGCAAGTAATATATACAATTAAATTATCCACAGCATTGCAAATGACTAGTCTGTTTCTGTGAGCCAGGAGGGATCAGGTGAGAAACACATGCCACTGCAAAGGAAAACATGGTCTGTGTGTGCTTCCTGCCAGTTCAGATAAAGTACAGTAACTGGCACTCTACCATAGTGAGGGCGGTGACCTGGATAACAGCACATGAACTGGACCTTTCCATCCCATTTCACCTCAGTGTTTAAAACGTAGAACTTTCAGTGTAAGTCCACTTTGATCATTTTACACCTACTGCTTGTCATACAGAGACCATTTCTCTCATTGACAAAGTTAAATCTTCATTCTTTTAAATGTCAGGTTTTCACAACGTTAGTTTTGCCTCTGTTTCAATGTATAGCCTTTGTTCAACAAGCACGCCACTCTCTTATTTGCTCTGTCCTGAAAAGTGGGCTTTGTTGCCTGTCAAATCACATGACATTTTCGTTGGGCAAAAGTCACGGCTGCAGGCAAGTGAACGTCACACACAAATGCAGGACACTGATGTACTCTGATTGATGAGAAGCAGACTGTTTCCAAGACATAAGCCTGAGAACAATCACCTAAAAATTTTACATGAAAAAATTGGTTGTGTTTGTGAAAACACAATTATATATAAAGATCTGTGGTTTATTCAATGTCTTTTTGACAACCTGATTATAGCAGCTCATTCATTAATCAGATTCTTTAAAATCTGCTAAAAACAGCTGATAATTATTATAGATCTGTATTTAATTAAAAAATGGCTGTGAGTTACTCTGTCCTAACCTTAATTAAAATAAGTAACTGTCAGATATAAATGCCATCATAAAACCAACATATTAGATAATACCTAGTGAGGATTTTTTAAATGATTTTAATAATATCCAACTACTCTATGACCAGATCAAAACAAGAAATAACGTTATTTAAAGTTTGGCACACAATTCAATAAATGTAACTACCCTTTAAATATACATTTACATGCATCTCACAAGATTACATTCAAGAGAGGAATGTAGTTACTGAGCTTTTTTGCTATAATAAATTTGAAAAAACCTCTTCACTGAGTGGTACTTAAAGGCCACTCTGCAGAAAAGATTCTTGGATCAACAAATACAAAACTTCAAGTATTGCATAACCAGGGCGGTGTTTGTTCTTATTAGTTGCAGTAATTGAGCAGCAAAATCTTAGGAATACCATCGGTCCAGAGTATAAACACAGCAGGTAAATATTAACTAGCAAGTCAAACATTTTATTGATTTTCATCATGCATACTGCATTACAGCTTTCAGGGGGGGTGACAAACAGAACACTTTTCAGTCAACAAGGTTTCACTGATCCTCATTATTCACTTTGAATTTTTTTTTTTATCTTTGGTGATTTATTAGTTATTTCTGAATCATCTGAATCATTTGTGTTTGTAAAGAACTTTGAAAACCATTCAGCACTGGGAAAATATTGTACTTTTGCAAGGAGCTAAAACCACCATTTCCATGTCCCCTTTGAGCACATCAGGATCCTCAGTATTACCACAGCACTGATAACCTCTCTGCTACAATTAAGGTTTATTCAAAATACCAAAATCTTACTCATCAACATATACCCCACCTGGACCTCTTTAACTTCATTTGCCTTTTCCTCAGTGCTTCCTACCTGGACATGCCCACAACTCAATGGTTAATCAAGGACATCATAACTATTATTTAAATCAAACAACAAAACATTTATCTTTACTGGTCCAGTCTGTTTGTTTCACAGACACAAACACAGAAACAAACCCTTCAATATGACATGTAGCTTTGCTACAAGTAAAATATAGACAGACAAATTCTGACAATGAATGTGGCTTGCTTGTCTTTTTCTAGATTTAAGTTAGTACATGAAGTATCTGCTAGCAGAGCTGTCTTTCAAAAGGACACAGATTTCACTGAAATTTTAACTGGTCTTGAGAGGAATGTGTCTGGAAGCACTGAAAAAAGATTATACGTAGAAACAAGATACCCCCAGTACCAAAATAATGACACGTTGATATGGTTTATTTTTAGTAAAACTCATTATAATAGTTATTTGTCAAAAAACCTTATTTACATGTCTCACATGCTTTGCTTATGTCTAAATGTGTCTTCATTTAAAGGAGCCATAACCTAGTATTACCTTGGATACCCACACTCTATTATAGTCTTTCAGGCCCTTCTAAAAAAATAAAAGTTGAAAAAAAATAAACACAGAGCTCCTCTGACCCTTATTTCTGAAGGCATTATTGTCTCGCGAGATCTGATGAGATATTTTGGCTGTCGTGGACGGGCATTTTAATAATGCAAATGAGGGGCGTGTTGATTGGTGGCAGGAAGGAGGGGGGTTACTCTGACTGTCTTGCTCAGTTAGCGCAACTTCCATTGTAACTGCATTCTAGGTCATTTATTGTTTGCAAAGTAGCAGCCATTACCCGTTTTGTCCTGAAGCTACTACTCCTGCTAGCATACAATAGCCGCATTACCAGTTAGCTGCTGTTTGTTACACACAGTAGAGCAATAAAAACAACGCTTTACCTTTTCAATTGCAGGCAAGTCTCTGATTGTTGGAATGGCCCCTTTTTCCAAAAGGAGCTCGAGTTCATACTTCGAATCTGAATTCAGTAATGGCAGCGGCGGCGCTCGACTGAATATGAGGGGGAGTAGAGCAGGGCGGGCTTCCTGCAGCATAGGTCTGCGATGTCCATATATGGTATATCCTGTGCCGACTTGACGTCAAGTTGGCCAGAAATTAACATCACATATTTGAGTGCGCATGCACGTGGGCTGGTTGACGAACCCAAGGGTAAACAAATGCTTCACTTTTAAATATCGGCTTCCCAGCCAGTGTTTAATCGTTAGGCAATCATAACATAATTTTTTCCTGTGGAAAAGTGAAGATTACAGGTCATGACTCCTTTAACAAGAACTCATAAAGTAAGCATTTCCAAACTATCAATCAAATCCTCCCATACTTAAATGCACATGAACGAGACAGAGAACAAGTAGAAAAAAGACATAGAAAGCAGTTAAGTGCAAAGAAAAATGTGTCTGTCCTACAGTAAGTAACTGATTTTCACCCAGCAAAGCGGCAAAGGCATCTTTATGGGGAGCATTTATTTCTCCTGACTTACATAAAGAATCCAAGGTGTTATCACTTTACAGTTTCACCTCGCTTCAGGGGGGAAAGAAACTGGTAAAGAAGTGGAACAAACACATTAGCATTTTCATATCAAAATATTTCATATCAAAATATTACAACAATGGATGCTCAATTTTGGACAATCATGTAAAATTCCTCACTTTTTTTCTTAACCTTCCTATCATCACAACATTCTTACAATTCTCTGTCAGGATCAGCATCTCTGTCAGTAAAACCCGAATCAGGTGAGGGGATCAAACGTGGTGAAAGACAATGGATGGATGGATTTAAAAAAATCATGTCTATAAAAAGTTAGGATACCCTTGCCTCTAATAGATGTTTTATCCCCCCCCCCTTTTTTTTTTTTTTTGGCTGAAACCTTTTCAGTGAGTTGCTTCTTGTAATATGCACCTCTCTCTGACATAAATCTGATCAAAGCTTGTCCCACTCCTCACGTTTTAGCTGTGGTCTCCTGCATATGCAGCCTGCTTCAAGTACCCCCAGATCTCAAAAAGATTAAGATATGAGCTTTGACATGGCCAATGGAGGCAGAAACACATGAACACCATATGCTAACTTTTTTTGTGGTATACAGGCTCTTTCGGGTGCTAGAAGGCGAAAGGAGGCAGAGAGATATAAATAATTAGAATACCCAAAACAATTAGTCTTAATTGAGCGTTGAAGCCTGGACGGGTGCATTGAGGACTGACTGCCTCAGTGCATTTGTACACCAGCTCTACCCAATAAGGGATACAGCATCCCATTTGTTATCTTTTTGTGATTATTAAGAAATATTCACCAGAAAACATAGGACATAGATGGAAAAAAAACTAAACATTTAATAATGCCCAAATATTCCAAGGCAACATGACAGAAATCTATGAGAACACTGAACTTTTCATTTAAAGCCATATATCTGGTAAAACTGGCAAATTTAATGTTCCTTTCATTTTGGCTCCACTGGGAAATGTTTGGGTTTTTACTTGTTCCTCAATTTGATCTTTCCTTTTTGATAAAGCTTATAGTTAGAGTGGCTAAGGTCATCCTGAGCTATCTCTGTAGTTATGCTGCTATCGGCTTAGACTGCTGGAGGACAGACTTAGCAATTTTCTTCACTCTGCTACTTCCTTTTCTCCTACGACTCTCCAGTTGTATTACAGTACATTCTGTTATTTCGACTGTTAACTTTGTGTTCTCTCAGTGTTTTTCTCTCCATAGAAGATATACCTGGTCTGGTATCCTGGTTGGCTGCAATGCCCTGATGGACGGGGGGCATCGACTGGGATGATGCTCCCAGTGGCTGAACATCCACTGTGTCCTGTTATTAACTTTTTACTTTCTGTAACATAGAAAGTTCTCTTATATCAGATCTTCTGCTCCTTCTGTGTTTCTGCTCTGTCTTCTCAAACCCCCAGACGGTCGTGGCAGATGGCCGCTCCTACTGAGCCTGGTTCTGTTGGAGGTTTCTTCCTGTTAAAGGGGAGTTTTTCCTCTCCACCGTCGCTACATGCTTGCTCAGTATGAGGGACTGCTGAAGTATTGCTGTGGTTGGAAAGTCTGCATCAACGGGGCCCAACCTCACGCCAATGACTGACGCAATCTGCTGGGATTCCTTAAATAGGAAACTTTTTAACTGATTGGAATGTTTGTATAAATGTATTGAAATGACTTCTTGTTAAGTGCCTTGAGATGACATCTGTTGTAAATTGGTGCTATATAAATAAACTGAATTGAATTGAATTGAATTGTGAGAGGTCAGCAGCCTGCTGCCTGCTTATACATGTGATGGAGATTAGTTTTGTTTATTTGAACAATTAGTCAATAGGCTTTACTAACTCCTAACAAAAATTGTCCATAACTCATCCAAAAACTGTCCACTGAACAATAGGTTGATTGAAAATCAGTGTTTCGACATAATGCATTCATTTACAGACAAAGACAAATGTTTTTGGT
Organism: Valencia hispanica; assembly: GCA_963556495.2. Classification (NCBI taxonomy): domain Eukaryota; kingdom Metazoa; phylum Chordata; class Actinopteri; order Cyprinodontiformes; family Valenciidae; genus Valencia; species Valencia hispanica. The sequence continues at coordinate 36,465,028 of OY747709.1, forward strand.
ATCATTTTTAATAAAAACATTGAGAAAGGTGTGAAATCCAGAAAATAGATGCATGTACAACTGAAAAGGTTCGGATGGCTGCAGGCTTTGCTAAACACAGTTACCAGCTGAACATTCAGATTGTAGATGTCTAATTGCATACAAGGTTCAGATCTTCCCCTTCAGAAAAACCTTGCCCTTGCTTTTTAATAAGCTCAATTTTCATTTTTGTACCAATGTCACAGATCCAGATTAGACCAGACAATGCATGATTTTACTTCCCATGTTTCTGGTCTGCTTTTACTGTTACATAAAGAATTTTTTTTGCTATTTTTTTTCAGAATCTAATTTCAGATTTTTGTGTTATTTCTTACAAAGTAAGCTATTATTGTTAAAGTGTAATTTTCTAATACTAAACAATACTTATTTATTTTAACATATTTATTTCCATATATGTTTAAGTCATTTTTGAAATGGTTGACCCATGAAAGCCTAAATGCAGTTTGTTATTTAATTTTTCTGTTTAACCACAGAGTGAAGGAACACTTTGAATATGTCTTTTTTAAGTAAACGGAGTATGACTGAAGTGTTTCAGGACTGGACAAAGAGTGTTCAGTTTTGGAAATCAAAATATGATCATCTTAAAATAGTGTGCGATTGCATCAGTCCAAAACTTAAGTTTACAGTTTAGTAATTAGTTATTTTCTAACTTTGATAAACTTATTTAGGCTGCATTGTTTCCAAGATCTCATTGTTTTTCTAGTGATCTGAATCTCATTTTCTAATTTCAGCCAGAGATTCAGTAACCATAACAACAAGGTGGTTTACAACCAGGATATCTCATTTATTCACAGAAAGTAGCTCGCATGGATCTACATTTCCGATTGTACACAATTTCTGATTATATCTATCCCTAGCCTCCTTTACAAGTTTATCCCTGTAAGGAATGAGTTCCTCCTTCTTCTTTTTATCCATGTGTGAGACTCCAGTGTGCTTCTTCAACTTCGGCTTCTTCAGTATATCTAATGCGGCTTCCCCTAGCAACGCGAGATGCTTATGGGGCATTCACACCGCTCAGCGCGTCCACGCGTCAAATCACTCAGACGGTCAAAAGTTGACGCTTTAAAATTAAAACCTAGCTGCTTGCACACTTCGTAGTCCGCGTCAGCGCGTCACGCAGTTGCCCTAGCTAACATAACAAGAAAGTTAAAAGAAAATATTTAACTGCTTACCTGGCACTCCAATATCCTCCAATATCTTCCTCCAAATAAGGTCCGATCTCTTCCTGTCTTTGTAAAAAGACGAAGACGGGAAATGCAATTCACGAAAATTACAGACAGCGGCGATTAGTTGATCCACGATTTTTAATGAATGACTTGCTGATCCACATCAGTACAAAGAGTCCCTACGATTGGTTGACACCCGCGTTTGCTGCCCCAAAGTTCAGTTTTCCCAACTTCATGCAGCAGCTGCTCCGATGGTCCGTCAACGTGTCCGAGCAGCAGCTGTGTGAACGCATTGAAGCCAGCTCTGCCAACGCACGCGACTTGCTGCAGGGCAGCTTGATATGGCAAGCCAAAAGTATCATAAATAATGTGTTTATGAACGCCCCATTAAACTCAAGAGGGCGCCCGGGGTAGTGGTTGCATGGCAGGTCACGTGTCTGACAAAGACCGATGGCAACCAGATCAAAACCGCACCAAAAGCAGGAAGCGGACTATTGTGCAGGGGATTCTGGGTAAATAAAATCTAAACAACCGCGATGCTGTATAGATACTGGATCTTGTACATACCTTGCTCAACGTCGTATAAGGAGGACATCAGTGCTGTGAAGTTGTGCATATTATTCAATATTCATTGCATGCTGTCTCATAAGAAGCCGTCTCAGCCACAACAAAGCAATCCTAAAACATCTACAATCTGCTGCCACTCCATGTTTGTTTACATTTCATTGCATGGAAGTGTCCTCCGCCGCACCAAGAAGTGCAGCACCACCACAGGCGGGGAGCTAAACATGTTGCTCAAAAGCTTTGGTACATTTGACAAAAAGAGCAGTGAGAATTTTAACTGCACCAGCTAAAAACAGCAACAATGTTACAATTTTGGTCCCCAATCAAACCGAGTCTACCGGACTGTCAGGTGTGAATACAGCCTTAATAAACCTACTGAACAAAGAAACAAATTATAAAAATTCTAATCATACCTACTGTAAAAATAAATCTCAAAGTAAATGGTAGGTATTAGTATGGTAAAGATAAAGTTTAATCAATTTCATACACCAAATCTGACCTGTTTCTGGGAAAATATCAACCGATAATTAAAAGCATTTTGAAGCTTGCGAACCATCTAAACTGCAAGTGAGGATAAGTGAGAGCCTCGATGACGAGGCAACA
>OY747709.1:36472399-36754899 GCA_963556495.2 Valencia hispanica
ATCTTTATTATGAATTGTTGGGGTTTTTATTTCCTGATGTTATGGACACGGAGACGGAAAATTAAGGAGAAGAAAGAAGGAAGATGAAGAAGAGAGGTAGGAAACGAAATGTCATGAGAGAGGGTGAGTTGAAAATACAAGAGAGGAAGGGGAACAAAGAAAACACAGGAAGACATTGAAGTCTGCCTCCATACCCACAGGACGGCAGAGAGAGGGGGAAAAACAAAACACGAAAAAGGAACATCGACAAAACCAACCAAACATTGTGAACTAAGAATTACACAACCACATCACACAAAAATAGATATAAAAATACAACAACAATGTCACAGAGAAACTCATGGTACCGATTAATCAAGCTCTAGTAATGATAACCTCAGCCCAAGAATATATCGTTAAACACCAGAGACCCCACATCAATGTGTGTGTGTTAGCATGCTGGTGCATATAAGGTTTCTCCATAAGAGTGTTCGATAGTTGGTGTGAGCAGGCATCAATCCGTCTCCCAGGAATCGATGCAAACATGAAGGAGATTGGAGCAAAGACGTCCAAAGGACCGCCAGAGCCCCAGGCGGACCCGGGCGGGGCCGACCGCATCCCCCAAGAGAGGAGAAAAGGAGAACCCCAGGGGAACATCCAGCGGCCACTATGCAGGGGCCCGGGGGGCAGCAGTGACGAGCCCACGGGCTCCGCCGGCAACGTCAACGGACCGGGGGAGCCGGGGCCCAGGGGCACCCCACCGCCCAGCAGGGACCCGACAAGGGACCGGCCGACGAGGGGCCCCCGGCACTGCAGGGGCCGCGGCCGGCCGCCACGCAACGCCTCCACCCTAGGCCAATCCCCACCGCCAACATCCCAGCGCCCCACCAATAGCCGCAGGGGACGGACAGCATCCCCAGGCCGGGCTCAGTCAGCATCTGGACGCCAAGTTGTACCAGCTCCCGGGTCCTGATCCCGCGCAACGCAGGGCGCCGAGACCAGGCATCCAACGAGGGCCAGGGCCGGTCCAACCCGCCAATGAACCGGCCACGCACGGTGCGCACAGAACAGGTGATCAAACGAGCAGAGACAACGGATCCGCATCCCGCCGAGCCACCGAGCAGGCACCACCCAACAATCCCAAACCTGGCACCTCTAAAAGAGGTGCCCCAACCAACCAAAGGAAGATATCGGCCCAGCGCATCGGCCGACCGACACACCGGCCCCCCCAGGCCCGGCCAGGCACGCACCAGGTCCGAACCGGGTTGACCACCGGGGCACCGGCAGGCAGCGGCCCCCGTCACCGGCGGGGAGTGACGGAGGGGAAATAGGCCCCCCATTAAGTGTAAGGCCTGAGGTGCGCCAGGCGAGGGGGCAGACCAAGATCCAACCTGACAGGTAGACAAAGACATACAGACACAGTCATACGTTCCCTCCCTCTTAAACACATACATTCTCACTGACTCACCAAGACACCCAAAAAAATGACACTGTACCCTCACTCACACACCCCATGCACACTTTATGCTCCCAGGTCCAGGTACTGATGCCCCAGTAGAGCCACCAGCCCCCGGACCCGGGAGGTGGACCCCCTACCTTCTAGGATGGAGACAAGCTGACCGCCAAGGGCCCCACAGTGGCAAAGCAGCCCGACAGCCCAGGACCCCGACCAGACCGCCTGTCCTCCTCCGGACCCCAACCCCTGATGGCCCGTAGCGAACAGGGGTGGGAAAAGACCCCTAGCCTCCATCCTCCCACTCGAGTATGGTGTTGATGCGTGTTGTTATAATGTGCATTTAAAACAGAGGGGTGGGATGTGGGGGAGGCAGCCACACATCCCCCAACCCCCACCCCGAGCCCTCAGTGTCTATATGTGCTTTAACAGTGGGCACCGGCACCAGAGGTGAAGCTGATTGTACCGCTCCCCCTCTGGATGCCGAAAAGTGTGCCCACCCCAAAGTCCCTACATATGTGTGAGAATGTTATAAGTGGGAGTGTCTAAGTTGTATATTAAAATTGGGACCCAGGACACCACGGGACAGCACCCCAGTGATGTGCCCATGCCCCAAGACCCTATATGAGTGGTAAAGTGATGGAGCAGGTGGACAGAGGTGTCCAGGGATGGGGAGGGAAGGACTGGGAGACAAAATGTCTTCCCAGGGAGCCAGCTCCCCCACTGAGAATGATGTGTTCTACCGAAAAAATTCATCCCAGGTCAACGCATAGACAGCCGCATATTTTCCTCCCAAGTTATTTAAAACTGGTTCAAAACATGTAACTTAGATCAGCCTTACATTCAGCTAACTTTCTTTCCAACAGCAGGCAAAGAGAACACAGACTGAAAGATGGAGATCTAAAGGTAAGCTGGAGCAGAGGTCTTAACCACTGGCATGTTTTAAGTGTGACTGTTAGGTTAACTGGCCTCTCTAAATTGCCTTTAGGTATGATTGTGTGCGTGTTCATGGTTGTTTGTCCTGTGTGTCTCTGTGTTACCCTGTGATGGACTGGCGACCTATCCAAGGTAACCCCACTTCTAATGACCACTGGAGATTGGCACCAGCCCCCCGTGACCCAACAAGGATAAGCGGGTATATACAGTTGATGAATGGATGGAAACAAAATGAAAGTACAGGTTCAGTGTAAGATTTTCTGAGTCGGTCTTGGAGATTTTGTGAGGCTGGCATTGTGAGCAAAACATACAGGATATTTGGTGGGTTTGAAGGATGTGGATGCTCCAAGTCCAGGAAGTCACAAAGCCAGGCAATTAGGGGAGGATGTCTTTGCTTTTTTTTATGAGGATATCCTCCACACATAATCAGCAAAATGTCACCCGGTTCACTATTCTTCATTGGTTTGAAATATTGCTATTGCAACCTTTCATTGTGTATAGAAGTACTTAGATTGGTTTGATGATTATCAGAATGTAAATTACCTGGCCTTCAGATATGAACGTATTTCAGAGGATATTCACCAACCCAGTAATGGAGGAATTGGGTGGCCCAGACACAATTCAGCCCACTGCCCACCAACCACCCCAGCATCACTAACTTTTCTTTAATTTTAACTTTTCTGTTATTCATGCCTATAATACTTTTTTCATTCTGCATAAACACAAGTTGTTTTGCCATGACTAGTTAAACAACAAAGATTTAGATAGAAATCTAATCTATCTAGGCTACAGAAGTTAAAACAGGTTCTTAAATCATTGTTTTCTATAGTAAATATCTTCTCAATCGTCTTCCCATGCATGTGTGGGTCCACTCCAAATGCTGTGGCTTTCTCCTGCAGACCAAATCCAAAAAGGCTTAAAACCCTCAGGAAACCAGATGAAATATGTCAACATTTAGAGAAGAATCCTGTTCAATGTCAGCGCCAATTAAGTTTAAGTCCTAATTAATGAGGGTTTCACATTAAGTCATCGTACAAGAAGCCTCTCTTGATTTGTATAAGCTAAGACATTTCTCACTACTTTTGCAACCCTATCAAATTGGTGCTTCTTGCTTGATTTCAGTTCGAGTATTAAAACATAATCAGAAGAGATGTTCAACAGCTGTAGAGTGCCCAGGAATTGGCAGGTGTTTCAAAGAGGAAAAATTAGACATTGCTCTCAATTGCCATGCCTGCCAGTGCTGCTCACTGCACAAAACTCTACTGCTAAAGAAAAGCATGTTGTATCCTGTTTAAAGTTTGCTGCAGAGGATTTGGACAAAGCCAATGAAAGAGTAGATCAGATAGCTGCAGCTGATCCAGAACGCTGCTGCTGGTGTCCTCACTAGAACCAGGAAAGTAGAGCACATCACTCCAGTTCTAAAGTCCTTACACTGGCTCCCTGTAGCTCAGAGAATAGACTTCAAAATACTTTTACTAGTTTATAAATCATTGAATGGCTTAGCACCAAAGTATATTGAAGATCTGCTGTTACTATACCAACCCACCAGAACACTCAGGTCCTCTAATTCCAGTCTACTCAACATCCCTAGAATTAGAACCAAACACGGAGAAGCAGCTTTCAGTTTATGCTCCTCTAATCTGGGACAAACTTCCAGAAAACTGCAAAGCTGCTGAAACACTGAGTTCTTTTAAATCACAACTAAAAACGTATCTGTTTAGAGCTGCATTTGAGTAATGATTTGTTGTATCATGTTTTTTTATGTTTCTTGCTGTTTAATGCCTTGAAGTATGTGTGTGTGCTTTTTCCTTTATTGCTGTTTTTACTTTATATGCTTTGTGTTTTAATGCTGTTTTTATTTTACCTCTAATCATGTAAAGCACCTTGAATCACCTTGTTGTTGAAAGTGTGCTATACAAATTAAATTGCCTTGGCTTGCCTTGCCTAGAATGCTCCAATGAATTCCTCAGCATGAATCTATCTGGAAATCTATGAAAAAACTGAATAAATAGTGAGCTTAAAAGAGGACCCAGAACCATCAAGATTTGAAGACGGTTTGTGTAGAACACTGGGTCAAAATCCCACCAAAGGGATGGATGCAACTAGTCTCTCTGTACATGAGATATCTTGAAGTTGTCCTTGAAGAAAGTTTTTCTCCAAAGAAATGTTTTATGCATTCCAGTAACTATGTTCCAAACTTAATATTTAAGTAGTTTACTTTATTACACATACAGTTATTTTCGTAAATGTATACACTCTGGTGGAATTCAAGATTTTGGGCTATTGTTAAAGAATAAGGGTGATAGCAAAAAACCTGTCATTCATGGATGCCTAAAGCCATTTCTTTTAAATCAATTGTGTTTGCTCTTTTCAATCGTAATAACAATAGCAACTACCCGAAGAACTTCATCAAGAGTACATAACCCAGCTCTTGATATTTTGTGTAGCCACTTTTATCATCGATAACAACTTGATGTGTTCTGCGGTATTTGTGGATCGAATAAAATCTGACATTACAACAGACGGTGACATGTCATCCTGAAAGTTCAGCAGTGTGCAATGTTGATGACATATTTTTTTAAGTTAGGAATTATGTGTATAAAATAAACATACTTTATAACTCTCTTCAAAAAAGCTACTAGATTTGAAAACATTCAAAGAAAAACAGTAAAGAGTAGTTTAGTACGTAGCACACGTAAGTAACCAATGCAGACAACACATATGGGGCCAATTTGGAACATATGGACATACCCATATACTACTCATTTCCAGTCCTTTCATATTTCACTGAAGGGCCTGCATGTTGCAGGCCCTTCAGTGAAATAGTGGCTGAGCAATAAATTAGAAGATATCTTCTGGAACTATTTAAAGTTGTATTATGTTCATTGTATGGACTAATTTAAAACTATCAGTAATGTATGGAGTCACTAAAATAACAATCCTTTCATGTCTCATATTCTCCTTTCTATTTCACTTAATGGGTTTTCAGTTATGAATAAAAAAAACAGGAAATTAACCGGCAGGTTTAGGGCTGATGCAAAAAAATCTGTTGTCATTTTGGAGCTTGTTCTACATACTGTTCAGCTTACTGGATCCTTCTCCAAGTGTTGCATGATCTGACAGTCAGCAGCCTGGATAGTGTTGTTTTTGACATTACACTATGAAGTGCAGAAAAATTGACTTCACAAAGGTTTGCAAAGCTTTACTCTGTTACTTATTAAATCACTTAAGCTTTACTGCTGCCACAGCTGGGTGTCCTTTTATGTCAGCTGACTGTAGTTGGCATCTTTGTCTTCTAACACTTAGGAAAGAACTACAAACTGAATGATACACACATGCTCAATTCCAGTCCGGAACACTCATATGTGGATCGTTATTAAACTTTATTTTTAATGCTTTGCGCTAAAGGTTATTATTTAGATTTGGCTGTGTGGATGATCACGGCACAATAAAAGGAAATCACGTTTTTTAGCTTCTCATCAACATAAATTAAGCAAATTCTCATTTGAACCAATCATGAAGGTGAGGGGATCAACACACACACACATCCCTCTGTGTTTCTCCTTCTCTGTTCTAATGAAATATTTTTCTAAACACACATGCTGTTTTGTATTGCAGAAAATCAGAAGCCATGGCACTTGCTGTGATTTTAAAACATGCGGGGCAGATGTTTTCTGTTTATCTCGAGCAATATTTTGATGATTTCTTCATAGCATTTAATGGAGGATCTAAATAACTTCGTCATTGTCACATCTTTTGTATGTCATAATTCTGTTCCCTCTGACTCCATGTGTATTTCATCTAATTTAGCAAAACTAAATCAAATGCTTTTATTCCCATACTTTGGAATCAGCGGTCTGCCGCAGAAAGACCCAGTGAGTGTTTTACATGGAAAGCTTGAAAATATAGATCAGATTAAATTGTGATATGTGAGGGACTTATTTTGATGACAATAGATCAATCCAACTCAATCTATGTTTTTCAGATGGGCGATATAGCACTGTGAATAACATGAATAAAACAAATACATCCAATTTTATTTTTAGTCTTCTGGTGGAACAAATAAATAGTGGGTGACATTGCTATGTCACTATATAAGTTATGAATTTTAAGGTAATACTTTCTTTTCTAATTTTAAGTTGTCATGAATTTTGTCTTGATTTGTTTTTCTGCATCAGTAAAATTTCCTAATTTATCTTGAAAACCATTATGTGACATAAAACATATATATATAATATATATATATATATATATCCTGTCTGGATTTTGTTGCAACTGTAGTAAACATGAACACTCAAATCAAACCCAACACTAAAACTGCTCTTCTCTCAGGTCACTTCAAAATGTTAATGACCAACCACATGTTTAACCATAACAACTTCAGATTTCACATCACCAGTTTCAGGGAATCTTCAAAGTATCAATATAGTCATGTTTGCAGTATTAAAATGACCCAAATGCAGTGAGTAAAACAAGAATGATTTAATTGCAACAAAAAAACAAGGAACAAGATCTTACATAAACTCAAGAGGACCCAAAAAAATGCAGCGGTGGGGAAAACAGGAACTGGACAGGAAACTTTGACAACGAATGAGAAAAGAATGATAGCTGTATTTATACTGAGGATGGAGTGAGGAAGCGAAAGAGAAAAGGCTGAGAACTAATTAAGAGAAGCAGTTGCAGGTGAGAGGGAGAGAGCAGGTGAAGACTTCACTAGCTGGGAAGGAATGCAGAATGGCAAGGGAAACAGAGAAATGAGTAGACAGAAGAAACAGAAAACAATCCTAAATTCTGAGAAGAACAAACTAGAAAGTAACTAAGATAACATATCTAAGAATCTAAGTGAAAACTCAAGGGAACTCTGGAGAAGAAAGGAAACCAAAACTGGAGGAATAAATTAACAAAGATTACTTAACTAGGGATACACAAATAAAAAGGTGGACACAGAAACAAAAAGGTGAAAATATCTAAGAGCAGGAAGAAATATGGAAACAATGAATTGCCAGAAATAAATAACAAAAACAAGGAATAAACTAACATGTAAGAAAACTAAAAAAGGAAACGAACTAAAACTCAAACAACTAACGCCATGACAAATATTTTTATGATCTTAAAGTGTTATGCCTGAAAGAAGGGCTAAATAAATAACTATCTCTTATTTATTTATTGCATTTTAAATTTAGAAATTCAATAATCTTGCAAATATTGTATGCTAAGACACAACTTTGAATATCAATGAATGTGTTAAACTCTAAAATGTAAATCTGGCCCTTTGTTCAATTAAATAAATACACGTTTAAAACCTTGGATGTGAAAGCAGCTCAAGGCTTCCACGTGTCCCAATGTCTTTTTCTGAATGGTTGAACAGCCTATCCGATCTAGGAAGCCGATGGTTCCCGGAGCTGACCTGAGCCTTCACACTAATGCAGAAAAACAGAACCAGCAAAAAATTCTGCTTGGCTGATTTAACAAGAAGCCTAGTTTTCCACCAGACCTCCAAGGTGCTCAGCATCACCCAGTGGCTCTCTTTAAGAGTATTGAGTGGAGAAATGGGAAAGTGGGAGCAAGGTGAGTAAAAGAACATATGAGTAAAACAACAGGCCGATTCTGGACCCCTGCGGCATTTAATTGTTTCTGTAGTGGTGTTTCTATAGTTGAAAGGTGCTGGAACAAAGGTGAGTCTGAAACTTTGAATTTCCCCTCCTGTTATTCCCCTCCCAAACTTCCCCCTCTCTAACTAATGTTAGTTATTTGAACCCAGAAATCTAGCCTATATGAATTCCTGATAGGTCATGAGAAGAAAAACTTTTGTAAAAGTTTCATTTTTATCAGCCAACTTAATCAAGTGGAACTGATACTCAAGGACCCCACTTTAATTTATCAAGCACAAAGCACAGCAAAAAATATTAAGTTGAATCTACCAGCCAATTAAAAATTACATATTTATAAAAGACCAAAAAACCATTACCAAATTTTATTTATTTAGTTTACCTAGAACAATGCTTTTTCTCAAACATGTCCACTTTGGTTTCCGCTTTGTCTATTAAATGTTTGCTTGAGGTTTTTTTTTTTTTTTTGGAACAGACCAATTTTATGTTAAAACTCTTCACTTCAATAGAGCAGGAAATAGTATAATTATCACCCCAGCTCAAAAAGCTTAACACCTTCAGAGGAATAACAACATTCTAATACACTTGCTTCAGTATGTAACACTGTTGAGATGCAATTATTATCCCATCTTATGCTTCTTAAAGCCCAAGGCCCAAAACCTCCCCTCATTCAGTTATTCTGGTTTGTGATGTCAGCAAACATTTTTAGGGATCTAACTGCCACAAACAAGCTGACAATCAACTTCACTATTTTTCATGCAATTATTCACCTAGTCATTTTGGCCACCCCAAAGCTGGCCATCAGCCAATCAAGACAAGGTATCTTGGCTAATCAATAGTTATTAAATCTTCAGTAGCCAATACAAGTCCAACACAAGATTTATTTCAAAAGGCCAGCTGGAAGCAGCTTCTATTGGCTTCCCAAATGATTAAATATTCTCAGTTTAGACCATTAATTTTCTTGATCCATCACAAGTGAAAACCTCCTGGGCACTTGTCTGCTTTGCACACATGGTTGATCCTAGCTAGATTTTTATGTTTCCTTTTCTTTTTTGCTAAATCTTTTACTATCTTTGTAGGTGTCTCTATACAATTCGTTTGACCCAAATAACTATTTAGGAAATATGCCTGAGTGTGATTAAAATAAATATAATTCTTTATTAAATCAACAATTAGTTTGTCACTGCATGTCTTTTAATTCTCAGGAGAGAAGTAGTCTTTTTTAATACATAATAGTAGTATACTTGCTTCGTAACTTTGTGATAAAGAGCATTCAAAACGAAGTGAAAGAATTCATCCTTGAGACAGATGTATGGTATAGATTCTGAGAGTAATAGATTTATGCACAAAAATATATGGTAACATAAGTGCTGGGCAATATTTTTTCAAACACAATCCGATTTCCAATTTTAATCAGGTTTTTTTCTGTCTTTCTTTTCCTAAAAAAATGTATAAATGAAAAAAAAAGTTTTTCTAGAACTTGCTTCTATTTGATCATCTCTTCTGGGAGTTGAGATGGCAGGCCTTGGGTGAGCTGATATCACTCTAAACTATAGAAGCCCAAGGAGTACATTTGTGAAAAACAAATACTAATTTTCCAAAAGTGAAATTTTTATGAACAGTTCATTTAATTAATCGATATAATCGATTTATCGCCCAGTCCCAGGTAACATAGTTTTTATGAGTACTGTGTTAAACTACAACTGTTAATAGATTTTGTTGGTCTGACCTATTTTGCCTCAGCTGTATTATTCCTTGACTTAAAATAAGGTTTCATTTGTCTCTGGTTGTCTCTTGTGTGGTCTGGATTCAGTACCTCTGAATCTGATGCTGTGCCCATAACATCTGCTCAGAGTTTGTTGCTTCATTGGCACAGTAACATGTAAACACAGCGTTTATTGGTGTCTCAGTGTTCTTTCTGAATGAATGGTTTTACTCATATTAAACCTTTTGATGTTTATTGTATGTTTCTAATCCTTTTTTCTCCCTTCACCTTCTCGTGTAGTTTATTCTCATGTCAGTTTACATCTATCACTCCTAAGCTGTTTGTGTAAGAGTTGGTGTGCTGGAAGGGATATTTTGATGGGCAAAAACAAAAGTGCACTAATGCCTAACTTTTTCTTACATGCATTAATCATAATGCTGCATCCACCATGACTGCTGCTTGGCATACAGTTATGAGCACTTCCATATTTGTTCATTCTATATAGAGGACTCCTTATAAGTGTTTAAAATAGTGAAAATCTCCTGTTAGTTATTGAGTTAGAGGAAAAGGTTAAATGGTGTCAAAAGAAAAACATGAGCTGCAAATGTTTTTGGGGAATCGTTAGCCTAGCACTGATTTAGTCATTCTCAGTATAATATTTTGGTAAGTTTTAGTCCTGTTCACCTTGATGCTATCACCACCTGCTGGTTAAGCATTAGTATTACAGTTTTTGGAAAGTGTAATCTGGGACAATTCCTCCTATATGATTCTCTTTTAAAAAACAAAGAAACAAACAAGATATCCAAACTACTGTAACTACCCGGGCTTAGTACATTGAATAATGCTCTTCAAATATTTAAACTTATTTCAAGATAAAAAGCAATGATATTCATTCCCGGTAATGAATTTTTACACCACTATTATGACTCAACATGTTCATATTTTTTATAACCATAGTTAGGTTAATTGGGCACTTAACTGTCTTCAGGTGTGAGTGTGTGTTGTGTAAAATGTTGCTTGTCCTGTGATGTCCTAACTATACTCCATCTACCTTCCAGCTAGTGGTGGTTCTAGGCCAAATTTACCAGGGGTGCCAGGGTGGGGCCAGTGTTTTTTCACAGAACAAAAAACCCCCAAAAACCCCAAACAAAAACAGGGCAATATTTCACCGTTTAATATATCAAGTGAGAGTGCCACAAAGTCATAGAGCTATATATGGTTCCAGAGTTGCAGGTTGCTGATCCCTGATCTAGCAGATGGAAACTGTGATCCTATCTCAATATGGCTGAAGCTAAAATCCCAATACGTTAATATTTTAATTAATTGATCATTTAAGACTGTAAAGGTAAAAAATGTTATTGGTTCAAGGGACCGATTAGCTATGTTTTTTGTTCCAGCGCGTTTTATCATAAGAAAGTGATTTAGTCTTATATCTTCAGAACGGTGGCCTTTACCAGTTCTACTGGGGAACTGGTCCCTGTTGTCCCCTGTTTTCCCCTGTCTAGAACCGGCCATGCTTCCAGCTGACTGCTGGAGAAAACATATTTTCTATAAATATATTTTTTTCTTAGTTTTACTAAAACTCTTTCACATCTTTCTTAAGACAACTAGTCAGCAGCTTTCTATTTTATAAATGCTTTCATTAAAAAAGGAACAGCTTCAAAATACACCCACTCAGATTTGCATGCACTGTTTTCACTTGGAGATGTGTGTAATTAGGGAACCCGCTAGACATGTTACCAAGTCTAATGTTTTGAAGTTGAAGTGGATTTGTTTTAAGTTAAAACATATGGATTTGTCAAAAGAAACAGTTTATTTTACAGAAAGGCAATCAGCGACAAGACAACCTTTCTCATCACTGTTCAAGCATCTTTGTTAGACACTCAAAGAGAACAGACCTTTTTCATGTTTTCTAAGAAAGAATAAATAAGATCAAGCATCCCTGTTCATGTGACTTGATGTTTGTCTAAGTCAGAGCATGAGAAAGACACGTGCTTACATTTCTGTTTAGATGAGTTTAAAAGGCCATGCTACCCTCTGCTGGCCATGTGCATTTAACCTACCAGGTCTAGACACAAGAGCAGAAAATGACATTAAATCGGATACTGTAAATCACCCTGGAACAATATCAAACACTCACAAAGCTCTTTGAGATGAATATCATACAGACGTGCATAAAATATGTTTTTAATATGTCTTTTGGTCTCGATTTCTACATTTTTGACCTCCTGTTGTGAATACTGGCCCGCACATTGTAATGCATATTGACTCCAGATGGAAATGCAGTCTAATTCATAGTTTGTTGGATTTAAATTCAAAAACATAACTGAGAAGAACATAGCTGGAATAAATTTTTATGAGCTGAATTTCCCAAAATAAATGATATATAAATAAGTCAGAAACATGCAAACATTTTGTATTTAATGCTTAAAGCAGCTGGTTAGAATTTGATGCTGAGCGTTTGTGACTTTGGATGTCAGCCTTGTTTGTTTGAGAGAGAACTTCCCTTGAGTCTCATTCAACTGCTCTCCTTAATATCTGTCGTATAGTATGGGACTTGCTATAATTCTACAAGATCAGTGCATCTAATGTGTTTTTGAGCCTAAACTAATTTGAGGTTTTGCCTGCTGTATCTGTGACAGCTTCTTTATTTTGCTTAATTTCTCTCAAGTGTCTCTGGGTTTAATTTGTGATGATAAACTTGTCTACAGTGAGTAATGTACAACTAGTAAGGACTCGATCGACATTGATGAAATGCAAAAATCTGAAAAAGAGTGTTAAATTTTTTTAATAAATCACCTAAGCTACAGGAGTTTTCCATTTCCCATGCCCACCAGTTGAGTGGGCTCATTGGAAAGGTGAGAGGCCATGCAGGAGTGACGCATGGACAGTGTGGGAAGCAAACATAGGGGTACCGACCTATCCAGGTTGCTCAAGAGTCAAATATCCGTGAGATAGGAAATGTTTTGGTTGAAGCCTGCTTGTCAATAAACATTTTTAAGTCTGGAAGTGGCTGTGTGTAATCTTGTCCAGCTCAAACCGTTTCACTGGTTTATTTCATTGCTCTCATCTTGTTTCCAGCATGGATTCTTTTTTTCTTATAAAGCAACATAATCAGAGAAAACCCACAAAGATTATAACATTTTTTATTACATTTGCCCCAATAGCTTTACAGGGTAATCTTTGTTTGTTTACAGCTGGTTGGGCTTCTGCCGAAGAACAGGAATATTAAGTTGCTAAAGGAAACTTTTTTTTCTGAACACGTTGCTCCAGTATACATCCTTTCGTAATGCCTTTTGCCTATGAAGGTTTCAGGGGTTATGTAAGCTGCTTGGTGCTGGGCAAGTTGTATACTTAAGGTTGGAGAGCTTTCATTTTGTTGAAGACAGCTGCTTGCTGTTGCTTATAGCATCACTATGACAGCAGTCGGAAGGAAGCAAAACAGATTATCTAAGCAATAAGCAGAAATTTACTATAAATCTCAGTAAAGTGTATTTTGTCATGTTACAGACACAAACTTTGTTGCATTTTATTGAGTTTTTATGTATTACACCAACACAAACTGGTACAAAATTGTACAAAAAAAATATATTTCTGTATTATTCGTATTATTATTATAATTTTAAATAAAAGCCTGATAAGACTGGTGTCTCTTTAAACTTTGACCTGTTAATTAATACAACCACTTTTTGCTGTAATTAATGCTACAGTTCTTTTGGGGGTATGTATCTCCCAATTCCAGGCATCAAGACATTTTTTCCATATGTTTCAGTACAAAATAGCACAAGCTTAGTCAGATTGGATAGGAAGTGGCTGTCAACTGAACTTTCCAAGTCTTGCCACAGGTTCTCAATTAGGTTTAGGTCTTTTCTTTGAGTAGGCTATTCTGAGAAATAAATAAGCTTTGATCTAAACCTTTCTTTTGTAGCTCTGATTGTGTGTTTCGTGTCATCCATTTGGAAGGTGAACCTGTACTTTTAAACCTCTATGAAGCCTCTAAGGTATTTTCTTCCAGGATCACCCTGCATTTAGCTCCCTCCACCTTCCCATCAACTTGGGCAAGCTTCTCTGTGCCTGCTAAAGAAAAACATCTCCAAAGCATGCTGCTGCCGACACCATGTTTTACTGTGGAAATAGTGTTTACAGGTTGATGTCCATGACGAATTTCCAGAGGACCTTCCACCATATGTCTTTAAGCAGTACTTCTGACCTTTTTTCGACAACAGCTTTCTTGCAACTATTTGACAAAGGCCAAATTGGTGAAGTGCACAAGTAATAGTTTTACCGTCAACAGATTTTCCTACTTGTGGAGCTGTGAACCTTTCCATTATTTCTATTTCAGTGTTTCTGGACATCATTATTCATAGTCTTCCTGTTTTTTTGAATAACAGCTAAACAGTGCTCAATGAGATTTTCATAACTTGGGACATTGTTTTATAAAACAACCCTGCTTTAAACTTTTCCACAAAGTTATCCGGTCTTCCTTGGTCTTCATGCTATTTTCTTCTCACTAATGTTCTATAACAAACCTCTGAGGTCTTCAGAGAATAGTTGGATTTATACTGAGATTAGATCACACACGCTCTGTTTACGAATAAGGTGACTTCTGAATTAGAGTATAGGGGGATGAGTACAAATGCAAGTTTATTAGAAAATCAATAAAAGGCATTTTTCTTCTCCTTTAACTTCAAACTAATGCATTATTTTTGTTATCTGTCACATAATTATGTCTTACAACATGACAAAATGACAAAAAGGAGTTTGAATATTTTTGTATGGTTGTCTGATGTGAACCCAGAAGGTTCTTGAACTGTATGGTCAGTCAAGTGTCAACTCATCAGCTCATCCTGTCAGGACAGATATTGTGGGAATTATGTGGTTCAACTCAGGCCCCGAATAGCTTGAAGTAAAAACCTTGTCAAGTCTGAGCACAGCAGCAAGAGGTGCGTATGAAAACACAGAACACTGCCAAACCCTCTCCACTGGAAAATGCACTCAACATGGACTCTGCCTCCTGCCAGCATTTTTTTTATCAAAGACACCGATCTGAACTTACACATGTGTATTGAGCTTCTCCCTTTGCATGCTTTCGTGAAAATGCACAGTGTGTCAGTGCTTGGGCGCGCTTGGAACTTTTCATCAGATGGACATAGACATGTCAGCTTCAAGGATCATTGAAGGATGTGGAAAAGAGACAAACTAAATAAAAGCTCATCTTCTCCATTACTACTGCTGATTCCTCATCAAACACATCAGCTTTAGAACTGATCTGTGTTTAGACACATATTGCCCTGTTTGTATCGAATTTAATGTAAACCATAAAAAAACTATTCAAGCCAATCAGTGAAACCAGGCCTAGCTTGATGTAATAATAAAAGCAAATAGACTAAGACACACTATGTGCTCATTAACTGCACCTCAAAAACACCAAGGAGGTTGTTTTAGTTGTTCAACGATGTTTTCAATTAGGATAAAGAATTTAACGTTAGTTTAGATTGTTTCTGGTCTTTGGGCTAAGCCACAAAGCAGATCTGTTCTGCTAAGGTGTTTCTTATTAAGGTAGTCTGTGTCTCATAGTGAGAAGAAGACTCAAACGAGGGACTGAACAAGCATGAGGTGAGCAGGTGACTAAATAAAAAAAGAAACCTTAAGGCCAGCCAGATATAAAGCCAAACTGGACTTGAACTCTTAGGAAAAGATGAGCAGGACACCTCTTAGGGATTGGACAAGTGATAAAGTGTGAACAGCAATTTAGCTTGAGCTTTGCTGGAGGTTGGGCTGAAGGCTAGTGTGACAGAAGAAAAATCTCTTCAGGTATCCATCAGAAAAACTGGCTGCAGAGGAGTGAGCAAGGGTTTTTTGTACAAACTTTATACTGTTTGAGATCATACAAAAAATAAAAGCTACATTTTAGTGTACATATTACATATATTCAATTGTATCTTCTCCCCTCACATATAAATGTGCACTCATGCAAGGCTCTTTTGACCCCAACTTTAGTCCATTGTTAGTGCATGAATACATGTAATACAGTGCTCTGACAAAGTATTTATCCCCTTAAAATTTTAAAAGTTTCTTATTATTTGTCTCTCTTAAATGTTTGATGGTAACATTTGTTTGATGATCTGAGAGAAAGATAGCCTGAGTAAAAAACAAAACAAAATTTTAAGAATCTGTTTCACTCATGAAAAGCAACCCACCATTGTTCGATTAAGTCATCAGGCACGTTTTCACTAGATGAGTTCCAAAACATTTCTGACAGGGAAAAGCTGTCGGAGTAAATAAGTTGGCCTGGTCCTCTCAACCGTCGTATCTCCATTCAAAATTGGCCATTTAAGGAATTTGCGTCAGCATATCACAACAGTTTTGGCATTGAGTTGCTTCACTGATCAGTGGCAAAAGGTGCCCAGAGTAGCAGAGAATAACAAGAGATGAACACAGGAAGAAGGAGAGATGGTTGCCTCGTTTCTATTTGCTATATTGTTGTACACCGCTTCACCAGCAACTCCAAATTTATGAATTGGTTATTTGGTAACTTATTTGGCAACTTCAGCTAATATTTCCCATCGTGTTACAACCAATCAGCAGCACTTAACTACAAGTCCTGCCCATTTCCCAGTACATACCCTAAAGTTGGTATTCGGTTGGTTCCTGAAATGACCCCGAAAACAGCCCTATCGGGCCAGCCCAGAGAGGTGGAGACATGGGCATACAATGAAGGTCCAGAAAATTACCTGGAAGTTCAGATAGTGTAAATGCTTCAATTTAGATCTGTCGGTCTAGAAAGGGTTACAAAACCATTCCCAAAGCTTTGAAACTCTGGCAGACCACAGTGAGAGCCATTAACCACAAATGGAGAAGACACGGAAGAATAACTTACCCTAGAGTGGCCAGCCTACCAAAATTACTGGAGGTCCAAGAGGTCACAACACAACCTCTTAAGCTCTGCAGGACTCCCTTGCAGTAAAGGTCAGTGTCATGATTCAACAATCAGACAGAGAATGGGAAAAGTTGCTTCAATGGGAGTGTTTGAGGCAAAACCACCGCAGACTGAAGGGGATACACCATTTGCAAAAAACATCTTGATGATCTGAAAGACTTTTGGGGAAATATTTTTTGGACTGATGAGACAGAAGTGGAACACTCGCTTGAGGTAACAACTTGTAGTAATTCATAAAACCAATAATTCCTTTCTTTTACCAGAAATTCCTGAAGGGGAGTGTAAACCCATCAGTTTGTAACCTTAACCACAAGCAGATAAGTATCCAAAGGACAACAACAAGTAATCTCTGAAGGACTAAAATCAAATCAATATCAAGGTTTTGAGTGACACAGTCAAAAATCTGATTTTAAATTCAGCTCAATTCAGCTGCTTGTGGGTCCTTCTCCTAGTCATGATCCATTTCCAAAAACCAAAGGTGAAGCTCAAAGACGGCGAGGGATTGAGATGTTGGGGCCTTGTCTGAAGTAATATGGCATTGCACCAACCTGTTGTGGCAAAAAACGAGCAGAAGCAACAAGCAAAGCTCTCCATTTACCTGTTCATATTTGTTCTAAACCTTACTTATGGGTGCACTGACAAAGCATTAGTAGTTTGAAAGAAAAATTATGCAGTGACTCCCTATATCTGCTCTTGTGGCCACTACAGGTGAAGAAGTTGGACCATCACTTGGCTTAATCTGGAAAAACAGATTAAGGATCTTACATAGGCTTGTAGTTGTTTTTTGTGTGTCTTTTTTCTAGTAGATAACACCTACTAAATTTGGCTGGTCGGCTCACACTATCTTTCTTTTCTTCTGGAGCTTCTCACAACCCTACAGAGAAGGTGTGTCAGTCACTGACGCCAGCTGTCTACAAAGCTGTGTACCCAAAGAGCATTTGGTCCTTAGGACCGGAGGGTGAGATCTCCCTCTAGGTCATGTTTACTACAGGAGGAGATGTGAACTAGTCTAGAGGGATTGGAATGGGGGTTAAAGTTTGTTTTCAAAGGTCACCTAGAGGAAAGCTCCAAACTGAGTGGCCAAATGAGAGCACGGTTTAGAGAACAGGATATAAAAACAGTTGAGGAACTGGGCACAACACTGAGAGATATCTTTCAGAAACTCAGATTACACAAACCAGGAACTCTACAGTAAAGAAAAGCTAATTTATAACGCCTACATAATTAGCCTTTTTTTCTGCCTGCTCCCAGAGAAGTCACCATGACTCTACTGCTGAACTGCTGGATGTGTTTGGTTGCTCTGTCACTGGCAGTGACCTCAAGCCATGGTTTAAGAAGGTAGACAACTTGCTTCTTCACAAATGTCTTGCAGTAGAGTACTAACAGCTGTACAGGTTTACTAGGTGCCAAACATGTTTGAGTGGGACAACATGCTGCAGAAAAAAATGACAGCTAAACAAATGAAGACAGGGTAACAAATGGCTTTTATTGGTTTGTTACTAAAGCTTATGATTTGAGATGGATTCACATGTGTTTCTATTCATTTTCCTGGCTGGATGCTTTGAGAAAAATATGTCTGGGCTTTATTACAGGCTCATTGTCATATTGAGACTGTGGCCAGGCACATGTGTCAAAAATTGAAGAAATATTTCTCATAGAACTCACAGAACCTTTCTTCTGTCACCACCTTCCTTGGCTCTATTTGCATTTAATATAATTGAGCTTTTTTCTCTTTGGTGTTTTTCCAAATTTTCCTATTTTGCTTTTTCTGTCTCTAGAATTGCTCTCAAGAAAATGCCATCCATCAGAGAAACGCTACAGGAGATGGGAATTTCTGCAGAGCAGGTGTTGACTGAGCTGGCCCAGATAAGCACGACCGACAAAAGCAACAACGGGACAGTTCCTACACCTTTGACCAACTACTTGGATGTGAGATATTTTTACGTGCCTCTCCATATTCTATTAGTGTATATTCACAGAAAAAATCCCCCTGAAACAATTCACGAATATGTTTTCATGCAAAAGAATAAAGATGTATTAAATTAAATGCTTAGAGTGTTTGCTGTTTGAGTTTTAAAGAAAAACAGATCTAAGTCTTCAAGGTTAAATGGGCCCACACATGCAAGAACCTTCATCACTACTCCTTGGACTAATGTTGAAAATTAATAAAATAGCAGCGCTATTTGTCTTTGAATTGGAGGTTCATACATTAGTTATACTCCTAGTGTCATCTTTTGAAAAAAAAATGTACATGAGGAAAGATAAATAAGCGTTCATAAAGTATCAGAAACTGTCCTGTTTGTCTTTAAACAGACTCAGTATTTTGGAGAAATCAGCATCGGCTCCCCGGCCCAAATGTTCAACGTGGTGTTCGACACAGGTTCAGCCAACCTGTGGGTGCCCTCGCAGAGCTGCTCACCTTTTTCCACTGCCTGCTGTAAGTATCAATGTGCCTAACTACAACTGGGAATAAATACTTCACATAAAACCTACTGTAAACTGTAAACCAAATCTACCTTGCTAGTACTTTTGGAACTGCCTAAATTCTTCATGGTATGGATTTACCACGTAGTCAAAAATATTCCTCAGAGATTTTGTTCTATGTTAAGATAATAGCATTGCACAGTTGTTTCAGATTCATCTGCTTTTTACTGATGAAATTATTCTCCTGTTCCACCATATCCCAAAGGTTCTCCTTTGGATTGAAATGTAGTAATTGTGTAGATCACTGGGGTACAGTGAACTCATTGTTCAAGAAACCAGCTTGAGATTATTTGAACTTTTTGAAATTATCCTGGAAGTAGCCATCAGAACAATGGTATGCTATGGTCAAAAAAGGAATGGACATTGCTAGCATCATCACAAAGGCAGACTGTGGTGTTTTAATGGTGCTCATCTAGTTCTAAGGGGTCACGGTGAGGGTCAAGAAAATATCTCCCACTACAACACACAACCACCACAAGCTGGAACCTTTGATACAAGGTAGAATGAATCCATATATTTATTTTATCTTCATAAAAATTCTTACCCTACCATCTGAATGTTGAAGCTTATATCAAGACTCATCTGACCAGAAAACATATTTTCCAATCTGTTAATGTTCAATTTTGGTGACCCTGTACAAACTGTAACCTCAGGTTTCTTTTCTAAGCTGACAAGAGTGGTACCCATTATTTATTATGTTAATGTCGCCCATCTGCTTCAGGGTTTGACTTGCTGTAAGTTTAGAGATGGGATTCCATAAACATTTGTGGTTATGATAGGCATCAACAACAATGTACTGTTATTTGTTATTTTTTCGAATTGTAGAGGTTTGTTTGAATCTTGGCAAATTTTATTCACTACATCGAGATGCTTAGAGTTGCTGGGTTGGTTTGCTGTTTGTGTTACCAAGTAAAGTGACGTAAAGTGACTGGTGATTGTATGTAGTAATTGATTGACTTGTTGATGGCAAAATAACATTATTGTGAAGGGACTTGATAGAACATTGTCAGACCTGATAATTGGTCAAACAACCCTGGTTTTGGTTTATTTTCTTTGTTCTTTGTATACTTAACCCTCTCTACTGCTAATCAAGCTGCAGGTGGACACAAACATCTAAAAAACATAAACATCTGATCATTATTAAACATCTGATCATTATTATTATGTTAATGTCGCCCATCTGCTTCAGGGTTTGACTTGCTGTAAGTTTAGAGATGGGATTCCATAAACATTTGTGGTTATGATAGGCATCAACAACAATGTACTGTTATTTGTTATTTTTTCGAATTGTAGAGGTTTGTTTGAATCTTGGCAAATTCTATTCACTACATCGAGATGCTTAGAGTTGCTGGGTTGGTTTGCTGTTTGTGTTACCAAGTAAAGTGACGTAAAGTGACTGGTGATTGTATGTAGTAATTGATTGACTTGTTGATGGCAAAATAACATTATTGTGAAGGGACTTGATAGAACATTGTCAGACCTGATAATTGGTCAAACAACCCTGGTTTTGGTTTATTTTCTTTGTTCTTTGTATACTTAACCCTCTCTACTGCTAATCAAGCTGCAGGTGGACACAAACATCTAAAAAACATAAACATCTGATCATTATTAAACAGCTAGAATGGTTTCCTCACACTGGGAATACTAACTTATATCTAAGCTTGAAATTCATTTTTATAAATATAAGGAATTAAATCTTCTAGACTTTAAAGGGGCTATATGCAATTTTCAGAAATTTAAACTCGCGACTGACCCTCATGTGGCCAAAAACGGAACTGCTCTTCCTTTCTGCTCGCTCTCGCAGCGCGCGCTCGTGCACCGGTCGCTCTCAATCTTGTATCTTTTTGGGCACTTATCAGGGGTTTAACTTTCTTAGTCGTATGTGGAGTTACTGTTGGTGTCAAAGTTGTCCTTGGTCTCTTCTGTGTATTTGCACAATCCATTTAACTGCTTGCGAGTGCTGACTACCGGTAGTGGCAGAGTGATCTGAAACATTTAACATGAACGCGCTTGACGTTTCTTGAAAAATCCGACCCGACAGAAAATAGAAAAAATTGGATATAGTCTTATAGGTGCACCCACTGTGAGTTGACAAGGTGTCAGTATGCTCATCAGGAGATGTTTGAGTCATAAATGATCAAATAAAAAGGCTATTGTTATGTTTATTTTGGGGAAAAAGTTGCATATAGCCTCTTTAACTCGTTTCCTGACTTACTGTAAATGCATTTTGGATGTTTAGTTACTCACAACAGGTATGATTCATCCCAATCCCACACTCATGTTGAGAATGGAACCGGATTTTCAATCAACTACGCCTCTGGGACGATCAGGGGATTTCTGAGCGAGGATGTTGTTGTGGTGAGTTCAGAGTCCTGTTATATATCAGAGTTACACCCATTTATCTGGAATGCCAAAATGCTCAAAATCAAATAAATAAAACCTTGTGATATAAATGTCTACATGAATAAATAAACACCAGCCAATGGGCGTTCAGGTCCCACTCACTGACCTTGATATACAGATGAACTCATTCAGTTGAAATATGAGCTTTTGGAAAAAGGCACTGGGAAAAATATCATTGTAAATTAAAAGCTGACTTTGTGAAAAAGATGTTTTGGAATAAAAAATGAAAGAATTAAATGCAAATGGCTAAAAAAAAATTTATTTATTAGGAAATATTTTATAGTACATTTTTTTAATTGATAAATACATTTTTAAAGGAAAATAAAAAAACATTTCATACTAATGAGCTAAAAATTTTTATATGACTTCAGTTTTTTCACAATTTCATTTTCACTATATATTTTTCTATTATTTATTCATGTAGTTATTTATTTCACAGTGTTTTATCTATTTAACTTTGAGCATTTTGGTGTTCCTGCCCTTTGTATAACATGTAACACCTTTTTTCTTCTGGTTATTTGATCCCTGCAGGTTGGAGGCCTCCCTGTTGTTCAAGTATTTGCAGAAGCCACCTCCCTGTCTGCCATGCCATTTATTTTTGCCAAGTTCGATGGGGTCCTGGGGATGGGCTATCCCAACGTGGCCATTGATGGCATTACTCCGGTGTTTGATCTAATCATGTCTCAGCACATCCTCAAAGAAAAAGTGTTTTCAATCTACTACAGCAGGTGTGTTCACAGATTTCATCTGCACTTTATTTTTTTAATGTGTAATTTAAAATTCACATGAAAGCGGACACCTGATTTTCAAGCTGGACAGGACTGTTGCAAAGGCAGTTTTATAAATAAAAGGATATGTTTTTAAACTTTATATTTTATGAGTTTGCAAAACATTAAGATAACCAACATGCAGCTGTTTTAAAAAAAAAAATTTACGTCATAACCCCACCTTTGAACTAACCCCTGACCTCAGTCATGTCTGAAGTAACAATAAAGTTGAAGTGCATGCTCCATGCCTACATCTTTGTTTTAGTTATATTTCTGAATCTATTACAGACCAGCCATAATTACTACAACATCTTGCCCATGCTTAATATGGATAAGACATTACTGGAAATAATGCCCTGTTTATAAGAAACCTTTTAGATCGAACACATAGAAGGATCACTTTTTCATCGCTCATTCAAATAAACTTTAAAGGTTATCAGCTCCTGCTAAATCTGATCCAGTCTCAGGAGGTAATTTGAGCTATTTCCTTATGAATTTCAACAGACATCCCCCTTCTTCAAATAGATGTTCTGGTGTCTTTTTCATTTTAAGAGTGGCAAATAGAATTGGGCATGTTTGTCATGTTTTATTCATACCCCAGCAAGGCAGGAAGTCATGGATTAGTTCTTAGTTCAGAGACATAATGTTATGCAGGAATCCAAAGATGGAAATCATCTTTGATTTGTCAGAGCTGCTAGGAATAGAACTACAAAGTGTGACTTACTGGGTTGGACAGGACTATTTAGTTTATGTCATGGTCTTTGTATTTTGTGTGGCAAGTTTGAGTCTTTCCTTCCACTTGGTTTTCTTCCCCTTTTTTCCCCAAGGTGCCCTCTTGTTTTGTTCCTCCTGTTTGTCTCGAGTTAGTAGTTTTTCTTATTCAGTTTAATTATATTTTTGTATTCTGGCACTTCCTGGGTTCTGTAGATGTTTTTCACCTTTGTCTATGTCCACCTTCCCATTTGTGTTTCCTTTATCTCTTTATTTAATTCCTCCTTCTGTTCTCCAGTGTGTCCTTACGTTTCCCTTAGAGTTCTCTTAGTTTCTTAAGAATCCTTTTAGTTTCTTTAGAGTCTTCTGTCTCCTAGCCAGTCACCTCCTGTCCCAGCTAATGATTTCCACCTGCTCACTCCCTCTCAGCTGCAACCGCTTCCCTTAATTGGTCCTGCTCCTTCTCTGCTTCACTCTTCACTCTCCTCCCTCAGTATAAATACGGTCCTCTTTCAGTCACAACTCGCTGGTTCGTCCGTCATTCTTCCCTCTCTGGGTTCTGCCTTCCCTGTTGCCCGTCTGGTTCCCGTTTCCCCATTTGCTGCCTTTTGATCCTCCTGAGTTTTGTAAGTTCCCCTTCCTTGTGTTTTTTTTATTAAATCATCTTTTTGGATTTTGCTGCATTTGGGTCCTCCCTTAACCTTAAAACATGACAGTTTAGTAAAACCAACTTGTACCTCTGCTCCAGGGTTTTGTCGCCTTCATCTCTCTCTCTACCAGAGATCTCTAAGAACGGTTTCTGGCTTTTTATGCCTGGAGGTTCCACACTTTTGATTCAGGACTTGACAAAACTCTCTTTGAAAGGTAGTGTGGGTCACTGAACACATCTGAAACATATAGGAAAAATATTTCAAGAACGTTGACTCAAACTGAATCTTGAAAATTCAATCAGCTGTGATTTCTGAGCCTTCTTGTTGTCTTCACACATTGTTCTTCTCCCACAACACACCACAGCTCTTGACAGTATGTGCTTCCTGGAGAGGCTCATCAGCGGGAATTTAGGATTATGTAGGCTAGGTCCTATTACTTGTTATCCAAGAATACTTGAATACTTTTATTTTTCTGCAGAGAAAAGTGACCTTAAACCAGTAGAAAGGATACTAATATACAATCTAATTAGTAGAGCTGTTTTCCCATGTACAGTGTTTCAAACATAGCTATTCTGTTGAACAAAAATTTAAGAATTATTGATTTATTATTTGAAAGCTTTCTGAACTTTGAATGTAGCAAAAATAATTTTATTTGAATCTAAAGAGTTTGGACATGTATCTCAGCATTTATGTATTTATTTTTAATAAAACACAGTGATATTTTGTTGATACTGGGACACCAGTTATGTGACTGAGAAACTGCTGTGACCAGATTTAAAAGGATTATTACTACAATATATTGAAGTCTGACCTGGAAGAAATTAATTCCTGTTTGTGTAAGGTCAATTTTGGGATGTTTAGACTGCATTGCATTTATGTTATACCAAAAATTGTATCTGTATTTTTGTTTTTAAAAAATCATTTTAAAATGTATTTTTTCACCCTTAGGATACAATTTTTTCAGTCTCTGATTATGCCACAGCTATAATTGATTGTAAAGATTATAATATATTTATAATTAGAATTATATACTATGATTAATTGTAAGGAATTTTTCAGCATCCTTACCAGGAATGCTAATAATTTAAAGTGCTTTGATGTTGACTGAGCGTGAAATCTTAACACCTTTAATAGAGATTTTCTCATGCTTCTTCACCATGTGTTACGCTGTCTGATGTCCAAAATAGGGAGAAAAAATAGATGGGAAATGCAGGACGTTAGAAATTTACTGCATGTTGCACCAGAAAAACCAAATGTAAATCCAAAACAAACAGAAAGAAACCGAATATAACACAACTTTAAAACTTTTATCATTAACTCACAAAATACAGACATATCATCTTAGATCACAGTTTTCTGCTTTCTGAAGTCCTGTTAGCTCAAGGCTTTGCATAAAAAGTCACATAACCTTTATGTCACTGTCTGACATTTAGAAATAACAAAATACTGTTTAAAAACTGGCATTTTGCAAGCAGAAATATTTTTGGGTTATCCAAACTGACTAAAAACAGGAAAAGTTTTGTTTAATTTCTCAGATCAAGGGAAAAAATCTTTGTTTTAACAGCGCATGTAAATATTTTGTTTCGGCTGCATCTTCATGCTCCAATAATGTTGTTGTTGGCTTATTATCATAATGGATTACTGCAGGACAAAGAAGCCATATACAGTGGCTTGCAAAAGTATTTGGCCCCCTTGAACTTTTCCACATTTTGTCACATTACAGCCACAAACATGAATCAATTTTATGGTGGTACACACGTGAGAGGCGGAACAAAAATCATACATGATTCCAAACATTTTTTTTTACAAATAAATAACTGAAAAGTGGGATGTGCGTAATTATTCAGCCCCCTTTGGTCTGAGTGCAGTCAGTTGCTCATAGACATTGCCTGATGAGTGCTAATGACTAAATAGAGTGCACCTGTGTGTAATCTAATGTCAGTACAAATACAGCTGCCCTGTGGCGGCCTCAGAGGTTGTCGAAGAGAATGTTGGGAGCAACAACACCATGAAGTCCAAAGAACACACCAGACAGGTCAGGGATAAAGGTATTGAGAAATTTAAAGCGGGCTTAGGCTACAAAAAGATTTCCCAAGCCTTGAACATCCCACGGAGCACTGTTCAAGCGATCATTCAGAAATGGAAGGAGTATTGCACAAATGTAAACCTACCAAGACAAGGCCGTCCACCTAAACTCACAGGCAGAACAAGGAGAGCGCTGATCAGAAATGCAGCCAAGAGGCCCATGGTGACTCTGGATGAGCTGCAGAGATCTACAGCTCAGGTGGGGGAATCTGTCCATAGGACAACTATTAGTGGTGCACTGCACAAAGTTGGCCTTTATGGAAGAGTGGCAAGAAGAAAGCCATTGTTAAAAGAAAAACATAAGAAGTCCCGTTTGCAGTTTGCCACAAGCCATGTGGGGGACACAGCACACATGTGGAAGAAGGTGCTCAGGTCAGATGAGACCAAAATTGAACTTTTTGGCCAAAACGCTATGTGTGGCGGAAAACTAACACTGCACATCACTCTGAACACACCATCCCCACTGTCAAATATGGTGGTGGCAGCATCATGCTCTGGGGGTGCTTCTCTTCAGCAGGGACAGGGAAGCTGGTCAGAGTTGACGGGAAGATGGATGGAGCCAAATACAGGGCAATCTTGGAAGAAAACCTCTTGGAGTCTGCAAAAGACTTGAGACTGGGGCGGAGGTTCACCTTTCAGCAGGACAACGACCCTAAACATAAAGCCAGGGCAACAATGGAATGGTTTAAAACAAAACATATCCATGTGTTAGAATGGCCCAGTCAAAGTCCAGATCTAAATCCAATCGAGAATCTGTGGCAAGATCTGAAAACTGCTTCTCACAAATGCTGTTCATCTAATCTGACTGAGCTGGAGCTGTTTTGCAAAGAAGAATGGGCAAGAATTTCAGTCTCTAGATGTGCAAAGCTGGTAGAGACATACCCTCAAAGACTGGCAGCTGTAATTGCAGCAAAAGGTGGTTCTACAAAGTTTTGATTTAGTGGGCTGAATAATTACGCACACCCCACTTCTCAGTTATTTATTTGTAAAAAATGTTTGGAATCATGTATGATTTTCGTTCCACTTCTCACGTGTACACCACTTTGTATTGGCCTTTCACGTGGAATTCCAATAAAATTGATTCATGCTTGTGGCTGTAATGTGACAAAATGTGGAAAAGTTCAAGGGGGCCGAATACTTTTGCAAGCCACTGTATTTAAATGTCTACTCAGAAACCTTCTTACGCTTCATCAATGATAAATCACCAAACCCACACTTTCAACAGTGACAAGGAGAAAATGAATTGCAAACCATCAACTCTTGTGACTGTGAGCTTAAAACACTGACACATTATGAGGCATGGACCCCTGGGGCTTGGAGCTGTCAAATGGCCCCCACATATCAAACTAGCTGCAGACCCTACATATGTGTTTAGAGTTTTAAGTCTTCATATGGTTGGTTTTTGAGTCTTTGCACAGGTTCTGTTCATTTAGTGTTGGTTGGGTCAAATTATTTGTGTCCATCTGGGTTTCTTTGTGCTCATTTGCCTTTGCTTTGTAGTCACTTAATGTCTCTTTGTGGTAATTTTATATATTGTAATAACAATGCTCTCATTTAATAGTCATCTTGTCAATATTTCTGATCATTTGTCTGTTTGGTGTCAGTTTACATTTCTTCACAAGTCTTGTGACATTATGCATGTTTTTGAAATAGTTTAATGACAACAGTCTCTTCAAAATGAGCCCCAGTGCTCCTATGAACTTTTGAACCCTGTGGTCTTTGACCAGCAGGCTCATTTGTAAATCTTTCATAGTTGTACATGTTTTTCAGAGATCCAAAACACTCCCCTGGTGGAGAACTGCTCCTCGGGGGAACTGACCCAAACTACTACATTGGAAATTTTAATTATATGGAAACAAGAGAGATGGGAAAATGGGAAATCACCATGAAAGGGTGAGGTATTTGCTGAAAATCAAATGTAATATGTGTATGTTAATATATTTTTGTGTTTGACTGTTCAGAAGTGACATGTTTTGTCTCTTATTTGTTCAGGGTTGCTGTGGGGGCGGAGATGATGTTTTGTGCAGAGGGCTGCACAGCTGTGATCGACACAGGCTCCTCATACATCACAGGCCCAGCCTCTTCTGTCTCGCTGCTGATGAAAACCATTGGAGCTCAGCTGGATGAAACTGGAGTAAGTTTCAAGCCCATGGCAACCAAATTTCCCATGAAAAATAAGTCTGTTAAAAAAAAAACTTTACCTGACAATATCATTCCCTGTGTGTTGTTTAACAGTATAAAGTCAGCTGCGACACTGTGAAGATGTTGCCCAGTGTCACATTTCACCTGGGAGGCCAGGAGTACTCTCTGACGCATGAAGATTACATAATTTGGGTAAAACGGCAAATTATTACTAATCTGTTATGAAAAACGTTGCAAATTGGACCTCAAAATAGTGTCTTTTTTATGGAAACAAGTAAGAATTGCTTTTGGAAACCATTTTATTGCATTCAGAAGTTGTCAAATTAGGAAAGGATAAAGTAATTAAAGTAAAGTAATTTAATCTCAGTATAAATTCAGCTGTTCTGTTAAGGCCTCAGAGGTGTGTTAGCTAACATTTATGAAATGCAGCATCATAAAGACAAAGGAACATAACAGACAGGTCAGAGATAAAGTCAATACCTTAAGTCCAATATCCTATCTTAGACATCTCATTACACTCTCTTTACTCCATCTGATGGATCTGAAAATGACTAAACTGACAGCCTGTACAAGGAAAGCAGTAGTTACAGCAGAAGACAAGAGGCACGTAATAACTGTGGAGGAGCTGCAGAGCTCTGCAGCTCAGGATGTGCAATCTTTGATCTCTATTAGATATGCACTCAGCAATTCTGGCCTTTTTTAACAGTGGCATAAAGAAAACAGCTCTTTAACAAAAACCATGAGGGGCTTCTTGCACTTTTATTTGGCTGGCTGCATAAGACTTGAGTCAGGGTGGTAGAAGGGTAGCCACAATGGAATTTTGGTGAGTGTTTCCTGCATGAAAATACTTTTCAATATATCTATCTATCTATCTATCTATCTATCTATCTATCTATCTATCTATCTATCTATCTATCTATCTATCTATCTATCTATATATATATATATATATATATATATATATATATATATATATATATCTATCTATCTATCTATCTATCTATCTATCTATCTATCTATCTATCTATCTATCTATCTATCTATCTATCTATCTATATATATATATATATATATATATATATATATATATATCTATCTATCTATCTATCTATCTATCTATCTATCTATCTATCTATCTATATATATATATATATATATATATATATATATATATATATATATATATAT
This sequence comes from Valencia hispanica, assembly GCA_963556495.2. Taxonomy (NCBI): domain Eukaryota; kingdom Metazoa; phylum Chordata; class Actinopteri; order Cyprinodontiformes; family Valenciidae; genus Valencia; species Valencia hispanica. The sequence goes on from OY747709.1 coordinate 36,501,452, forward strand.
ATATATATATATCTATATCTATCTATCTATCTATCTATATATATATCTATCTATCTATCTATATATATATATATATATATATATATCTATATATATATATATATATCTATCTATATATCTATCTATCTATCTATCTATCTATCTATCTATCTATCTATCTATCTATCTATCTATCTATCTATCTATCTATCTATATATTATTATATATCTATCTATATATATATATATATATATATCTATATATATATATATATATATATATATATATCTATCTATCTATCTATCTATCTATCTATCTATCTATCTATCTATCTATCTATCTATCTATCTATCTATCTATCTATTATTATTATATATCTATCTATATCTATCTATCTATCTATCTATCTATCTATCTATCTATCTATCTATCTATCTATCTATCTATCTATCTATCTATCTATCTATCTATATATATATATATCTATCTATCTATCTATCTATCTATCTATCTATCTATCTATCTATCTATCTATCTATCTATCTATCTATCTATCTATCTATCTATCTATCTATCTATCTATCTATCTATCTATCTATCTATCTATCTATCTATCTATCTATCTATCTATCTATCTATCTATCTATCTATCTATCTATCTATCTATCTATCTATCTATCTATCTATCTATCTATCTATCTATCTATCTATCTATCTATCTATCTATCTATCTATCTATCTATCTATCTATCTATCTATCTATCTATCTATCTATCTATCTATCTATCTATCTATCTATCTATCTATCTATCTATCTATCTATCTATCTATCTATCTATCTATCTATCTATCTATCTATCTATCTATCTATCTATCTATCTATCTATCTATCTATCTATCTATCTATCTATCTATCTATCTATCTATCTATCTATCTATCTATCTATCTATCTATCTATCTATCTATCTATCTATCTATCTATCTATCTATCTATCTATCTATCTATCTATCTATCTATCTATCTATCTATCTATCTATCTATCTATCTATCTATCTATCTATCTATCTATCTATCTATCTATCTATCTATCTATCTATCTATCTATCTATCTATCTATCTATCTATCTATCTATCTATCTATCTATCTATCTATCTATCTATCTATCTATCACAACTTGGTGACAGAGAAGATGCGTGTAGCGGTTCTGGTAGAAAATTGTAATTCTTGCTGCACATCTGTTGCTTTGCTGCAAGCACACTGAACTTTATCTCTGATGATTTCCAGAAAACATCTTGCTGTCAGTGCACACCCCTGCTTTGCCTTATTTAAAAGCAGCCTATTTGTAACAGAACGATTTATTGTTTATTATAAAGATTAAAATGCATTTGGTTTGTAACAATTTTGGTGTATGATTAGTTTTACTTGGTTATCATTAAAGGATTATTTAAAAAACCTCAAATCCATTGTTACAGCAATCACAGATCGAAGGAGATGTCTGCATCGTCACCTTCAGGGGATTGGATGTGCCACCGCCTACAGGTCCCATCTGGATTTTGGGAGCCAACTTTATTGCCCGTTACTACACAGAGTTTGATCGTCACAATAATCGCATAGGGTTTGCTACGGCAGTCTGACAACTTAGAGTCCAAAGATATTAACCTGTCTCCCTCTTATGTAATGGTTAGCTTTTTTTTAAAACAGCTCTTTTAACATTTATTTTTCTTTTTTATTTGACACAAGTTGCACTGAAGACTATTAGAAAGTAATTTTTACTCTTGTTTTACAACAAATTAATGCTTTCTGTCTGTCACTCTGCTTGATATGAACAATTTAAATATTACCTATGAGAATAAAGTTGTCGTGTAAGCTTTTATTTTGGTTTTATCGTAATTTGTGCATTTACTGCATTTTTTTCTATCTCAGTGTGATAAATGCATTTTGGGATCATTACTTGAAATTTCACCATAAAGTTGGAAACGGATGCTCCAACAGATTTTATCTTTAAAACCAATGCTGGGTCAGACATATTTAAAATCATAGTATCTCCTTTTGTGAGAATTTCTGTAGAGAGGACAAGAACCCACCCCCAAAAATAAGCTTTGACTTCATAAGCTGTGACAAAATAAACTAAAAGCAAAGGCTATATGCTAAATTTAGGCGCTTGGATGTTGTGCCAGCTGGAGGTTTAAATTTGAGATGCACTGTTCAAGGAAACACGCCCACTTGATTCGTAGGTACCAAAGACTTGCATGTAATCTAGCTGCCCTGCTGCCTGGATGCGCTGACCAGTGTGAACGCACCATTACTTGAGGCTACAACAAGACAAAAGTTATTTCTGGCCTGGACAGCTCATGACCTGGGTCTTCCATATAGTTCTACTGAACTATGCCAACCTCATTTTTCTACAAGATCTCTTAAACCACAGCTAAGAACAAAATCTCATTTTGTTCTTGCAAATCTTGAGAAGACATCACATTTCTTTGTTCTTGCAGAATATGTATCGGGACTGCTCTCATTTGCTGTTAGCTTCACCTCAAAAATTACATGTACTTATTGGGGCTGAAGCGAGATCTCGTGAAACAAGATGTTGAGAGACAAGATGGAAGTTTGTGTCAGAAAGAGTTATTTAGTTATTGTTTTAGTCCAAGCTCAGACAGAACACTTGCTTTCAGTTTTTGCATTTATAGACTGAAAATGCTGGGAGTTCTGAGTTTTGATACATTTATTAATCATGACAAAAATAAATAGATTTTTTTTGTTGCTTTATGATTCTGCCACTTAATCTCTTCAAGTCTTTTGTGATTTAAAAGTCCTATCCGTTTCACGTTTTTGGGAGACTCCTTCCTGTGTCTGAGCAGGTTCTATCAGAGGATCAAGCTGTTTTTTGAAGCTGAGTCTAACAAAGGAAGAGGGTCATTGTAAAATAAGCTGAGTAATCAAACACTTGCAAGCAAACATGGATCTTTAAGGAAAATTTGAGACAATCATTATAGTTATTGAACAATGACAGGAATTTCCTACCTAAATGACAGGGGACATGACACAGCAATACAAAATACAACAGCACTTTATTTTATTAGTTCCCTTGTCAGATCTTTTTGTCCCATTTTCTCTGAACTTCCTAGGAAGTCCACTCCGCAATGAGAATAGGATGTCATGGTACCTTGGTCTCATATCCTTGAATTGTCATTCTGGGATCGTATCTGTTGAAAGTGCAATGTGAGGGTGGATGCTGGCATTTGATCAAAAATCCAGTCATTGTAAAAACATCTCTCAGTATGAATTAGCATAAGTACTGAGTGAAAACCTGTCCAAACAACCACTAACACAAACACAGCAGACAAAGACTTGTCAGAAGATAGAGTAGTATAATCCATGTTATTTCTAACAGAATCATCCCGAAACTAAGACTTATGTGGCATGTTATAAAACAAAGCCCAATAATCATGACTTCAACGTTCGAAACAAACACTTTGTGTTACACATGGATGTTGCAAAACTGTAACAACAAAGAGCATTTAGGTGGTTTTTAAATAATCTTGACATTTATTAATATTTTAAAGTTAATACAAACACCTCTTACTCAAGCATCTCTCTTAACTAAAACAGTATTCTAGGGCATCTTTACAATAAAAAATTACTGGGATTTCATTGTGCTACACCAGCACAGAGTATTGCTTCATGGGGAGAGTGATACATAGTGTTCAAGATTTTTTCTAATATGAATTTGTCTTTCACTTAAGAGCAGCAAGAAGAAAGCCTTTGTTGAAAGGAAGTGTTTCGAAGTTTCCTTTAAGATTAGTCTTAAGCCATGGAGGAGCCAGAGCAAATGTGTGTAAGAAGCTGCTCACGTCAAATGACAATGAAAATAAACTTTTTTTGCCTTTCTGCAAAATGCAATGTTTTGTGAAAAACACTGTGCATCAATGAAAATACACCACTGTGAAAAATGGTGCTGCCAGGATTATATTACGAGATGCTTTTTCCCAGCAGAATTGCTGGAAAGAAAGATGGAACTAAATACAAGGTAATCTGTATTATTATTATTTATTAGGACAAAATGAATGGCAAATATATTTTTTCCCCAAACAAATCAGAATCTTATCTTCTTACGTCTTGTTTTAACAGCATTCATCTCTGCTTTCCGAAATCAAACCATTATGCCTTTTTTGTGTAATACAGACTTCATAAATTACTAAATCTGTTTTAAATAATTCCTGATTGCTGTTTAAATATTCAGGTTTGACTGGTCTAAGTATTTTTGTTTTTACTTGATAGATGATTAAATACTGTCCAGGTTCCTGAAAAACAGGAAAATTGCCATTTAGCAGTGAACTGGAAGCTAGAAAATCTGTTATCAACCCCGGCATCGTTTGTTGCCAGCTGTGTATGGCTACATTTTACAACAATGATTACAGTAGGCACACTTTGTTCCATTGATTAAAAAAACTGTATGTTTGGTTTACAACTAGAATAGCTTCTTTCATTATTAAAAGTTCAGTTTTTTGTGTCTCATGAGTACCTTTAAATTGATGATTTTACCCCAAATGGCAAATAGTGTAGACACTATGACTTCAATAGTTTTTATCTCAACGTGAATTTTAGATAATTCACTTGCTAATTCCTAAAGGATGAATTATCACAGAAAGTCAGAGCAAGATTCAGTGCTTCTGGGAGTACTGCTCACTGTCATGTTTTACTACAGCTCCAAAAAGCAATGCATCATTCTTTAAGTTATTAATGACCTTTATTGCTTTTACACGTTTTTAAAAATAATCTATTGGAAAAGATTTATTGCCCCGTGAAGTAAGCTAAATGATCACTTTGAGAAATCTTTACCATGGCTATTTAATGTTTACTCTTCTTTTTTCTTAATTAGGGTCAGTTCTCATGTAATTTTATCCTTTTCTTCAACAGAGAGAAACCTGAAGGAATTTGGTCTTTTCGGAGCATCAATCCTGGGAGAGCAGGAAGCTTTTTTTTCAGTATTGCAACTGTTGCTACTCAAGTGTGTGAAAAGAGGTATCATTAATTCAGACATATTTTAAGGCAGCTGTCATCACACCGTACTAAGCATGACTTGAATGACTACATAGAGTTGGGATGAATAAGTGCTGCAGAGTGAGTGGGAAAGTAGAAAAATAAACAGTGTAAATCTCACACGTATACCACACATGCCATGTGCAATCTAGCATACGACCATACGTTAAATGAAGCCTAAAAATGCCCTAATGTGTACTGGAAAAAATGCAAGTTCTAAGGCTTTATTTATTTTGATATAAGGAGGTTTTTTTCTTGTAGGCTTTTAAATTATATTAAAACAAGCTCAGATGTACAACCACAGTTCAGTACATTGTTTCATATTTATTAAAAAAACTTTGGGCAAGGTGTTTGTTTAGTAAGTCCTCTCTCTCTGCTTCTATGTTACATAATCAAAACATCTGGATCCAATACCTCAATGTACTCAATATCAGGGCAAGTGAGCATATTGACAAAATTTGAATTTACAAGCAGTTTTATTATTTGATCAATGTGAATTTTGAAAAAAAAGGAGGAAAGACAACAGTATAAGTAATACAAACTATCCATCTTTTTTTTTTTTTTTGTCCTGTTTGGCAGTGTGGAGCTCAGAATTTGTATCCGAGCACCAAGTAGAAGCCCAACAGATTTACTTTCACAAGCGGAGCAGTGCAGCTTTTGCTTAGTACTCCACTTGATATATGTGTGAAAAATCTTTATTATGAATTGCTGGGGTTTTTATTTCCTGATGTTATGGACCCGGAGATGGAAAATTAAGGGGAAGAAAGAAAGAAGATGAAGAAGAGAGGAAGGAAACAAAAAGTAATGAGAGAGGGTGAGTTGTAAATACAAGAGAGGAAGGGGAACAAAGAAAACACAGGAAAACATTGAAGTCTGCCTCCATACCCAAAGGATGGCAGAGAGAGGAAAAAGGAACATCGACAAAACAAAAATTGTGAACTAAGAACCAAACAACCACATCACACAAAAATGGATATAAAAATGCAACAACAATGTCACAGAAAAACTCATGGTACCGATTAATCAAGCTCTAGTAATGATAACCCCAGCCCAAGAATATATCTGTAAACACCAGAGACCCCACATCTATGTGTGTGTGTGAGCATGCTGGTGCAGATAAGGTTTCTCCATAAGAGTGTTCGATAGCTGGTGTGAGCAGGCATCAATCCGTCTCCCAGGAATCGATGCAGACATGAAGGAGATCGGAGCCAAGACGTCCAAAGGACCCCCAGAGCCCCAGGAGGACCCAGGCGGGGCCGACCGCATCCCCCAAGAGAGGAGCAAAGGAGAACCCCAGGGGAACATCCAGCGGCTACTATGCAGGGGCCCGGGGGGCAGCAGTGACGAGCTCACGGGCCCCGCCGGCAACCAGCCGCGCCAGGGCGGGCCATGGGCCAGGGGTGCCCCACCCCCCAGCAGGGACCCGACAAGGGACCGGCCGACGAGGGGCCCCCCGGCTCTGCAGGGGCCGCAGCCGGCCGCCACCACCACCCCGGGCCAATCCCCACCGCCAACATCCCAGCACCCCACACCTGCCCCACGTCAGGGCGCCCCACCGATAGCCGCAGCGGACGGACGCCATCCCCAGGCCGAGCTCAGCCAGCACCTGGACACCAAGTTGTACCAGCTCCCGAGTCCTGATCCCACGCAACGCAGAGCGTGGGATCACCTGTTCCTCCTCCGGACCCCAACCACTGATGGCCCATAGCGAACAGGGGTGTGAGAAGACCCCTAGCCTCTGTCCTCCCGCTCGAGTATGGTGTTGATGCGTGTTGTTATAATGTGCATTTAAAACAGAGGGGTGGGATGTGGGGAAGGCAGCCACACATCCCCCAACCTCCACCCCGAGCCCTCAGTGTCTATATGTGGTTTTACAGTGGGCACCGGCACCAGAGGTGAAGGTGATTGAACCGCTCCCCCTCTGGATGCCGAAAAGTGTGCCCACCCCAAAGTCCCTACATGTGTGTCGCATGAAAATGTTATAAGTGGGAGTGTCTAAGTTGTATATTAAAATTGGGACCCAGGACGCCACGGGATAGCGAGGAGGGAAACCGGCCGACCGACACACCTCCTCGCACCCCAGTGATGTGCCCATGCCCCAAGACCCTACATGAGTGGTAAAGTGATGGAGCGGGTGGACAGAGGTGTTCGGGGATGGGGAGGGAAGGACTGGGAGACAAAATGTCTTCCCAGGGAGCCAGCTCCCCCACTGACCCCAATAGGCACCGCTGTTCACCAGGATCCACCAGGGGAGGGAGGCCATGGCACGTTACACCCGGGGCCCACGGTCACAGCACCACCAAGCCCCACGGACCCCAAGGCACTCCCTCCAGCCCCATCCCAGAAGAAGAACTAAACCCACCCTGAGATTCGCTCTACTATCAGAACACAAAAGACACTAGACACCCAGGTTGAGTTCGCCCCCCCTCCAGCACACCCCTCCCCCCCGTCCAAGTGCCCTCGTAGGGGGAGAGCAGCTGTCGCTATTTAGCAATAGCCTCCCCGCCAACAAAGGTGGCCCCCAGTGCCACCTGCGCATCGGAGGCCCCCACAGCCCAAACCCCAGCGACGTACCTGCCCAGACCAGGAGCAAGCCGATGAACTGGGCGACCGCCAAACCAGGCCGACATCCAACAGCCCCATTCCCATGTGGAGCGACCACTGCTGCTCAATGGCCCGTCAGGCAACCAAACCCAGCGCCCCACCCACCTGCCCTGCACGCCCACTACCCGGCCAGTCCACCCGCAGGTCCGACCGAACCCGGGAAAACGCCCGACCCCAGCACCCCGCAACGCAGAAAGACCAAGACCCAGGAGCTAAGTCCAGTACGAAAAAGGACTGACCAGGCCCAGAAATGCCACCCAGCCGCCGTGACCACCAGCCAGGCACCCCAACCAGCAAACAAGGCGAGACCCCATAAAGGGACCGGCGATGACAATCGGCCCAGAGAAAAAGAGAGAGGCGGCCGCGCATGCCGGCCGGCCCCTACCCCCACAGGCAACAGAGACCCCACGCCGGCCGACCCCCGGCCAGGACCACAGCTAGGGAGTGCAGCCCACCAGAGCCCCGAATCTCCAGGCCCACCCCAGACCCTACCCAGGCGCAGCACGGCTACCAGGGCAGTAACCCATGTCCGTCAGTGCAACCTCCCTAAGGCACCGCATGCAGCCATCAGGAGTTACCACCCAAAGCCACCAAAGCCCAAACCCAGGTTGGGGCCACGACTTCCAGCGCCCCGTCCGCCCAGTGATCCCACCCCCAGGGATCCCCCCCAGATGCCTCCAATCCCAAAATCTCCCACATCAGCCACAGTATCCCAAACGACAAAACCAAGTGCCCCCCACCCCTACTAGGTGATGGACCCGATCAAAGGAGCCCAGAGAAATTGTTCAGATATGGAGCCAGAGGCTGTCTCAAGACCAATATGGTCCAACAAGAGATTTCTATACTGATTAATATTAAGAGCCTTTTTATTTTTCCAGTTCAGGAGGATAGTTTTCTTGGCGATGCATAAGGCAATGTGAACCATTAGAACTGACTTTGTGTCCATGGTGACATCATTTAAATCTCCTAACAGGCAAACTGAGGGAGATGGTGGAATGTTACATTTCAGACACTTTGATAAGTCCTCACATATCTGGCACCAAAATGTCTTAACAGGTGGACAGAACCAAAGTGTGTGAATATAAGTATCTGGTATATTGCTTGTGCATTGTAAGCAGGTATTAGACGACGTAAAACCCATCCTAAACATCCGTTGACCTGTATAGTGTACTCTATGAAGGATTTTGTATTGTATTAATTGCAAATTAGGATTTTTTGTTATTTTAAAGGCTCTTAAACATATCTGAGACCAAACGTTTTGGTCAAAGTTGGCTGATAAATCCACCTCCCATTTTGAAATAGGGATGGCTATTGATGTAGATAAAGTTTTGTATATTTTAGACAGCAATTTGGGGGGGTTGAGATTAAGAAAATCTAAAACTCTTGCTGGAATTTGTAATTCAACTGTATTGAGCCTAAATTGACCTTTAATAATAGATTTAATTTGTTGATATTCTAAGAATTTGTTTTTATCAATTCCATATTGTGTAATTAATGTATTAAATGGGATAAAGTCTGTTCCTTCAAATATATGTTCCAGGTATTTAATTCCATTGCACCTCCAGTCTGGAAAACTTATCATACATTTTTTTTGCAAGATGTCGGGATTATTCCAGATGGGTGTACGTCTGCATGGGATTGTTGTGGACTCTGTCATTTTTGGAAATTCCCACCATGCTGTCAGAGAGGAGCTGATATTTATGCTTTTAAAGCATTCATGTCGTTTTATGTTTGAGCTAATAAATGGTAGGTCTGAAAGTTTTATCTTATTGCATAGTGTCTGTTCTACGTCTATCCAGGACTCATCTAGGTAGCTAAGTTTTAACCATCTTGTGATTTATTGGATCCTGTTGGCTAAGAAATAAAGATGGAAGTTTGGTAGATCTAGACCTCCTTTTTCTTTGGTCTTCTGCAGTGCTTTTAAGCTGATACGTGGGGGTTTATCTTTCCAAAGAAATTTAGAGACAGAGGAGTCCAGAGATCTAAATCAGTCTAGTGATGGTTTACTTGGGATCATTGAGAATAAGTAGTTGATTCTGGGCAAAAGCATCATTTTTTTGAAGCAACCCTTCCCATAAGTGATAAGGGTGAGGATTTCCATCTAGCAAGAACATCTTCCACTTTTTTAAAAAGTGGGATGTAGTATAGCTTTATTAAATCTACCAGTCTTGGTGAGACATTGATACCTAAATAAGTAATATTCCCTGACTGCAGTTGTGTATTAGTTGGATTCTGGACAGAACAATTGATTTGAAGAACTGTAGATTTTAACCAATTTATAGAAAAATCTGAAACGTTTGAGTAAGAGTATATTAACCCAATTACCTGAGAGAAAGTGGTTTGTGAATGCTGGAGAAAAAGTAATACATCATCTGCATAAATATGTTTTATTTTATGTTCTATGTTATTGCATTTGATTAATATTGTGAGTTTGCCTGATTGCTGCAGCTAGTGGTTCAATAAAATAGCAAACAGGGAGTGAAAGAGAGGACATCCCTGCCTGGTACCTCTCAGAAGATAAAACCTAGATGATGTTTGGTTATTAGTCCTGATACATGCTGTTGGTGAACTGTATAATATTGTCAACCAGTTTATAAAAGAATTTCCAAAGCCAAATTTATGTAAGGTTGCAAATAAGAATTTCCAGTTAACTCTATCAAATGCTTTTTCTGCATCTAGAGATAATATATTAGTTTTAATGTTTTTACAGTAAGAAAAATCTATTAATTCTATTAGTCTACGTGAACTTGTGGATGAATGTCTCCCTTTAATAAAACCAGTTTGATCAGGATGTATTATAAGAGGGGTTACTTTCTCTATCCTTTTTGCGAGGGCTTTGCAGATTATTTTAAGATCAACATTAAAGAGGGATATGGGACAATAACTGGTAGGAAACAAAGGGTCTTTACCTGATTTTAGTAGAAGACTAATGTAGGCAGAATTCATATTTGGTGGAAGTCGGCCATTTTCCTTGGTTTCCTCCAGCATTTTGTGGAACGTTGGTGCCAGAATATTCCAGAATTATTTATAGAACTCTGCTGGAAATCCATCTGGGCCTGGAGCCTTTTTATTGGGCATGCTTTGGAGGGCCTCCTGGAGTTCAGCCGCTTTTAGTGGTGAATCCAGGGCCATCGCTTGACTTTCAGATAATTTAGGTAGTGTTATGTTATCCAAAAAATGTTCAATTTCATGATCTGATGGGTTTATCTCTGGTGAGTATAAAGCCTTGTAAAATTCTTTCAAGGTGTTGTTTATTCTTCCAGGATCATATACTGTATTCCCGGTGTGATCTTTAATTGCAGATATAGTTGTTTTTTCTTTATTAATTTTAAGATGGTTAGCCAAAAATCTACCTGATTTATTACCTTGTTCAAAGTTTTCTATCCTAAGTCTTTGAATTAAGAACTGGGTCTGTTTATTAATAATTTCCTTTAATTCTAGCTTTGCTTTACGGATTTTGCCTAGTCTCTCCTCATCTAGAGAAGCTTCTAATGAATTAATAATTTCTTCCAATTCCTGAATACGTTTTTTTTCCATTTTCATTTTATTTGGTGAGAATGAGATTATTTTACCTATAATCACAGCTTTCCCTGCCTCCCAAAGAATGGATGGTGACATACCATGTAGGTCATTATATTCCAAAAAAGAAGCCCACTCTTTTTCAAAATATTTAATAAATTATTTATCCATAAGTAATGATGTATTAAATCTCCAATTTTTGCTTTGAGGCGTTTCTGTTTTATTTACTAAAGTTAGAGAAACAGGAGCATGATCGCTAACAGCTATAGGGTGTATCTCAGTGTCTGAAATGTCAGTCAACAGTGAGCTGCTGACTAACAAATAATCCAGTCGAGAATAGGAATGGTGGACATTTGAGAAGAAAGTATATTTTTTGTCATTGGGGTGAAGAGATCGCCATGCATCGCAAAGTCCATAATCGCAAAGTCCATAATCGCTCATGTACTGTTTGACTATATCTATAGATTTCCAGCTGCGCTGAGTCCCTGCTGTGCTGAGCCTGTCTATTTCTTCATTTAAACCAAAGTTGAGGTCGTCCCCAAGAAGAAGTGAGCAATCCATGTGTTCAAGGAGCACCGAGAAGAAGGAATGAAAGAATGAGGGGTCATCAACATTTGGACCATATATACTGACAATGCATAACTTTCGGTTATGTATAGATAGTTTTACTATAATAAATCTTCCCTCTGGATCTGTAACTGTATCTATTACTGTAAAATTAACATTTTTATTTATTAATATTGCTACTCCCCTTTGTTTAGAGTTATAGCATGCAGAAAACACATTAGGAAACTCAGGGGATTTAAGATCAACTGCAGCTGAGGAAGATTTATGGGTTTCTTGTAATAAGACGACATCTGCCTTCATTCTTTTAAGCTGATTAAAAATCTTAACTCTTTTCTCTCTGGTGCCAGCTCCATGAACATTCCATGTGACAAACCTTAGAGTAGCCATAGTTTTGAGACAAAAGTTGTAAAGTCCATATCACCATAGAAACAGATAAACACAGGTGCATTATTAGTTTGTGCTTGGGGTTGCCTGATTGAAAATCCAAAGCCAAGATATAAGAAAGAGAAAGATAGAAGAAAGTTGTGAAGGTGTTAAGGGTGAGGGTGAGAGAGAAAGAAATAGTTATGTCATGAAAAAAATTATTTTTGTGTGTGTGTGAGTGATAAAAGAAGAAAAAGGGGTCACAAAGACATTTGGTGATAGACATGTGAAGATGAGAAAAGAAAAAAGAGCCAGTATCCCAGTACTCAGCCATGGCCCCGCCCACATTGAGTAATGTAAAGAACTTTACAGAGCTGTGCTAACATTAGATTATAGTTGACTGATAAAACAACTCTTATCTAGCCAGTGTTACATGACTAATAAAGCCAAGGAGTAAGCTGGGGGTCCCTGAACAGCTGCCCATTAACAAACAGTTTATCTATTGCTACTGTAGCTCTGGTGCCTTCACTGATATATTTCTTCCTGATTGGGAAAAATCAGGGGGTGAGATCCTTCTATCCAGGATCTCCTTCGGATATTGATCGTTAACGCTGTAATTCCTTCCCCGCAGCTCTCTGCCCTGGCCTCTGACGTGCTCTTTTTGCTTGTAATGCTCGAATTTAGCAACAATAGGTCGCAGCCGGCTTATTACCTCCGAGCCGGTGGACGCGGTGAAAAGTGATGTTTTTTACCGTGTGTCGCATGGGAGCTTTAACTGATGTTGGAGAAAATCTTGGATGGTGGATTCAGCGTTGTCCTCAGCCTGTTCTGGGATCCCGGAAAAAACAAGATTGTCCCGCATTCCCCTGGCCTGTATATCCAAGATAGTTTCTTTCATCCTCTTACTTTCCCCGGACAGCTGCTTCATCCCCTCGGTGAGTTTATTTACACCGTCTCTCAGCGTTTGGTTTTCTGCAGCGAGCGATGCTACCTGTTGTTGGCTGAACTCCAGGGATTCCCGTAGAGCTTGAAACTCTTTGTGTAGAACCTCAACCAGGGCCAGACGAGCGTCTAGGCTGGTTAGCTTCTTATCTATTGAGTCCAGGACATCGCTGTAGATTTTCTCTGGAGAGATGGTGGAGGTGCTGGCCTCAGAACGGGTGCGTTTCTGTGATGGTGTGCTTGTCGGCATAGCAGAGGTGGATTTTTGTGGCTTGCCCATAACAATGTTGTCAAAGCACTCGTCCAAGTAGCTTTCCAGGCTGTCCAAGGTTTCCTCGTCCAGTTTGTTTTATGAAGAAATACAAAATAATGGTTATTATTATCAAACGTTTGCTATATTTGGCTCGAATGTTGTGGTTTGTTTTTACCCGAGTTTGTTTGTTTTACCAGTTTACCGCCATATTACTTACGCACAGCTCTCGCGAGACCTCAGCAGCAGCTCATCTCCTCTCAGATCAGGGATCCGACAGGACCAACTATCCATCTGGTAAGTGTTAAGAGGTCATTTCCGAAGATTTTAGACTCCATCATTCAACACCAAGAAAGATATTTCACAGAGTTGCCTAAAGTGTTTGGCTAAATCTACCAAGGGCAAAATTATCTACAAGTTCTCAGCAAAGTCAAACCGCAAAGTAGTTGGAGAAATTACAAAACCCCAAACACTACATCTTGGTCCACAGGCCTCAGTTATCATGTTTTATCAGTTATCATGTTAAATGTAGGAAACATTGCAGCACAAGCAAAACACTGAAAAAAATACTGAATGAGTATGACTTGTTTAGATAGATTGTCAATATAGTTAGATATATTTTTCTAGGTTTATTGAGTACAGGGCCCTCATTTATCAACCATACCTATGCACAGATCTGTGCGTATTTTGTGCGTAAGAACAACTTTACACATAGTGTGGTATTTACCATCTTGTACCCAATATCTTGTACTTGTGCGTAGAAATCTTCCTAACTATAACTGCGCTGAACATGCGCACGCACAGCATCTAGTGGTAGAATTGGGGGATCTGCAACACTGAAAAAGTTTTAGTTTTGACTGAATATTTATCTAATCAGTTTATCCCCTCCGCCAAGGAGCTCATGTTACTGTCTGTCTTGTAGCAGTATAACTCAAAAAGAAATGGACTTTCAGGAAATGTTAGAAATTTGCCAAAGAATAAAGGATTTTGGAGGTGATCATGCTTGGAGAGCTTGTGAATCGCTAACTGGAGGGGGGTGGGGGGTGAGGTGCTTTGCGGAGGCCTGCGCTCTCCATGTGCTTTTTTTAGTTGTCACAGCAAGCACTTCAGTTTAAAAGGATGTTGTTTCATTTATAAATAAAAGGTTTGAACACTGTAATGCTTATCATTGAAACAGGTTGTCGCTGTCTCCATGCGTACAGATGACAGCCACAGCAGTGCCTCCAATAACATTGCCCCCACGCATGTCAAACATGGTGATCTGTCCAACCCCGGTAGAAGATCTGGCCGAGCTGTGTGCTGAGGGACGTTTCATTGTATTCAGTTTGATATCGAACCATTTTTTCCAACAGAAACCTCTCCACTGTCCCAACCATATTTATTGCCTCTGTCACTTTCTCTCAGGCAGTGTTCTTGTTTTATTGTTTAACCCTGAGCTGATAGAACCAAACAGCAATGTTTGGGACACATTTAACTGATTTAATTTGTTCAAAGAAGTTAAGTATTTCCACAGAAGTGAATGGCAGCAAATGAAATAATTCTTTGCCACATAGTTTTATGTCTGCTGCAGGAATATAACTGCTCTGTGCTGGAGGGGGGGAGACATGAAGCAGAAGAACCACTGATAATAGAGGGGAAAAAACTATCCGTGTTAAAATGAATTTGCGTTAACTATGACAGTTTTCAAAAAGTATTTTCATCATGACTCTTTTTTTTTTTGCCCCACTGATATTGCAGCTCGATCTCGGTGTCACTGAAATTCCTTTTTTTTCCTCTCTTGGCCATTATTTTCATTAGGAACACAATCAATCAAACGTTATTCATAAATCGCTTTTCATACAAGAGTTGCAACTCAAAGTGCTTTACAGATTAAAACGACGCTACATAAACCATATTCCCATCCCTCACCCACAGATTTAAAAGTATGATCACAGTTATACCCTCCTCCCCCCAACCCAACTTCCATGCACACAAACACTTAAGAACAACAACAAAAAGGACATAAAAAGGACATTTGACCAAGTGCAGATGAGTCAGGTAAGGAAACGCCATCAAGGGAGCCATCTGCACCAGCGGCAGCAGATCAACCGCGGCAGCCGAGGCACACAGGGCGGCCAGAAGAGGCAAGGCCGAGACCCCCACCTCTACCCAAGCACTACCTGGAGAGCACCCAGGCAGCCACAGCCGACCACCGCTCCAGAGACAGAGGGCTCTCGAAGAGGAAACACTGGCAGGAAGATTAAAATAACAGATTAAAGTATAAAAATAATGAAATATATATGATAAGACTATGCAGTAAAACACTGAAAATATAATCAGGCAATAATCAGTTAAAAGTTAGGCTAAAAAGCTGAGTCTTGAGCCTGGTCTTAAAAACATGAACGTTCTCTGCGGCTCTGAGGTCATCCTGTTCCTTTTCCAGAGGTGAGGGCCATAATAATGGAAAGATGCCTTCCCATAAATCTGTGTCCTAACTTTAGATTATGTAGAAGTTGTAAACCTGAAATATTATTTTTGGGAAGACCAGAAAGCAGGGCATTAGAGTAATCAATTCTACTGGTGGTAAAAGGATCCATTAATGTCTCCGTATTGGCCTGAGAGAGAATGGGGCAGACTCTGGCAATGTTCTTTAGGTAATAAAAAAAATATTTTAGTAATGTTTTTATTGTGAGGGATAAAAGTCAGCTCAGAGTCAAAAATCACACCCCGGTTCTTCACTTGTAAAGCAGGATTAAAAGACAGTGATTGTAGTTTTGGTAAATGTTTCTCTCCCGATGACTAAAACTTCAGTTTTTTCCTGGTTGAGCTGGAGAAAGTTTTCTGCCATCCAGGATTTGATGTCTCAAATGCAGATAAAAAGTGCATCCATTGGCTGTGTGTCATCAGGAGACACCGAGATGTACAACTGTGTATCATCAGCATAACTGTGAAAGTTAACTCCATGTCTTCTGATGACACTGCCAAGACGGAGCATGTAAAGGTTAAAAAGCACTAGGCCTAAAATTGAACCCTGGGGCACACCACATGTAATCTTGTGGGCCTTAGAGGAGCAGGTATCTAAACTTACCATAAAAGTCCTGTCTGTGAGATAGGATGTAAACCATCAGCACCAGAGAGGCCAATCCATTTTAAACGGGTTAAAAGAATAGTGTGGTCCTTTCTATCAAAGGCAGCACTTAGATCCAGGAGAATCAACACTGTTACCTTCTGTGCATCATAGTTTAATCTAAAATAATTAAAACTCTCCAAAAGGGCTGTCTCGGTGCTGTGGTTCACCCTAAAACCAGACAGAAATTTCTCCAAAACATTTTGTTCATTAATAAAATCATTAAGTTGAATTAAAACAAGCTTTTCTAAAATCTTGCTTAAAAACGGTAAGTTAGATACCGGTCTGAAATTGTTAAAATCATTAAAATCTAAGTTGCTCTTCTTCAGCAGGGGCCTCACCACCGCCCCTTTAAAGACGGCAGGAAAGACGCCCGTCTGAAGAGAGAAATTCATCAAAGTTAAAGTCTAATCTCTAAAAGATCCATAAAATGGCTTAAAAAATGGGAATTGGGTACAAAAGACATGTGGTGCGCCTCAGTGAGGAGAAAACTGTCAAGAATCTCAGCGTCTACCAGGACAAAACTGTCCAGCGTTTCCTCTGGTAAAGACACACGCTCAGATTTGTATAAAACCATGTTACTTTGAGATAAAATATTACATCTAATGGTGTCTACCTTTCCTCTGAAGTGGTCTGTGGACTCTTTACAAAGAGTGTTTGAGGGGGTTTTCTGATATGCATTAGCAGTACGGTTAAAAATGTTGTCGATTTTTTTGTCAATTGTGGAAAATAGAATTTTGCGATCATTTTTATGATCTGAGATGATTTTGGAAAAGTATACATTTCTTGAATTTCTTACTGCGTTATTGTATGATTTGAGACGTTCTCCGTATTTTTGATGGTTTATCGTGGTTTTATTTTTTCTCCATTTTCTCTCTGCCACCCTGCAATTTTCTCTTTTGAGGCTTTCATTTCTCCAAGGCGGTTCAAATTTTGCTGTTAAAATCCTTGACAATAAAATCACAGGGGGCAGGTAAAGCTATAGGAGGATTCTTTTCAAAAACTTCCAGAAAACCTGCTGCCACTTTAGGGGTTAGATCGCGCTTCCTGACAGTTCTCACAGAGGTCTTGTGATGTTAAAAAACACACAGTAGTGTTCAGAGAGAGCGAAGTCAACAACAGAAGACACACTGGTGGACAGGCCATATGTGATGACCCAGTCCAGGGTGTGTCCTCTGTTGTGAGTCGGCTGTGTGACATGCTGGGTAAAATCCATGAAATTCAGAATATTTAAAAGATCTGTTGATAAAGGATCTAAAATGTTATCTACATGTAGATTAAAATCACCAGCTAAAATTGTCTTTTCATAAGAGTTGTGCAGAGTTAATAAAAATTCTGCAAATTCTTGAATAAAAGGTGTGCTCTTTTTTGGGAGGCCTATGAACTGTGACACATAAAATCTTAGGAGTGCTAAAAACAGTTCAATATATTAAAACGTAGTACAATTATCAAGTGAAACAGGTTTTGCAGAAAGAGTTGACAAACTTAGAAAAGCAGTACTGCCTCTCCTTTTGCTACTTCTCGTAGAATAAGTGATGTTAAAATTTGGTGGGGAGGCTTCTGTAAGAACAACAGGGGCATCTGCACTCAGCCACGTTTCTGTTAAAAATAAACACTGAAGATTATGGTCTTAAATCAGATCGTTGATAAAAGTTTTGTTCAGCAGAGAGCAAACACAAGGTTTTAATACACGTGTTAGAGAATGTGGTGTTACCAAATATGGTTAATTGGGGGCGTTTCTGTATGCAAATGACTGTGAACGACCACAAGCACCTATAGGGATTTAACAACAGATGATTGTGGAGGAACATGCATAAGACTGGCCACCTCGTATTTGATAAATCTGGATTTTGACACAAATATCCTAAATTTCAGGACAGATTCTAATAATGTTTGGCAAATGAGGGCCCTGGTTTTACTGATTTTAACTTACATAACTTCTCTTAAAAAAAGCTAATTTGAAAAGTTGCATTAGACTAGAACAGAGTATTTTTAGATAAATTACCTTTGGATGGTTGAGGCCAACGAGGAAATGTCTGACAGCAATATAAACATTCCGTGAAAAGTCAAATGTGAGCCCAACAATCTGAAGCCTGAATCTTGACTCAAACTGAGTCATGCAACAGGACAATGAGCCAAAGTCCATTGGAAAGTCCACACCAGACTGGATCAAAAAGGAAAAGTATCTTGATCCCTATTAAAATGTTGAAACGGGATCTTATGAGCTATACATAAACAAAAGCACACACACCTCATTGAACTAAAGCAAAGTTTTGCAGGTCAACATTCCTACCTTTGTTATTATGACTGAAAACACAGAATGTTCCTTTCACAGTGACACCACTTATCACTGCCATTTGCATCTCATAAAAATGACATGAAAATCTGCTTCCTACCATTTTAAACACCTGCTGAATATGACTAGGGTTCACAAACTGGGTGATGTAATTTATTTTTCTTTTCAACAGTTTCATGTGTTTTGTAAATATGTGCAGCCATGTGTGTTTGTGTTCAAGAATTACCTAAATATTTCTGTTGCCTACCTCTGTTTTTAACTAGAGAGCTGACAGCAAATCTCTTTTGTTCCCATTAAATGTTTTTGATTGATTAAATCAAACAGCAGAAAAATATTTTTAACTTGATTACATTTTCAGTTATCCATCCATCCATCCATCCATCCATCCATCCATCCATCCATCCATCCATCCATCCATCTTCTTCCGCTTTTCCGGGGTCGGGTCGCGGGGGCAGCAGCTTAAGCAAGGACACCCAGACTTCCCTATCCCCAGCCACTTGTTCCAGCTCCTCGGGAGGAATACCAAGGCGCTCCCAGGCCAGCCGAGAAACATAGCCCCTCCAGCGTGTCCTGGGCCTTCCCCTGGGCCTCCTCCCGGTGGGATGTGCCTGAAACACCTCACCAGGGAGGCGTCCAGGAGGCATCCTGACCAGATGCCTGAGCCACCTCAACTGACTCCTCTCGATGTGGAGGAGCAGCGGCTCTTCTCTGAGCCCCCTCCGGATGACTGAGTTTCTCACCCTATCTCTAAAGGAGAGCCCAGACACCCTACGGAGGAAACTAATTTCAGCCGCTTGTATCCGTGATCTCGTTCTTTCGGTCACCACCCAGAGTTCGTGACCATAGATGAGGGTAGGAACGTAGATCGACCGGTAAATTGAGAGCTTCGCCTTTCGGCTCAGCTCTCTCTTCACCACGACAGACCAGTACAGCGCCCGCATAACTGCAGATGTCCTACCAATCCGTCTATCGATCTCCCGCTCCATTTTTCCCTCATTCATGAACAAGACCCCCAGATACTTAAACTCCTCCACTTGGGGAAGGACCTCATCCCTGACCCAGAGAAGGCACCCCACCCTTTTCCTGCTCAAGATTTGGAGGTGCTGATTCTCATTCCAGCCGCTTCACACTCGGCTGCGAACCGCTCCAACGAAAGCTGTAGATCACATTCCGATGAAGCCAACAGGACCACGTCATCTGCACAAAGCAGAGACCCGATCCTGAGGCCACTGAAACGGATCCCCTCAACACCTTGGCTGCGCTTAGAAATCCTGTCCATGAAAGGTATGAACAGGATCGGTGACAAAGAGCAACCTTGGCGGAGTCCAACTCTCACCGGAAACAAGCCCGACTTACTGCCAGCAATGCGAACCAAACTCTGGCACCGGTCGTACAGGGACCTAACAGCCCGTATCAAGGGGCCCGGTACCCCATACTCCCGGAGCACCTGAGATTGGAGAGCCCGACCCAAAGTCCCCAAACCCTGCTTCCACATTGGAAGGCGTGCTGATGGGATTGAGGAGGTCTTCGAAGTATTCCATCCACCGACCCAAAACGTCCCGCGTCGAGGTCAGCAGCACACCATCCCCACTGTAAACAGTGTTGGTGGCAGACCGCTTCCCCCCCTGAGACGCCGGATGGTGGACCAGAATTGCTTCAAAGCCATACGGAAGTCGTTCTCCATGGCCTCTCCAAACTCCTCCCACACCCGAGTTTTTGCCTACGCGACCATCCGAGCCGCACCACGCTTGGCCTGCCGGTACCTATCAGCTGCTTCAGGGGTCCCACAAGCCAAAAAGGCCCGATAGGACTCCTTCTTCAGCCTGACAGTATCCCTTACCGGGGGTTGCCGCCGCGACAGGCACCGACCACCTTGCGGCCACAGCTCCGTTCAGCTGCCTCGACAATGGAGGCGCAGAACATGGTCCACTCGGAATCAATGTCCCCCGCCTCACCCAGGACGTGTTCGAAGCTCTGCCGGAAGTGTGAGTTGAAGCTCCTTCTGACAGGAGACTCTGCCAGACGTTCCCAGCAGACCCTCACAACACGTTTGGGCCTTCCAGGTCTGTCCAAAGTCCTCCCCCACCATCGGAGCCAACTCATCACCAGGTATTGGTCAGTGGACAGCTCAGCCCCTCTCTTCACCCGAGTGTCCAGAACATGCGGCTGCAGATCAGATGAGACGACAACCAAGTTGATCATCGAGCTGCGGCCTAGGGTGTCCTGGTGCCAAGTGCACATATGGACACCTTTATGCCTGAACATGGTGTTTGTTATGGACAATCCATGACGAGCACAGAAGTCAAATAACAAAACACCACTCGGGTTCAGATCGGGGGGGCCATTACGCCCAACCACACCCCTCCAGGTCTCACTGTCATTGCCCACGTGAGCGTTGAAGTCCCCCAGCAGAACAAGGGAGTCCCCGGGAGGAGCACTCTCCAGCACCCCCTCCAAAGACTCCAAAAAGGATGGGTTAGTTATTATTTTTTTAATTTTGTTTCGCTTATTTGCAATTAGTGGTGGAGGAATAATTTTCATTAGGGACTGAATCACTATACCATGCAGCATATTCTATGTGTGTAAAATACCTTCTAAGAAATTATTTTTTTATTGTAGCAGCATAATCTACCACAGTGAAATTAAGAAAATTTGAATATATTTATTCAGAGGAGAAAATAATCTATAAACTAATAGCTTTAAACCAAAATAATTGCTGCTACAATTTCTGAGAGAAACTCGTAACACTCCTGTAGAATAAACGTAACTGAAGTAACGAACGCATCCCTGGGCTAGAAGTATGAAATGATACAGAGTCAAATTTCTCTTGAGCATGCTTTAAAATTGGAAAGATAAGATGGCTGTACACAGACCTCAACAATTTAAACTCTGTTAGAGATAAAAAGTTTCCACGATCGAGACTTCAGGGTAATTTGACCGGATCTTTTTCTGACGGGGTAATCTTTTTCTCCGCCCCTCTCAGCCGCTGTGTCTCCATACACAATCGGTCTATTAAGGACTCAGCTAAAGACATCTGCATATCATGACTCTCACTTCAGTGAGTAATGTCACTGATCAGTGCAAAAAGGCACTCAGTGTCATGTTAGCGTGAGTGAGAGGACCCAAATCCAGAAAATAGAATTTAATTAAATAAAGGAACCATACACTTACAAAAACCTTCACAAAACCTCAGGGAAACCAGGGAAACATGGATACCAGGAAACAGTCAGGGAAGGATGACGAGGGGAGTTTGACAACAGACCAGCAGATAGTGACAGAATGAGAACTGAATATATACTGAGGAAGGAATGAGGAAGTGAATGAGAAGACAAAGGACTAATTAGTGAAAGCAGATCCAGATGAGGGCAATTAGTAAAACTTGGTAAGGAGCAGAGTGGCAGGGAGACAACAGGAAAGGCAAGGGAAACAGAAAACTCTTAAGAAACTAGAAACTAACTAAATATAATATGACTAAGGGGGAATCTAAAGGGAAACTTAAGGTAACACTGAAGGACAGAAGCAAAAAATAAATTAGGAAACTATCTAAAGAGAAATGAACTAAGGAAACATAAATGAGGAGGACACAAACAAAAGGTGAAAACATCTAAGAGCATGACGAGAAAATCAAAATAAGATAAATAAATACCAAAGAATACATTAAAGTGATAATTAAACAGAATAAGGAAAATAAATAAGTTTAAAGAGTAACTAAACC
The DNA here is from genome assembly GCA_963556495.2 of Valencia hispanica. Classification (NCBI taxonomy): domain Eukaryota; kingdom Metazoa; phylum Chordata; class Actinopteri; order Cyprinodontiformes; family Valenciidae; genus Valencia; species Valencia hispanica. Next base: position 36,523,837 of record OY747709.1, read on the forward strand.
CCAAAACTACTTTTTATTGCTTCTAAACTGTATAAATGGGTCATTACCAATGCAATCTTTCAGTTTCTGGGAATGTTTTTACATTTTCGTGTAAACTTGTTTAATTCTACACTTTTTTGTTCTAAAAACGTCTTAAGCCGCGTTCACACCGGTCAGCGCGTCCAGGCGCCAAATCGCTCAAACGGACGAAAGTCGACGCTTTAAAATTTAAACCCAGCTGCTTGCACACTTGTGGTCTGCGTCGGCGCGTCGGGGCATCAGCGCGTCACGTCATTACGTCAGCGTGCGGGCGTGGATTTGTCTGTTGCTAGTTGTTTACAACATGGCGGATCTTGTCGGATCAGCAGCGCGTCTTCAACTACCGGCTCTCCCGGGCCCGGCTGGTGGTGGAAGATGCATTCGGGATCTGGTCTGCACAGTGCAGAAAGTTTCACCGCAGACTGGAAGTCAACCCCGAAGTGGTGAGGGGAGCTGCCGCTGCTCATGGAGAAAGACCACTTCCAGCTGTGGGGCGAATCGGAGCCAACAACGCAACCAGAGAGGCAGTGGAGACCAGAGAAGTTTTCATGGCCCACCTCAGTGAGGAGGGGGCAGTGCCATGGCAGCCGGCAGAATAGTCATGTCCATACAGGACTGACCCAAAACGGGTCTTTTAAGAGCCACCCAATAAAAAAATTAAGAGCAAAACTTTCTGAAAATTTCCACATCTATATTTACTATATTATATTTTAGTAATTTGTTTTTCTCTATACATTCATATATACATTCACAAATCCCTTTCATTTATGGATTATTGTTTGTTCTGTACCTATATACTTTTGACCTGTTCACCTGTACCTCTCGTTTCCAGGTAATCACTGACAGACTGCTCTGCTTTCTCCCACAAACTCGTCTATGGATATGGTGAAATCAATCAAATAAACTCAAATAGTTCTTGCTTTTGTACTTCTGTGGTATTTTATATAGTCAATAAAAAGGTATATTTCATTAAGGTAATTATTAGCTGTTATTACAAACAATATTTTCACCCAAATGGCATTACATAGGACAGTAGAGAGAAAGTATAGACCACTAGCTGTCAAAATGCAAATGAGACCACGCCCCTTCCGGCCACGCCCCTTGATCACGCCCACTCCCGGTCACGCCCACTTCCGGGTACGCCCACTTCCGGGTACGCCCACTTCCGGGTACGCCCATTTCCGGGTACGCCCCTTCCGGTTACGCCCACTTTTGCAGGCTCCCTGGCTGCCGTGACAAGCTCCGCCCTGTCACAATAAGCTCCGCCCCCTGATGGCCACGCCCGCCTGTCACAATAAGCCCCGCCCCCTGATGGCCCCGCCCACCTGTCAAAACGGGATACGCCCCCTGGTGGGCACGCCCACCTGTCAAGATAGGACACACCCACCTGTCAAAATGGGGTACGCCCCCTGGTGGCCACGCCTACCTGTCAAAATAGGACACGCCCACCTGTCAAAATAGGGTACGCCCCCTGGTGACCACGCCCATCTGTCAAAATAGGACACGCCCACCTGTCGAAATAGGGTACGCCCCCTGATGGTCACGCCCACCTGTCAAAATATGGCACTAAATGGCTCCCTCTAGTGGTTCTACAATTAAACTAAATGCAAAAAATGAAAATACCTCCCCCTAGTGGCCCAATAAATACTATTACACCAAAACTTATAAATGCCTCCCTCTAGTGGTTCAAAATTAATATAACAGGCTATTGTATAATTGGCCCCCTCTAGTGGATCAAAGTAACATTACATGCAAATCTAAAAATACCTCCCCCTAGTGGCTCTAAAATTAAATGACATGCAAATATGAAAATACCTCCCCCTAGTGGCCCAATAAATAGTATTACACCCAAATGTGAAAATACCTCCCTCTAGTGGTTCAAAATTAATATAACAGCCTATTGTATAATTGGCCCCCTCTAGTGGATCAAAGTAACATTACACCCAAATGTGAAAATACCTCCCCCTAGTGGCTCAAAAATTAAATTACAGCCTATAGTATATATAGCGCCCCCAATGGTTTGAATCTAACTCCTCAGTGTCATCAGAACATGTCCGAACAAGTCCCTTTAATATTATACGGTCTGGGCTCTGTCTCAACATGACTCCTTGAGCATTCCATTTTATTTTAAACAGTTAAAAGGTGCTTTTTAGCTTCCTGACTTTAATTTAAAACCACATTAGCTCCAACACTCTAGAGACACCATTACATCTGATTCTAACAATTCAACCATGATAAATTAAACTTGTAAGAGCACTAAAAAGAGAATTTATTCACCCACAGCTATGTTGAAGCAGATGCTCATCCTTTTGTTGATTTTAAAAATGCACCATTACACAGTCTTTAAAAACAGATAAGGATTTTAAAAAACATCACTTTAAACCTGGGTGCTTTAAGCTGGAAATAAGAAATCTATCAAACTACTAAAGTTACTGATAAAAAACAGTCCACCAATCAGCGTTTGACACGCCCCTGCTCTGCTTTGTATTCGCTGTATTTATCACGCCCCTGTCTTCACCTACGTCCGCAAGTCGGGTAAACCGGTTTGGGCGGTGCTCACCGGGCGGCATTTACCTGTATAAAAGGCTGTCGGAAAACGGTTAATCTCTACAGCATGCTGGAAGGACCTCATTCAACAATCCGACCTTAAGGACACGGAGCGCGGTGCTGCGACGAACAAAGAAAACCGCGGTTTCACGAAGACTGTATCACCGGCTTCATTCGAGGGGAATCCCAGAAGCCCGCGTCATTGTCAGACCGCGTCAGAGCTGAGTCCAGGCGGGATTCCCGAGCTTCCCCTGCTAAGAGCTGGAGTTACGGGTTCAGCGAGGAAATCAACTTCACATCGACTACAGGAAGTCTTCACATCGGCGACCTGTATTATCGGTTTGGAGCGAGGTGAGTAAATGTTTTTTTTAGCTCGCAATTGTGCGGTCGTCTACGGATGTTTGATAGCACCAAGATGGATTCGGTGCTGGCTTATCGATAGATTCACCGTAGCATACATACTCTGTTACAGCTAGAAGTATCGCTCAACTGCAGTTACTGCTCTGAGCTGGTTTTGGGCTGGAGCGGGAAAAAGGCGGTGGAGATTGTTACAAAGCGAAACTCCACTCTGAGGTGAGTTTACTTTTTTTAAAATTATGTTGACTGTTTAGATACGGGTATTACCGTATTTTTATTTATTTTATTATATTCCTGACTTTTACCTGCGTTTTATCATAGATCGTGATCGAAGCGCGGAGCTGTTTTCAATTGGATCTCAGCGGATCTGCCCAACGCCCGCCTCGCTACTTCAATTAACAGTGAGACTGTCTGGAGCTTTCTCCAACTTGTGTATTGTCTGACTCTGGTTTCGGGCTGGAGCGGGAAAAAGGCACTGGGGTTGTTACAAAGCGAAACTCCGCTCTGAGGTGAGTTTACTGTTTTTAAAATTATGTTGACTGTTTAGATACGGGTATTACCGTATTTTTATTTATTTTATTATATTCCTGACTTTTACCTGCGCTTTATCATAGATCGTGATCGAAGCGCGGAGCTGTTTGCAATTGGACCTCAGCGGATCTGCCCAACGCCAGCCTTGCTACTTCAGTTAACAGTGAGACTGTCTGGAGCTTTCTCCAACTTGTGTATTGTCTGACTCTGAATGTTTTTTCATGTCCTTTTTTTTCTGATCGTGTGTTTAAATAGCAACATCAACCAGTCACTATGAATGTCTCACAGGAGCTAAATAGTCCTCAACCGTCTAGTCAGGAAGATGAAGAATTTCAGATCAATGTACGTGACGAATTCAATAACATAGAGATCCGACACAACTTTGTCCGGCCTGAGGGTGATCATCCGTGTCCGTATGAATTTCATAATCACATAATGAATATGCTCAGGGGTTTATCAGACCGGGTGACACCGCTGGTTAACACTAACGATATTGTGCAGATAGAGGTTAATGGACCCGGCGTGTCTCGCAGCGTGACTTTCTCTGTCGATGAAGGGGGGAGTAACGTCATGCACCAGTTCGAAACGTTTTTAGATGATCTGATGCAATCCAATGCTGAAATAGCCTCAACAGAGCGTTTGGAGTTTGTAATTCAAACAGTGCGTGATCTTAGCGGGGGAGCTAGACGAAAAGCTGAAATGTCTCTCGATTGCGAGCTTATACACAAGAAGAGACGCCACCTATACATTGTGAACAATGATCGAGATGATAAACTGTGTTTTGCTATTAGCTTAGCCTGTGTTGCAGACCCTAGCCTCGGCTCCGATGCGGCTATACAGCTCGGTAGAGAGTTGCAACAGCGTGCAGGCCTTTCAGAACACACCCCCGTCAGATCAGGCGATATCCACAAATTTGAGAAGTTGTTGAACAGAAAAATAGTTGTTTTTATCAGAAGTGAGGGAGAGAGAGCTCTAGGGAAGATTCAGACCGACTTTGAGGACCGAAGCAGGACTGTTTTTCTATTGCACTTCCGAGACCATTACTACGGGATCAAAAACTTGAAGGGTTTTATAGGGGCTCGGGATATTTGTCACTACTGTTTCGATCCTATAGGGCATAAATACAATCATGTATGCAAAGGTTCGTGCGCTGTCTGCAATGATGCAGCGTGTGCTCAGGGGGTTACAAATCCGATTCTTTGTCGTGACTGTAACAGATATTGCAAGAACCAGACGTGTTACGATAGACATAAAGTACCTGAGCTAAAACCCAGGGCGCGTGTGATGGTCAGTCATTGTGATCAGGTGAAGAAATGTCCCAACTGTGGGTTAAACTATAACCAGAGTCTCACAACAGGCAAGAAGCATGTGTGTCAAGGGAAGAAGTGTAGGATTTGTGGGGGTAAGCTTGACAAGGACCAGCCAGCATCGGACCATAAATGTTATATCCAAACATGCTCTGTCGATACCGAAATAAGTGACAAGGTGATTTTTTACGATATTGAAACTTTCCCTGGTGCGCAGGGTGAGCATGTTCCATTTCTGATCTGTTCAAAGTCCACATCTGGCGAGGAGTGGTCAGCCTACGGTAGTGATTGTATTCGGGAGTTTATTCGTGAAATCAGGAGGCCGGGCCGTCGGAATTACACATGTGTAGCCCATAATGCTAGAGCTTTTGATTCCTACCTTGTTCTGAATTCAATGACGGAGATGGGTTTAAATCCTGACATCATTATGCAAGGGTGTAAAATTCTGAGCATCACTGATCCTGATTACGGTTTGAGGTTCATTGACAGCCTATCTTTCCTTGCCATGAAGCTTAGTAAAATGCCTGAAGCCCTCGGTTTTCCTGACCATAGCAAGGGCTATTTCCCACACCGTTTCTCATCCTCTGATAATCTGAGCTATGTAGGTTCTTACCCGCTGCCATCATTTTACGGTGTTGAGCGAATGAATCGTGCTGAGCAGGAGGAATTCTATACATGGTACGCTGAGGTTAGCAAGGGCGTGTTTGACTTTAAAAAGGAGGCTCTCTTTTACTGTAAGAATGATGTGGAGATACTCCTACAAGGATGTACAAGGTTTCGTCAGGAGTTTTTTAACGACAGTCAGATTGACCCTTTTAACAGGATCACCATCGCAAGTGCTTGTATGAAAGTGTTTCAAAGCAATCATTTGAAGGCAGACACTCTCGCTGTGCCTTCACCTACAGACTACAGCGAACAGTTTAAAAAGTTTTCCACAGCTTCCGTTGAATGGTTGGAATATGTTTCACATACATGGAGGGTTGGAATACAGCATGCTCTAAGAGGTGGTGAGAAAAAGATTGGATCATACTTTTTAGACGGTTACCTGGAGGTAGGGGAGCGTAAAATAGGGTTTGAGTTCCATGGGTGTGAGCATCATGGCTGCAGCACCTGTCGCTATCCAACAGCTGAGAGTCCATTGACCGGTGTGCCTTATGGGCAGCTCTACGCTGCCACCATGGAGAGGGAGCATGTGCTGAGGACTGTGTACGGTATAGAGCTCGAGGTGATGTGGGAACATGTGTGGGAAGAAATGAAGAAGAGTAACGCTGATGTGAAGCAGTTCATGATGACCTACCAGGCTCCTGCACCACTTACCCCCCGTGAAGCGCTTTTTGGAGGGCGTACATGTGCAGTCAGGTTGAGGTACTCTGCAGCCCCCGGTGAGCAGGTTCTTTACCAGGACGTGTGTAGTCTTTACCCATTTGTTCAGAAGACAAAAAGCTTTCCTGTAGGGCACCCGATCATAATCAGGGAAAACTTTGATGATCCTAGAAATTATTATGGATTTATCAAAGCAGTCATTTCACCACCTCGTGGTCTTTATTTCCCCATTCTACCATTCAGAACAGATCATGGAAAGCTTGTATTCACCCTCTGTCGCACATGTGCATTGGAGAACAATCAGACACATAGTTGCACCCACACTGACACTGAGAGAGCCTTAACAGGTGTATGGGTGTCTGAAGAGGTTAAAGAAGCCCTTTCACACGGCTACAGAATCGATCAGATCGTTGAGGTGTGGCACTTTGAGCAGCATAGTGATCAGATCTTTGCAAAGTATGTCAACTCCTTTTTGAAGACCAAGCAGGAAGCTTCAGGTTATCCTGAGGGTGTAGAGAGCGAGGAGGACAAACAGAAATACATCCAGGATTTCATGATGAATCAGGGTGTAGAGTTAGACCCTGAAAAAATTAAAGTAAACCCGGCAAAACGTCAAGTAGCCAAACTGTGTTTGAATTCGCTTTGGGGGAAGTTTGCTCAAAAAAATGACCAAACCCAAACCTCAATCATTAAACACCCTGACAAGTTTTTTGAGTTCCTGTTTTCAGGGAAGTTCGTTGTGACATACTTCAGCTTTCTGAACCCCAAGATGGTCATGATTCAATGGAAGTACAACAAAAACTGTGTAACGCCCCCTAACAAAACCACCAATGTCTTCGTTGCCGCATTTACAACAGCTTACGCACGACTAGAGTTATTCAGATACCTACACCAACTCCAAGAACGGGTACTCTACCTTGACACAGACAGTGTGATCTATGTTGTGCGTGAAGGCGAGAGCTCTCTGCCGACAGGTAGCTATTTAGGTGACTTGACAAACGAGCTCCCACCAGGGGACACCATTCAGGAGTTTGTTGCCGCAGGGCCAAAGAGTTACTCGTATCAGACAAAGCACAGGGGGAAGGTCGTGATGAGGGCAAAGGGGATATCGCGAACCATAGAATGCTGTGAAAGGGTGAATTTTGATACAATGACAGGACTTGTTGACGGTTACCTGGGTGGTGAGAGAGGCGAGGTACTCAAAGCACCGCAGCATTCCATCAAACGTGATAAAAACGGGTTCCATCTGAGGAATCACTCATTTACCAAAACTTTCAGGGTGGTCTATGACAAGCGGAGGTTGTTCCCAGACGGAACGACGCTACCATTTGGTTTTTGAGGGGGAAAATGCAGCATCAGGGTGAACTGGAAGCGATTAACTTTGATCCAAGATTTAAAACTCCTTTTTCAAGTCTTGTGGTAGGCCCGAGTGGCTGTGGGAAGTCTTTTTTTGTAAAAAATGTTTTGATTAATTGTCTACATGTGATGGATTCTGTACCTGAAAATATTGTTTGGATCTACACTTCATTCCAACCATTGTATACGGAATTGATGAAGATTAATAAATCAATTAAATTCATCGAAGGATTGCCTCATTCCTTTGAAGATGATGTCTTATTCCCCCCAGATCAATCGCATCTATTGATTCTCGATGATGTACTCTTTCAAGCAGCTGAGCATCCAGAGGTCGTGAAAATATTTACACAATATCGACACCATAGAAACATGAGCGTTATGATGTTGACTCAGAATGTGTTTCTCAAGGGGAAACATACTCGAACTATCAGTCTTAATTGTAATTATATGGTCTTGTTTAAAAACCCACGTGACAGATTGCAGGTAGCAAATTTAGCACGTCAAATTTTCCCTGGACAGAAACCCTTTTTCATGGAGAGTTTTGAAGATGCTACGAGCCAACCACACGGCTATTTATGTGTAGACCTAACCCCTGACACACCAGACCAATACAGGCTCAGGACAGGTTTACTTCCTGGACAGTGGCCGGCTGTTTACATAGCTAAGAACAAGTGACCAACATGTCGGCACGCATAAAAAGAAATGCACCGTTACTAGGGGCTCTTTTTCATTCCACACCCCAGAAACGTAAAGATATCCTAACTCATTGTTCTCCCGACTTTCTACAAACCTTGTGCGAGATTGCTTTAAATGTGCTGAAAGGGAACATCAAGCTGTCCACAACACAATACAACAGACTTAAGAAGCAGAAAAAAATCCTCAGGCTGTTGGCTGATCGGAAGGTGGGGTTAAAGCGCAAACGACAGACATTGAAAACCCAGACAGGAGGAATTCTCCCACTGATTGCAGCTGTAATACCGTTTCTCGGAGAATTGGTGGCTGGAATATTCCGCCGGTAGAGGTGTATTATGACACTGAGAGCATCACAGAAAATGTTTCTAGTCTCACCGCATCAATTAAATCGTCTGAAGCAACGGGATAACTCCGGAACCATACGACAGAAGGCTCAGGATGACACTGATGAGGACATGCAGGCAATATTGGATGACCCAAACAGTGCATCGTACGAGAAAATTAAACGCTACCACGCATTACTTCAGAAATACCTAACCCTCCTTAAGCAAGGAGAGAACGAAGAGCCGCGTGTCACCCTATCGCTGCAGAGAGACCGTGCGAATGATGACCCCCCGAAGGACAACCAGATCGTTAGTGGGTATAGCCGAGGTTTAGACGGTCTAGACTCCTTAGAGACCTCTTCTACACCTGCCGTTGAGAGTGTCGTGGATGAGAGAGCAGGCAGGAAATCAAAAAATAAAAAGCGCGTATTGATGTCACCAGTTTGGCCGTCTTTAAAGGCTCCAACTGCTACAAAACGGCGGGAAAGAAGGAGGTCGTTCATGATGTCACCAGTTTGGCCTCAGAATGCGCAGGTACCACGCAGAAAGCGTAAGAGTGTTACCTTATCACCCCTCTGGACCAGAGCGGAAGATCATTTCAGTAAAAAGTCTCTTCGTAAGGCAACCCGAGCCCCCAGCTGGCTCACATTCTCCCCCTAGCTGCATTACTACTGAATAAGCGTTGTTTCTTTTCATAATAAACGATATGCGTTCACATAATTTCATGCGTACAGGTTTATTTCATTCCATGTTAAACATCATAAGTCTAATACATTTGATGCATATTCTCTTACATATCAAAACCCGTAACAATCTTTAAACACATCTAGAGAACAGGTTCTATGCGTGAAAAACGTTGTGTTTCGCTTCATAGCACATTTCACATACTTTTTGACAAAGTTAGATACAAGCTCATCATTTGATTCAGGAATTTGACAATACTTTGATAAAACTTGTTGCATGGAGAGACCACAGGCTCTATGGCATAAATAAAAAATACAGTGATGCCCACAAACAGAAGATTGAACGCTCTGAAATTGTTGGTTATGGTACATTATCACAGACGAACGATCTTTCAAAAAATCCAAAATGGATGAAGGGTAATAGACAAATTCTGGTGAGTACCCGTAAGAGTCAAAAAACGTTGCTTTACCACCCTCTTCCAGAGTGAGGGCTAGCCAGTGTTCCCCAGGCATGTTAGAAGGGTGTGTATTGACGATAAAATAAGCCGGTCTGGGGAATGTTAGTGGTAGCAGCTCCAGTTGGTCGCTGGCCCATACACCGCAGAAAAGCTTCCCAAGCAGATGACTGAGTATTGCATCGAGTTCGTGATTATTCATGTTTCCAAGTGGTTAATAATAATCCACCAAAACTCTTCTTTTAGAGTCTATTTCCAGGATGGAGTCGTAGCACGCGTATACAATCAGCGTTGTTGTGTGCGGTAACGGTGTTCTGAATCTCATTTCTAGCCTAATGTTACCACTGCGTACTGGTGATAGTGCTTCAGATTCAGCACATGGGTCGAGATTAAAAGCAAATAATGCGTAACCCGTGTTAAAGTCCTCCCTAGTTATGCTTAGGGGGAGATCCTTTAAATGCCTCCCTGTGGATGTAAACAGGTTGTAATATTCTCGTACAGAATTACCCTGATCGAAGTTGGGTTGGAAGGCCTTAGCAGGAATCTGTCTACCATCACGGGACAGAGCTAGATACTCCATATTATAATGGTTGAATGAAAACGGATTCAAATTGCGCGCTCCTGTGAAGGCCTGGTGATTAACCATCGAAATAACCACATATTTAGGTGTCATACCCAAGAACAGGTTCTCCTGAGTGCATATTCTTGAATGTTCAGGTATAGAGTATGTTTTTACATTCACACGCGATACCGGGTACAAAGCATTTCCTTTCATTAATGCGGTCTCATGACCGAGCCGTACGGCGGGAGATACAGTCACCTTTTTGACAAAGAGAGCTGCACCTAAAATCCATAGTTTGAAAGTAGAATCTGCAGCCCCCATAAGACAGAACGCATCGCTTGCTCGTGTTAGCTTAATTCTTATGTCAACAGAGTTCAAAAGTAGTCTTTCACAGAATAATATGTCAGCATGAAGCGGTCCTAGCAGGTGCACCTCTCGAGATTGGGCTGTAAAGGAGGCACGTTGGTTTAATCCTTCATTCGGTCCATCAATAGTCTCTGTAGAATCCATTTCATCGGCTGTATCTTTATAAAAAAGCCCTGCACTGAACTGGCTTTTAAGGGTTTGATCTGAATAATTAAGCAATGTTTCGATCATAGCTCTATAAGGATGCGTAGCGCTGGACTGCGATATTAAACGGTCTCCAAGGGTTACATCACATTGGGAAAAAATTGTGTTCAGAGGGTAGTTAATTAAGCCGACCTTAGCGTCACGAGCCATGGGCGAACCGTTAGCATTGCTAATTTTAACTCTGAGATGGATCAACATGTCATTTAAATCGGTATACGACTCGCCCCCACCAGGGATAAAAAATTCTATCGGTCCTCCATCGGTGATGGCTGAAAGGGGTGAAATCTCAGTGTACAGCTTATCCTCTACCGATAGTTGAGTCATAGGCGCTGAAAATAAGTCAAGCTCACCGAGCGTACACTCTCCCGATTTGACATGTAGTAGAGCCATATTCCTATTCGGTTAAAATATGTCAGAGCCTCTGCCGGACTTCCTTCCCCTCTGCCTGCTCACCCTGAGTGGTTTCTTTTTCTTTGTCTTGGCTTGTTTTCTAGTCATCCAAACACGCTCTCCAGGGGGTCTCTTTCGACCTCGTCTTGATAAGATCATTATTCCTGAACCTTCCTGAGCATCAGAATTCTGACCGATCTTGCTCTTGATTTTATTGACCGCCCTCCCAAAGACGTCCGAAGCTATATTCGATGCCGCAGCTTTAAGGTGCGGTTTAGCAATAGACACTCCTTTCTTAACAAATGGTGATATAAATCGGAAGAGGCGGGCAAACACAGATCCAAATCCACAACCATACATGACAGGCTGTCCTGAAAACCCGGGTAGCTCTCCACCCGTCTGGTTCACATAATATTGTACAAACCGCGTTGGTTCTGGTCTGTGTGTTAAATATGCCATTTTACCGCAGGTGTCAAAACCGGTTTAAAGTGCAGCTTCACGATCGTCTTCCCGTATACAAAGTTCACACACTCGTTACGATCTGTTTTTACCTGTATGCAGATTGTCTTAATATAGCTTTTTGAAACGGGGAGGTAATGCACTGTGTTATACCTCACACCAATCACGTCACCGAATTTACCATTTATGTTTACGACACCGAGCAGAGGTGAGTGACTGTCACCAACAGTTTGGAAATGGATTATGTCTGTGTAGACAAACAGGTTATATACACCAGTGCCGAGATCCGCTGGGTGGGGCGCAGGTCTGTTGGAGATGGTCCACCATTCGTCAGCGTTCAAACCGAGCATGATGGAGAGAGGGTTGCTAGCTCGAATTTTGTATCTTCCATCCCCCTTGAAGTCAAACTTTTTCGAGACATTATTGTAGGTTAGATCGATGCTCCTGTCATATTTCTTCACGGCTGGGACTAGAGCATCTGAGAGGTCTTGAGGTCTCTCAAAATATCCCCCTCCGGAAAACTTGGACCTGGCGTATTCTATACGGGGTGTATTCCTCTCATCTTTAGATTTGTCTCCCACCTCATAAACAACCTTCTTTAAATCAATGTACGAATGCTGATCCGACAGGTTATACCATGTATGAGGGTAGACAATTTCACACAGTCCCACTACCCAGTCTCCACTTAGCTCAATAGCCTTTGGAAGGTCTGTAGTATAATTTGAGCTCGTGTTATCTTTAAATACCTCTCCGCTGGCGTTGGAAGGTAGAGTTACATAGAACCCCTCATCAGACATTGTGAATTTGATGGAGCAAAAAAAGTCATCTAAAGGCTTTGGAGGGTAAGGTTTACTAATTAATCATAGTCTGTAGAACCCACGCTTTATAGTGAATCGACGATGTGTTACACGGTTTTGTGGGCGATATTATTTGACACTTTTAACATCTGAGGCTCTGACCCAACTGTTGAATTTTTCGGGCCAATTTCTCCACCTCACAAAGACTTGGTCCTCCCCGTTGACTCTCCGCCGCTTTAAAATCTTGTCCACGTTATACACCCGCTCACCATTAATTTTTACTTTCTGCAATTCGGCCTCATAAAACGATCCGTGTATTCGATCCTGATCATAATCAACTAACTCGTACACTGGGGGGTAGCGGAGTATGCAACGGTCAACCGTAAATATTTCATCTGTGAAGCTGTTCTCATATTTCTTATCAAATACCCCACGTAGCTTTGATATTCTGACCAGATCCCCTTTCTTAAACTTTGTCTTTATTTTACCAGAGTCTATCGATGGGGTGATGCAATAGAGGTTTTTCATGACTTGAGGAGTATTCTCTGACGTCACTTGCATAGGTGTCATCTTAATGCTTGAGTGGAAGCTGTGGTTGTAACTCTCCACTAGCTTTTGAAGGACGTCGATGTACCGGAAGGTGTTATTAGCGGTGAAATATCTCCACATTCTACCCTTCAGAGTGCGATTGAAGCGCTCAACAACAGATGCCTTTAGATCACTGGCTGTACTAAAGTGGGTAATACCATATTTCTTCATCATTAACTTAAATTGTTTATTATAAAACTCTTTACCAGCATCCGTCTGTAATTTTTGTGGAATTTGACTCTCTTGAAAAACTGATTCAAACCCCTTAACGACCTCACACCCCGTCTTTCTCTTTAAAGCACGCACATACGCCTTTTTTGAAAAGACATCAATCACTGTTAGTAAATAGTTGAATCCGTCGTTATGTGTCGCCAAGGCTTGCATGTCACATAAGTCGGCCTGGAATTGCTTCAAGGGTTTGGTTACAAAAACACGATTCCGGGGAAACTTTACTCGTGCAGGTTTATGCAACGTGTAGGTGTCCTCGCCTGAAAGAAAGTCTTTTACTTTTTCGACACCGATCACACGTCCTTCTCTGTCCTTTAAACCCCTTCTCAATCTGTCAACACCCCCATAGCTCCCCGGATGGGCGGGGTCATAGTATGCATTGGTCAACACCCTCTGTTCTGACATTTTACTATCGAATGATAGTACAGGAGAACGGCTAGTTTAATTTAACCCTTGTATTAATCAGATAGATGAACCATATGATTGGATCAAAGTTTTTTTTATTACAAGTTTAAAACCATAGCATTACACAATTATAAAAACAAATGAATAAAAAACAAAACACGTCAGGATTAAACTAGAGCATTTATATCAGAGGAGATATAACCAACATTAGTACACATCAGATTTCATAGCCATAGCATCGGGAGACAGTCCTGAGTTCTTCCAGGATGGCTTCATCATCCCTATCACCATACACAGCTTGAATCGCGTTGTAGAACCCCTGCATACTCCTCAGCTCATGTAGAACGGTTTCAGCTACTGTTTTCACCTTCAGATCATCATCATCATGTATGCTCCGATTTACCAGCAGAATTCGAATAGCTGGAATGAATCGCGGGGTAAGAAGTTGTCGCATGACTGATTGAAAGTGGAGTTGGTAATAATCCTCATCCATTAGCTCTAGGCATTGATGCTGCAACTGACTGGGATGGCTAATTTGACATCCATAACAGTTATCTTTCTGATAAGCAGCACTGGTCATGTGAAATAGATGCAGAACAGCAGTCTTTACAGCCTTGATCAACATGGATGACATCAAACCGTCCACCAGGTCCCATTTGTCAACCTCAGTCAGAGTCGGAGAATCACCCCCCTCATCCTGAGACGCACACCCGTGTTCCGGTGTCGCGCATTCCGGCGCATCGGGGGTCCCACCATCGCTGGGCGCTGAAGGTCCATCACACTCTCCCTCGAGATCGGGCATAGGCACCGGGGTTAAAGTAGATAGAGGGGGTCTTACACGGCGATGTTTCGTTGTAGGCGGCCGATAATAGTTGAAATAAGGGTGACCCGCTCCCCCAGCTTCAGGGTTGTATGATCCCTCGACCCAAGCGTCGGGCTGGGCATCTGCAGGCAGAATCTCCGAAAGAGAGAACACAGGGGATGGTGGAGAGTAGCATGGCGAGAGCGATGAAATTGACGGTGGATGATACGGGTTAGCGTAGCCGAACCCCACAGGTGATGGCGGAGTGCTCATACGGCTGGCCGATCCCCCAGTATGACGGTAGAGTGGTCTGCTTGACGAATCCTCCCATATCCATCGTCTCGGAGCGAAGATTACGGCGGCCTGGAAGTCCTGGATGTAATGCCGAAGACCAGGAGGTTTATATAGGAACCTAGCGTACGGGGCGGGGCCTGTAGACTTGTCTGGACATGTTCGGCATGAGGGGCGTGATAAATACAACGAATACAAAGCAGAGCAGGGGCAAGTCGAGCGCCGATTGGTGGACTGTTTTTTATCTACAACTTTAGTAGTTTGATAGATTTCTTATTTCCAGCTTAAAGCAACCAGGGTAAGCTACTAAAAGAGGGTAGGACCTGTTTGTAACAAATTTTGCTGGGAATAAAACATATTTTGCTTTATAGCATCTAGACCTAAACACTGGTGCTCCTGCTGACTGCCTCCCATTTTGCAAGAGTTACATTGTTTCCGCAGTAAAGATATGCAGGCATAACCCATAAAATGGCTTAGAGCAGTTTTAATAGCACTGTTGACTGCGGTAGGTATCCAGTTCTCAATTTCCTCCATTTGATTCTCTTGATCCAGGAAGGAAATCGGAGTCTCGCTTAAAAGAGGAAAGTCTTCTGTAAAAGCCAATGTCGGATTTTTGTCCAGAGTTGTAGAGGTTGATTTATCGCACATTGAGCGTGTCGTCACGGATGGAATCCCATTTGACAATTCAGATAAAAGAACAGACGTTTCCTCATCAAGTTCTTCATTTTTAAATTCAACTCTTTTTAGGTCCATGGTTGGAGTTGAGGCAGAAGAGGCTATATGCTTGGACTCAGCTCTGACGCGGTCTGACAATGACGCGGGCTTCTGGGATTCCCCTCGAATGAAGCCGGTGATACAGTCTTCGTGAAACCGCTGTTTTCTTTGTTCGTCGCAGCACCGCGCTCCGTGTCCTTAAGGTCGGATTGTTGAATGAGGTCCTTCCAGCATGCTGTAGAGATTAACCGTTTTCCGACAGCCTTTTATACAGGTAAATGCCGCCCGGTGAGCACCGCCCAAACCGGTTTACCCGACTTGCGGACGTAGGTGAAGACAGGGGCGTGATAAATACAGCGAATACAAAGCAGAGCAGGGGCGTGTCAAACGCTGATTGGTGGACTGTTTTTTATCAGTAACTTTAGTAGTTTGATAGATTTCTTATTTCCAGCTTAAAGCACCCAGGTTTAAAGTGATGTTTTTTAAAATCCTTATCTGTTTTTAAAGACTGTGTAATGGTGCATTTTTAAAATCAACAAAAGGATGAGCATCTGCTTCAACATAGCTGTGGGTGAATAAATTCTCTTTTTAGTGCTCTTACAAGTTTAATTTATCATGGTTGAATTGTTAGAATCAGATGTAATGGTGTCTCTAGAGTGTTGGAGCTAATGTGGTTTTAAATTAAAGTCAGGAAGCTAAAAAGCACCTTTTAACTGTTTAAAATAAAATGGAATGCTCAAGGAGTCATGTTGAGACAGAGCCCAGACCGTATAATATTAAAGGGACTTGTTCGGACATGTTCTGATGACACTGAGGAGTTAGATTCAAACCATTGGGGGCGCTATATATACTATAGGCTGTAATTTAATTTTTGAGCCACTAGGGGGAGGTATTTTCACATTTGGGTGTAATGTTACTTTGATCCACTAGAGGGGGCCAATTATACAATAGGCTGTTATATTAATTTTGAACCACTAGAGGGAGGTATTTTCACATTTGGGTGTAATACTATTTATTGGGCCACTAGGGGGAGGTATTTTCATATTTGCATGTCATTTAATTTTAGAGCCACTAGGGGGAGGTATTTTTAGATTTGCATGTAATGTTACTTTGATCCACTAGAGGGGGCCAATTATACAATAGCCTGTTATATTAATTTTGAACCACTAGAGGGAGGCATTTATAAGTTTTGGTGTAATAGTATTTATTGGGCCACTAGGGGGAGGTATTTTCATTTTTTGCATTTAGTTTAATTGTAGAACCACTAGAGGGAGCCATTTAGTGCCATATTTTGACAGGTGGGCGTGACCATCAGGGGGCGTACCCTATTTCGACAGGTGGGCGTGTCCTATTTTGACAGATGGGCGTGGTCACCAGGGGGCGTACCCTATTTTGACAGGTGGGCGTGTCCTATTTTGACAGGTAGGCGTGGCCACCAGGGGGCGTACCCCATTTTGACAGGTGGGTGTGTCCTATCTTGACAGGTGGGCGTGCCCACCAGGGGGCGTATCCCGTTTTGTCAGGTGGGCGGGGCCATCAGGGGGCGGGGCTTATTGTGACAGGTGGGCGTGGCCATCAGGGGGCGGAGCTTATTGTGACAGGGCGGAGCTTGTCACGGCAGCCAGGGAGCCTGCAAAAGTGGGCGTAACCGGAAGGGGCGTACCCGGAAATGGGCGTACCCGGAAGTGGGCGTACCCGGAAGCGGTCGTACCCGAAAGTGGGTGTACCCGGAAGTGGGCGTGACCGGAAGGGGCGTGGTCAAGGGGCGTGGCCGGAAGGGGCGTGGTCTCATTTGCATTTTGACAGCTAGTGGTCTATACTTTCTCTCAGTAGAATTAAATTAAGGAAAGTAGCTGACCAAAATGTTACATATAAAAATATTTAATATAAAAAAATACATACAACATATATACATATAATAAACAAACAATAAAATAAAGAACAGGAAGAGAAAGGACCTTATTTGCGGTGGAAGACAGGAGGGACACAGAAAGGAGTCTCCTTCCTCCCCTGAAAAAGGTGTCAGCCCGATCAGTAAAACTACTGAGTATTGTCCAAATGGGTCAAATTGAGTGTTACATTAATTCTTTCAAAAATCAGTCTATGAATGTCAAATTTTAGGATGTCTCTTTCTAGAGGTGACACCCTTTTCAGGAGAGGATGAAGAGAGAGAAGGAAGTGCATGTCATCATCTGCAGGAGGAGCAGGAGCTGGTTCAGGCCGGGCCTTGAGCGCATCAAGCAGCTTTTGCTGGAACTCTGTTGGCACTGACAAGTCCTGCTGCCTCCGCCTTCGTTTTCTTGGAGGGCCTGTGAAAAAACACAGTAGAAAAATGTGTTAAAAATGCTTACAATTATGTTGAACAAATATACAAATTAGATAAAATTAGAAGCAACATTTTAAGTCTGTATGAAAGGCTGAGTGTGAATTCCAGGGTATACACAGACATTTCAGAAAGTACAAAAAGTAATTCGCCAAGTGTCTGGGAACCGAAAGAAACAGATTGACATCTTTGAATAAAACCTACATTCCCAACCTTTCCAAACAGCACTACACACCTGCAGGTGCTGGAGCAGAGGAAGGGCCAGGCTGGTCAGAAAAAGAAGCAGCAGCAGAGGAAGGGCCAGGCTGGTCAGAAGCAGAAAAGGAAGGGCCAGGGGACTCTGGTTCAGCCATGTCACCTGCCTCCATGTTAGCTGGATCTGTCAAGACAGAAAGGAATATTATTGACCCTCCTGTTTATTATGCTTTATACCAAGATCACAAATACTTCTACTGCTAGCACTAATAATAAATAGCAAAACTTTGTAGTAGCAAAATGATGTAGGTTTCAGCTTTACAATAATTATTTTCATGTTTCTGAGCACGTTTTTGTGTGTGTTTGTGTGCCACTATGTCTGGGTTTTCTTCTCAAAATCACCAACCTTCTGCCTCTAACCGCCCTGCTGCTTCTTTTTCTGGCTCCTCTGGGTGGTCATACCCCTCCGCCTGCTCCTCCTCGACCCCCATGTTGCTCGATGTTTCGCGGGGGGCGATGAAGGGTTCGAGGAAGGACAGGACAGAGAGGTACTTCCATTTCTGCACTTTCCCTCCTTCTGCTCCGCTCTTCCTTCTCTCTTTCTCTTTTCTGCTCTGCCTGACATATGTGTCCCTCAATGTCTTCCACCGTTTTTTGCAGATCTCGTCTAAATACACAATGGGAAACTGGTAATGCGTATTTAGTACCGTAGTTGCCCTAACCGCTTTTGGCTAGCGTAGCGTTAGCTAACATAACAAGAAAGTTAAAAGAAAAAATATTTTTTTCTATGTTTAACTGCTTACCTGGCACTCCAATATCCTCCGATATCTTCCTCCAAATCAGATCCGATCTCTTCCTGTCTTTGTAAAAAGACGAAGACGGGTCATACAGTTCACGGACATTACATACAGCGACGATCAGTTTGTCCTCCATCTTGAATAAAAAATTTGCAGATTCACCCATGGAAGGAGTTACTACGTCAGTACAACGAGTCGCTCTGATTGGTTGACGCCGCGCGTCTGCTGCCCGAAAGTTCAATTTTCCCAACTTGAGCAGCAGACGCCCCGACGATCCGTCGGGGCGTCCGGGCATCAGCTGCGTGGACGCGCTGATGCCAGCTGCGCCGACGCGCGCGACTTGCTGCTTGGCAGCTTGGCGCCCACTAGATGCGTAGATCCCATAGACTTGCATGTAATCTAGCTGCCCTGCTGCCTGGACGCGCTGACCGGTGTGAACGCGGCTTTAGTGCTGCCCTCTTAGGGTTGAACTGTGGCTACTGGATTTGTATTTTGTGATTGGCAGAGAGCGGTACATCTTTTCCACTTTTTACATCACAGGCATGGTCTCATAGAAATGCTCCGTGGGTTTCTCTCCGACACACTCGCCCTGTGGCATGTTTGGAATTGGATTGCGTTTTTTCCGGTTACCATTATTATCACATTAGCACTTAGTTAGCATAGCTAACATACTGCTTTGAACATTAGCCTATGTTAGCATTACCACTCAGAGACTGGACTCCTCCTGTCTCCCTCTGCCTCAGCAGTACCGGCAGCACCGGCCTCGGACAGCGCTGACTCAGCGCCATAAGCCAGTGGCTCGAATTGATATGGCTTGCGGCCGCTGGGCTCCATGAAGCCTCCCTCTACCTCCAGTGACGACGGAGGAGATTCGCTGGCTCAGGCCGCTGAGTCAGCGCTGCCTGAGGCAGAGGGAGACAGGATGGATCCAGTCTCTGAGTGATGATGCTAACATAGACTAAAGTTCAAAACAGATGAATGTCGATCAGTCGCAAAACTGCCAAAGTCGCTTCGGTCACAGTCCATGTTTCAGTGTCAGATTAAGCGAGGTGTCACTGTCATCCTGACCACACCCCCACGTTCCCCCCTCCGCTCATCCTCGTCACTTGGCCATGCCCCTCGTTGCCTCCTGGCACTGCCCACTTTGTAGAATTTTTCAAATGTTGCCTGGGGGCGGGGTTATGCTTTTTCATTGGGTTCAGTTCCACTTTAAACACAAAACCTAAGAACTATGACACCCAGAGCAGGAGAAATAACAAGAGATCGACATGGAAGAAGCAGGATCTGTTGCTGTGTTTCTGTTTGCTATGTTTTAATAAACTGCTTCCCCAACAACTGTTCTTATTTTTACAAAGCCTGTTGTTTGGCGAAAACAGCTAATTTCCCTCTTAATTGCAACCAATCAGGGCATCGTAACCAGAGGTCCCGCTGAGCGACTCGACCGGGCCATTCCGAGTTCATACGCCCATACTGATACTCGGTTGGTTCATGAAATGGCCCCGAAAACGGCCATGTCGGCCCAGCCCAGTTAAGTGGATACAAACTGCATCGTGAAGTTCCGGTAAAATTACCCTGAAGTTCTGATAGTGGAAACTTGCCAAAAGTTAATAAAAAATGTGAGATGAGTCTAAACTAAAATGACTGTTGGAGTGTTGTGTTGACTGTTGTGTTGGAAAATATCAGTCATTTCCAAATGTTTCGCATTGTCCCTCCATATAATTCCTTCCAAAAGCTCCTGGTACATAAAAAAGTCCTTGCTCCCAACCAGGGTATTTTTGTAGGCTAAAGTTCTGCCTGTTTTTCAAAAATTTCTGTTTTTATGCTGGTAGATTAATTGAAGATAGAGGGGTGTAGGTAGCCTATTGACCCCAGGAAAACTACCATGATTCCTGGAAATGATTTTTGTAGTGGATACGCACCGCAAGAGAACAGGAACAAATTTTTTAGTTTGAGATTATTCATCTATCAAGAAATATTAATTTATCTTTTAGAGTTTTTTTTCCCATCTTTACATTGAGAGCAAAACATGCAGTGGCTGCTGTATACATCTATTTTCTATTATAATTGATGATTAAAGTATGGCCACCAGAGGAAAAAAAAATGGATGTAATTTGTTAAATATTAAAATTTGTTGAAAAGCAAAAACTTCAAAAACAGCATTCCTTATTGTAGTCAAGTCTTAAATTTTTTGCATGAAGTGGAAGGTGCTGTGCAGCAGTTTTGAAATTTTCCTGAGGATTCGTGTATGTTTTAAATGAGAATAAAAGGTGTGACTCAGTTATTTATTGACCGTCTGCATTGTGTTTTGAGTAGAGTAGTATGGTTCTGTGGCCATGAAGATGAAGATAATTTATGTTGAGTGACCCAAGGTTAACAAAAATGAACTAGAAAAGCACTCCGAAAGCCCCCTCCGCCCGATTTTCAGATCACATCTAAATTGTAATCACTCTTTCCTGGTTGCACTGCAGACATTTCCTGAAAATGTCATCAAAATTCACAGCTAACTTATAGTTATATTGCTAACTAACAGATAAACAAACGCTGGCGAAAACATAACCTCCTTGGCGGCGGTAACAAAACTAGAAGCATTCATACATAGCTCATAAACAGAGAAATAACATCAAGCAAAGTATGAAGGACAACCATAAATAATAGCTTGGATTAATGAGAATATCAGTTAAAATTTGTGGATGTAGTGCAGTAACTTATATTTGTGGTAAGACTAAAACTTCATTAAAAGTATTTTTAAAGTAAATATTTAAAGTAAATATTACTGTTAGAAACTCAATCATATGTTGAATCCTGCACCTTTGTACAATATATCTCAGAATGATTCAAAGTTTTAGCAATAGTCTCAGCACTGGCTTTATTCTAAATAAAAGAATGCTGAAGTTCCTGTTTACACATTCAAGAGAACAATTATAATATTGAGTCATGCCCACATTTGGTCACAGTGTGCTGTTGGAATATTTATAGCAGCTCAAAGCTTTCATTACATCCTTAACTGATAAAAATGTGCGGGGGAATACTAAGGTTTTTCATTTATCCCGTAAGTTGGTCCTGGTTTCATCCAGAGCCAACATGTTTCTAACTAACTCTGCTGGAGCCTGGAAACATTGTAAAGCAGCAACATCTGTTCCAAGATGCAGGACTCCAGTAGGATGCAGTGCTAGAATGATGCAAGAAGTCTAGCATAAAAGGCATAGCTTGAAGTCTCATATTACATGGTATTATTCAGAATTGTGTCTTAATAGGGTAGCCTAGATGTAAAAAATTTTGTGTCCACCTTTTTCATTGTCATGAAAAATCTCACTTAGTAATTTAATTGATTATTCTGTTGATGGTTTGGGATTTCATTTTCAGTATACATCAGCACTACTATGACCACTATAAAAAAGCGTTTTCTAGGGGAAAGTTCAGTAGAAACCTTTAAATGTATTTACCCTTCCACCACATCCCCTCATCTCCCAACTCAACCTCAGTAAATAAGTTGGTAGATAATTTCCTTGCGAAAATCTCAGACATCATGGATTCCATTGCTCCAACTAAAGTGAAAGTAGTCTCAGGTAGAAAGAAGTCTCCGTGGACAAGTTATCCACTGGTACGTAGTAAAAAAAGAGAGTGTCGACGAGCCGAGAGAAAATGGCGGAAAACTCGACTCCAGGTTCACTGTGAGATCTACAAAGAGAGACTGAATAGATATCAGCTAACTATAAAAGATGCTAGGGAATTGTTCTTTTCTGAAATCATCAACAGAAACATTAATAAAGCACGGACTCTATTTGCAACAGTGGAAAGACTAACTAATCCTTTAGTGACAGTAGCCCCTGAACTAAACTCTACCAGGGCCTGCAATGAATTTGCCAGCTTTTTCAATGAAAAGATTCAAACAATTAGACGGTCAATCTGTACCTCAATATCGAACCCACAACCAGTGCCATCCCCAATCAACAACAATGTAGAGAAAATGTCTGAATTCCACGAATTAAACCAGAACAACCTTGAAAAAAATCATTATCCAATTAAGCTCCTCCTCTTGCTGTCTTGATATCCTACCCACAGCTTTTCTAAAGAAAGTTCTTCCTGTTATTGGGTCTGATCTTGTTCAAATAGTGAACTCATCCCTCCTGTCAGGTGTCTTCCCTCAGACTTTAAAAACAGCAGTTGTTAAACCACTGCTAAAGAAGAATAATCTGGACAACACTTTAATGCAGAACTACAGGCCAATCTCTAATCTTCCATTCATCAGTAAGATTATTGAAAAAGCTGTGTTTCAGCAGTTAAATAGCTTCCTAACAACGACAAACCGTTTTGATGTTTTTCAGTCTGGTTTCCGTGCTCACCACAGCACCGAGACTGCCCTCGTCAAAGTATTCATTGACATCCGCACAAATACAGACTGTGGTAGAACCACAGTGCTGGTTCTGTTGGACCTCAGTGCAGCATTTGACTCTGTTGATCATGATATTTTATTGGAACGACTGGAGAGCTGGGTCGGACTGTCTGATACACTACTTGGCTGGTTCGAGTCTTACCTAAAGAACAGGGACTTCTATGTTTCAATAGGAATCTTTTCATCAGAACAAACAGAAATCACATGTGGGGTGCCCCAGGGCTCCATCCTGGGGCCCCTATTATTCAATATCTACATGCTCCCACTAGGCAAGATTATAGCAACAAATAACATTAGCTACCATAACTACGCGGATGATACTCAGCTCTACATTACAATGTCACCAGGTGACTCTGAACCCATTCAAACCCTAAATCAATGCATTGACCAAATAAATGGATGGATGTGCCATAACTTTCTCCAGCTAAATAGAAACAAAACTGAAGTAATTATTTTTGGACCCAAGGAGGAACGATCAAGAGTCAGCACACAGCTTCAGTTAATACAGCTAGAAACTACTGATCGGGCTCGAAACCTAGGTGTAGTAATGGACTCAGAACTGAACCTCCAGGGTCACATAAAGGCAATAATAAGGTCAGCCTTCTATCACCTGAAGAACATTTCAAGGATTAAAGGACTGATGTCGCAACAGGACCTCGAAAAACTCATCCATGCGTTTATCTTTAGTCGGATTGATCACTGCAACAGCATCTTCACAGGTCTGCCTGAAAAGTCAATTAGACAACTGCAGCTGATCCAGAACGCGGCTGCTCACATCCCCACTAGAACCAGGAAAGTGGAGAACATCACCCCAGTTCTAAAGTCCTTACACTGGTTCCCTTTAGCTCAGAGAATAGACTTCAAAATACTTCTACTAGTTTATAAATCATTGAATGGCTTAGCGCCAAAGTATGTCGAAGATGTACTGTTACTATACCAACCTACCAGATCACTCAGATCCTCTAATTCCAGTCTACTCAGCATCCCTAGAATCAGAACTAAACATGGAGATGCAGCTTTCAGTTCCTATGCTCCTCTAATCTGGAACAAACTTCCAGTCAACTGCAAACCTGCTGAAGCACTGAGTAAAAAAAAAAAATCACAACTACAAACGTATCTGTTTAGAGCTGCCTTTGATTAATGCTTTAATGTATCATATATTTTGTGTGTGCTTCTTGCTTTATTTCTGTTTTTACTTTATATGCTTTGTGCTTTACTGCTATTTTTATTTTACCATTTTATCATGTAAAGCACCTTGAATTACCTTGTGGTTGAAAGTGTGCTATACAAATAAAATTGCCTTGCCTTGCCTTGCTCTTTCGTCGTCAGC
This sequence comes from Valencia hispanica, assembly GCA_963556495.2. Classification (NCBI taxonomy): domain Eukaryota; kingdom Metazoa; phylum Chordata; class Actinopteri; order Cyprinodontiformes; family Valenciidae; genus Valencia; species Valencia hispanica. The sequence continues at coordinate 36,548,274 of OY747709.1, forward strand.
CTCCAAGGTTTTTGCTCTTTTGTCACCGGCCTCCAAGGTTCCTGATCTTTTGTCACCAGCCTCCAACGTTCCTGCTCCTTCCTCGCCAGCCTCTGGTCGGTCTTCATATTTTCTTTTTTTCAAAACTTTGCCCAGGTTGGGTTTTTTGTTTTTGACTCTGATCCTCCTTCCAAGGCCCCCTCCGCTCTGTTTGTTTTTGCCTATTTGGCTTTCTGTATTTTTCTCCACCTTTCTGCCGAATTCCACCAGAGGTCCTGTGTGAGCTGAGGACCTGTGCATCAAGCTTGGGGCGGCTTGAAAGGAGGTGCTGCTCATTGAAGTTCATCACAGGCTAAATATAAGGCTGGCTGTCAAATCTTCCAGGCCTGAGTGTTAAACCATTTTGGTAAACCTCTACCTCTCCATGTCACCTCCAGATTTTCTAGTTTAATCTCTTTCTTCCATGATTTACCTGTTAACACTTCCTTGTGCTCTTCTCCAAGGCTTCCTTGCAGTATTCTCCTCATGATGAGTTCTCCAGCTTCTCTCTAAACCTTGGTTTCCATTCCACATCTGGCAGCCTTCAAGCTCCAAGTTCCTCCTTGGTACTCAGCAGGAAGCTTTTGCAGACATCCTTGATTCCTAGCTCTATCTCCCTGCCATTTAATTTTATAAAGTGAACCTCACCCAAGTACATTCAAACTGTCCAATTCCTACAAAGACTCTCTATTCACATGTGGATTCCGCCTCCTGCAGTTCTCTATGTTTCCATTTCCCTGTGCAGTGTTCCCCATTCCCACGATCTTCATCATCATCATCATCACTCGTTTATTGTTTCAATAAAACTTTCACAAATTTATCTAATTTAATTTTTAATTTTTTACAACTGGTCTCCCTAGTGGTGTTTTGCATTTGGGTTAGAAAGATTAAAACCAACAGGACAATTTCAGAAGTCTGATTACACTTATGATGGCCTTTCATCACATGGGGAAGCCCAGATGATGATGTCCAAGCCTTGTAAGCTTCCAATAGAATAATTTGGAACATTTGAGATAACTGAAAGCACACCTGAGGAGGTGTTTAGAAAAACACCACAAACCCAATGCTTCCTGTTGTGAAATAATGAAAAGAATCAAAAGAAATTAGGTAAGATATCAGGAAGAGAATTGTGGACCTCCATAAATCTGGTTCATCTTTGGGTCAAATTTCCAGAAGTATGAAGGTGACATGCAGACCCAGAGCCAGAGGAATTTACCTAGGGAAGCGTTTGGCTTATTCTGGAGGGGCCCTCTAAACAGCTTTTTTTATTTAATCCTGTAGCGTTTTTAGGTTGATGGTAAGTTACATACTTCCAGGTCAAATTTGCCTTTCTTTGCTACAGCCTTTCTAGGTACATATACAAATTATACATAATTTAAAAGCTAAGATTTTTGTGATTCCAATGATGTATGCCAGTCACCGATAAAATCATAACCATAGACACAGTAAACACCTTTGTCAAATCACTTAGAAAACAATTTAATGTGCAACTCAACATTCAAAACCACATATCATTGACATAAAAGAGCCATCTCAATCAAACAGTCTTTTTATATCCACAAAGGTCCAATTAACGTACTTCAATAAACTAGTCAACAAAAGTCTCGCGTCCACAATTCAACATAATCTGCAGCTCAAAACCTTGGTAATTCCCTTCCTATGTGTGTATAGCCCCTTTCAAACAGGCCATGAAAAACGGTAATTTTCCGGACTTAGTTTGTTTTGCTTTTGAGTCTGAAAGCAATCTTCCGGACTTTGTCCGGATACCCTTTACCGGTAATTTTACAGATGAAGACCTAGTAACAAGAATGGACTTTTCGCGGTATGGTGTTTGCATTCAGACTGTCAGGTAATGTTCCGGTAATGTTCCGGGACGTATGCCCAGTTCTTGCTGTGTGAAAGCATCCGAAAGGCAATGTTTCGGAAAAAAGTGGTGTATTTGAAAACACAACTCCGGTTAAAGACCGGATGGAGACCAGAATGTCACTCAAGAGTGCAGCTCTCTAAGACTGGTGATGTATTAGCACTGCCCCTGCTTGTGCTAGCTTTGCTCTGGTTTTTATCAAGCCAAATTCTAATGTCCACTTTGGCATGCAACCGTATGAAAGTATCTACTTTACTGCCTCCAAAAGTCCCAATTATTTGCTGACAGCCCTCTCTGCTGGTTGCAGCATATTTTTCATCATTAATAGAGGCGAATAAAAACAATCCAAGGTTTCTTTTTAGTACAGTTGCCAAACTTACACAGAGTCATAGTCTCTGTTGAGCCAACTATTCCCCTAGCTCTTAGCAGTGATGATTTTATGGGATTCTTCATAAATAAAATTAATTCTATTAAAAATAAAATCATTGGCATCCTCCCAAACATGATTACTTCTTCCTCAGTAAATGAGGCAGTATCGGAAAGAACTGTAGAACCTCAGTTGTGCTTAGGCTGTTTTGATTCAGTCGAGCTTTCGGAATTATCAAAAATACTAGCCTCATCTAAACCTTCAACTTGTATGTTGGACCCAATTCCAACCAAATTATTTAAAGAAGTGTTCCATTTGGCTCCTGGCCCCATTTTGGATATGATGAATCTATCCTTAGTAAACGGATACGTACCACAGGAATTTAAAATAGCTGTAATTAAACCTTTACTCAAGAAACCTTCCCTTGATCAAGATGACTTAGTGAAATACAGACCTATATATAACCTTCCTTTCTTATCCAAAGTCCTTGAGAAAATTGTTGCTAATCAAGTCTGTGAGCATCTAAACAGTAACGAGCTGTTTGAAGGGTTTCAGTCAGGTTTTAGAGCTCATCATAGCACTGAAACAGCACTGGTGAAGGTTACTAATGATATTCTCATGGCCTCAGATAATGGACTTGTGTCTGTTCTGGTTTTGTTAGATCTCAGTACTGCTTTTGACACAGTCGATCATAATATTCTCCTAGAAAGGCTTGAACATGTTGCAGGGATCAAAGGAACAGCACTAGGCTGGTTTAAATCATATTTGTCTGATAGATTCCAGTTTGTTCATCTAAATGATAAATCTTCTTCACCCTCAAGGGTTACTTGTGGAGTTCCACAGGGTTCTGTGCTTGGACCAATTCTGTTCACCATATATATGCTCCCAATTGGTAGAATCATTAGACAGCATGGAATAAATTTCCACAGCTATGCAGATGATACACAACTATATTTATCCATAAATCCTGATGAACCCAGTCAGTTAGGTAGATTACAGGCATGTCTGGAAGACATAAAAACATGGATGACCCTAAACTTTTTGCTTTTAAATTCTGACAAGACAGAAGTTGCTGTCTTTGGACCAGAAGTTCTAAAACAGAAACTGATTAGTCAATCACTTCATCTGGATGGCATTAAATTGGCCCCCAGTAATAACGTAAAGAACCTCGGCGTTATTTTTGACAGAGACTTGACATTTAAATCCCATATTAAACAGGTTTCTAGGATTTCTTTCTTTCACCTCCGGAATATTGCTAAAATTAGAAACATCCTGTCCAGGAGTGATGCTGAGAAACTAGTCCATGCACTTGTTACCTCAAGGCTGGACTACTGTAATTCTTTACTATCAGGAAGTCAACGAAATGCCATTAAAAGCCTTCAGTTGATCCAAAATGCGGCAGCAAGAGTTCTGATGAATATTAAAAAGAGAGATCACATTTCTCCTGTTTTAGCTTCCCTTCATTGGCTCCCTGTTAAATCCAGAATAGAATTTAAGATCCTTCTTCTTACATACAAAGCCCTTAATAATCAAGCTCCATCATACATCAGAGATCTAATTGTTCCATATGTTCCTAACAGAGCCCTTCGCTCTCAGACTGCAGGTTTACTTGTAGTTCCTAGGACTTCTAAAAGTAGAATGGGAGGCAGATCTTTTAGTTATCAGGCTCCTCTCCTGTGGAACCAGCTCCCAGCTTTAGTCCGGGAGGCAGACACTCTGTTTACTTTTAAGGCCAGGCTTAAAACTTTCCTTTTTGATAAAGCTTATAGTTAGAGTGGCTAAGGTCATCCTGAGCTATCTCTGTAGTTATTCTGCTATAGGCTTAGACTGCTGGAGGACAGACTTACCAATTTTCTTCACTCTGCTACTTCCTTTTCTCCTACGACTCTCCAGTTGTATTACAGTACATTCTGTTATTTCGACTGTTAACTTTGTTTTCTCTCAGTGTTTTTCTCTCCATAGAAGATATACCTGGTCTGGTATCCTGCTTGGCTGCAATGCCCTGTTGGACGGGGGGCATCGACTGGGATGATCCTCCCAGTAACAGAACATCCACTGTGTCCTGTTATCAACTTTTTACTTTCTGTAACATAGAACGTTCTCTTATATCAGATCTTCTGTTCCTTCTGTGTTTCTGCTCTGTCTTCTCAAACCTACAGAAGGTCATGGCAGATGGCCGCTCCTACTGAGCCTGGTTCTGTTGGAGGTTTCTTCCTGTTAAAGGGGAGTTTTTCCTCTCCACCGTCGCTACATGCTTGTTTAGTATGAGGGATTGCTGAAGGATCAACGGTGCCCAACCTCACGCCAATGACTGACGCAATATGCTGGGATTCTTTAAATAGGAAACTTTTCAACTGATTGGAATGTTTGTATAAATGTATTGAAATGACTTCTTGTTAAGTGCCTTGAGATGACATCTGTTGTGAATTGGCGCTATATAAATAAACTGAATTGAATTGAATTGTTTTGAGTCAATACATTGCATGGTTGCAACTTAATTTATACCAGCATTGTAATTTGTCTTGGGCGGGCCCGATATCTGAATGGGCAGGTCCAGGCCCCCAGGCCCACCTACTGGCACCGGGCCTTGTTCAAACAATTATACACAAGTATAAACATCATGCAAATGTCCAGCCATCACACTTTTAAGAAAGGAGACAGGTTTTGTGTTCCAGAGGAAATGAGAATGATTTGGTCTAAATGCCTTGTGAAGATCCTGACTGAAGCTGGGGGAAGAGTTTTACTATCCACAGTGAAAATAGGTATGTACTAATATGTCTGTAAGGCCACTTGGAGAGACAGAAGCCATTACTCCAAAAGCAACTTAGAATGTTTGCATATGGCCTCAGGGAAAACATGTCCTTCTTCTCTAACCTTGCAAATATATTGTCATTTTAAAGAAATACCTCCCTATTTCCAACTATCTCTTTTATCGTCATTTAAAAAAAAGTGTAACCCTGAAAACCGGCATGCCTGTAAGGTGCAACAGATATGTATGGTATTTGCAAAGAAAAAAACTGTCTGTGCGACAAATTATTTTGTGATGTTCAAATGTTGGACAAGTTTGTGACCAAAGTCTGCAGCGGCTGTGTCGGTCTTAGAGCAGAAACTGTAGGTGACAAATGGGAGCTGAATCATTTAGGATTTAAATCTGTTTCCATAGTCCAGCTTTTCTCAACAGGTCTCTTCATTTCTATTGACAGTGCGACTTCAAGTCACGGCTCACTTTGAAAGCAGCACATCCAAGCTGAGTTTGAAAACAAATAACAGCATTTATTAATGTGCAAGCAGGGCTGGATTAAAACCACTGACTAATTAACAACAGATTTTACATTTTGACTGATTTATTTACTATTAAAAAGTTAGATGCAACTCCAGGATGTAATAAATGGTGTAAATCTACATTTAAAGCAAATCATTTGGACAAAAGTTGGTAATAATTTAAGTAACAAAAATATGAGGATCTACATCTTTACTACAAAAGACATACATGTGTGACAGTACATAATTGCATATACGGGCCAATACATAGATACAGAGCAGCATGCAAGTATGATGACTACATGTTGCAGCAATGTCCTGTTTGAGACACTCCCTCATCTACCTTTTTGGCAGAAGTTCAAAAGTTTTTATGTTTTGAGTGGGGGGCACCATAATACATTTGCGCTTAGGGCACCCAAAGGGCTAGCACCAGCCCTGGACACAATGACCCTAAGCATAGTGCCAAATGAATTACAAAGTGGCTTAAGGGCAAAACACGTAATGTTTGTCAGCAAGCAAGGTGGCCTAAAAAAATTACAATGAACAAGATTCTAAGAAATAATTCAGAGAAGCTTATGGAAGGATGACCAAAACATTTGACCCAACTGATACAGTTTAAAGCCTGTGCTACAGAATATTAAGGAAATGTATACACATTTTGGAATTTGAGGAAAATAATAAATATTCTCTAAAGAATAGTTTTTTGTATTATTCCAGTATTTAGTGAACAGAAAGAATTTCAGTATTTGTAACTGACCTAAAACAGGAGAAAGTGAGTCTGATTTTATGTCAGCATGAAAATAAATGTGTGTTTCTTTATTGTCCACATTTAATGTAGATGTGTGGTTTTAAATGTGTGTCAGTCAGCACTGAAATGCTGTAATGTGGATACAACTGCAACAACATAAGGGTTCATCAAAAGAAAAAAAGTTGTATCTACAATTTATTTCAAGCTATTCATTATGAATTTAGGGCCCCTTTCAAACATGGACCACTGCTGATCTGCTCATGTAAAACATAGCAACTCTTCAAAGCCAACCTAAAACACCACACACATTTTTATATTTAAGGGTTAGAGCATAAATTGTAACTGTATCAGCTGAAGAGAAGGAGTTTCCACATATTGTGGATGTTAAACCATACAGGCTAATATTTGTTTAAAATACTGTGAATGCCAAGTTCTCAGTGAAGCGTGTTCTATACATCTCCTTTGTTATTTATTTAATCAAGCCCCATTAATTTCCCGCTTTTGTTCTGTTTTTCTAACTACAAAGTGTAAGTAATGTTAAAACAATTTGCAGCAATTAAGTGTTCTTTTGGTAATAGTACATATGGCCTAGAGGCTTCCCCCATGAGATCAAATTAACTCATGGGTTGGGGGGTTGTTTCTCTCTGATTTACAAATGTTGAAGAGATGATGGTAAATTAAGTTTCCTCTAATGCGAACAATGGACTCGGATGTTGTAAAAAGGTAGGATTCTTTTATGATCTTAAAAAGTGAAAGCACAGTTCAAATCAATAATATTTACATCTCTTTATATGAGCAAGGTTTTTATTTCTTTCTGCAAGGTTTATGTTGAATGTCACTTGTCTAATTTTATTCTAACTGAACTCTGAATGCATAAATGTTACATAAAACGACGATGTGCAAGAACCACAGGCACGGCTACTTTAATTCCTAAACCACATACTTCAATAAAACTCAAGAGAATAAGGATTAAAAACATAACAAAACAATGGTGAATGCTGCAAACAGTATTTCTGAAGATTTTCTTAGTTAAATGAGGGGGTTAAGAAAGATGGCTCTTGTATTTAAACACTACTGTTTTCTTTGTGTTCAGTAGTATAGGTTACTGTATGTTTAAAAAAAAAAAAAATTCAGCCTAAAAGTTATTTTAAATGTCAGTCACTAAAAAACTTTTTTAAGGGGTACAACAGATAACAACATTCACCTGAAAGCCATAAATGTATTTTTTCCTTTTTGTAATAATCTACTTTTTAATTTAAAATCCACACATTGACAATTGAAATGCAATTACAAAAAAAGCCCCCCCTCCCAAAAAAACAAAATTGTTAGTGCTGTATGTGCTCTGAGAGCAGAGCGGTGCATCTTGTCACACTTGTGAAGAGGTGGGAGGTCTTTAAGAAGGCTGTCTGTCAGCTGAAACAGTCAGTCTCAGTTTGAACTCACTCAAAGGAGGAGGAGCAGATCAGGCAATGCTTTGAAGACTAGCGCCACATGAAAAAGTGTCAAATTTACTTAAGAAGAAATTCCTTTCTGTGGAGTGGAAGTGGATATATGAGAAAGATCTGTTTGCTTCAATGTGTGTGACAGTGGAGTTTGGTGTTTTTCATTGCCAAACACGTACCAGATGACCATCCCTGTGTCAACAGTGAGTCAGAGCAAAGCTAAGGTAGGTGAGAGCTTTTAACTAATAAGTGGAATGGTAAAAAGAAAAAAAGCTTTCTCTATTGCTTCTAATTACCTGTATAAAATACTCAGTGCTTGATTGTGCAGTTAAACAACGCAAAAGGCTTTTTATTATAGAACACATGAAAAAGACAAATCATGTGATAAGTTATATTTGCATCATGTGCCCCCGCATTTGCAACACACCAGTCACATTTATAGTTGTATTAGATTACATTAATTAGATTTTGTATCATCATAGTCATTAACTGGGGTCCAAATAAAAGTGGAGCAGGATGGGATTTATGCTCACATTTCCAGTGCTGTTCCATGGGAATTTCTCTTTTGACTTGGTTGTTTCAAATAACAGGGTGCATTGTTTTATCACCGTTTGAAAGCAAGAACATTTTTCGCATGAGACTTTCTCTTTTCTTTCTGCTTTTTTGCTTTTTTGCATGAAATCCATCTAGTTTGCAGCTCAGTGTTGCATCAAAAACAGAGAAACAAAGACGAAAGCAATAGCTCTCATTTCTGCAGCTTTCAAAAAACATTTTTTGTTTCTTAATTAATGTCAGAAGTTGCAAACAAAGCAAATCCTGCTTTGTTGTCTCAGTTCAGTGCTCCGTTTACATCTGTATTGAGGTGTTGAGTAATTATCTCGTATAAAACCTACATCTCAAATAAATCAGGTTAATTATCACTTTTAGAAACAACCTTTGAGTCTGGAGATTTTTTTCTGCAGTGAGAAGAATACATGCTTGTTACCATGCTAAAATCCAGAGTTTAAGTCCATCTGGAGCCCATTTTACTGTTACGGATTCCAAAAGGTGCTTGGTAACAGGCATCATAAGCTACAGGAAAAGAAAGAGCATTGCTCTCACTAGCCAAGCTTCTGTGGCATAGGGAAAAATATGACCATAACTCAGATTTACCTCTAAGTTCACTCATGGTCAGGCTCAAACGTCAGGTACCTCTGTTAAGATCTTAGCCAAATGCGTACTCCAGTTTAACAGTCTCAGTGGTGGAGATGGTTTTTATTTTGACTTTCTCTGAGCCGCTTCTCTCCTCTGTGCTGCTGTTTGGGTGGAAAGGCGAGAACTGGTCCCAATCCAGTTGTGAAAGTGCTGGGGTATGATTAAGTAGAAATTCCACTGAAGTTTGCTTTGAAATTTTTTTCTTCTTGTAAAATGATTTACAAGACATCTTTTTTTCTAACCGAAAGTCAAAGTGGGGGTATGGGAGTGTCACAAAGTAAGCGAGGGAAGACAGCAGACTGCATTAGGTTTTATTCAACAATTTCACCATTTAAGTTTCAGGTGATTAGTTTTAGTATTTAGGATACAGAATATCAGCATGAATGTTGTTCGACTCAATCTAAAACAGTTTTACAAGGTTCAGAGTGAAGTTGAATTCAGAATAACAATCAGTTTTGTCAGTTGCAGGTAAAGTGTCTGTGTGTGCTTATGTTCCTGAGCTTCCCTCTGTCAATGGCCGAGGTCCCCGGTCCATGCAGACACTCAATTACTAGAGAACACCTGCTGATAGTCAGGCAACTGGTAGGTGTTAAAACAACATCAAACAGCTCAGATCAAATATCCCTGGCTGAAATCCTCCCGTTGTTATTTCTCCAGATGGACAACCAGTTGAGAAGTGGGTGTTCAATAACCTACACATTCATAGAACGGAGAACTTTGGTAAGGCAACATTTGTCCAAAAAGGTATTTCTGTACAAAAAGTGAACTTTAAAATATGCTCGTCTTTTCCTGCTCATTTTCTTTTCCTTCCTTGCAGAGCAAATGTTGCTTTGTGAAAGCTGCTTTACCCTGGATAATGGAGCTGCTTACCACCCACTTTAAGTACAATCGGGGCTCAATAAATGATGGCTATGTTCAGTCCCTGAGGGCTCTCATCCTCAACATGTATTCACAAAGATGCGTGCCACAGATTAATGAAGAGCTGGAGGTGAATTTGTGCTTCTGAATGAAGATAAATTCAAATATGTGTTGTAAGAGCTGTCCAAGCATGAGGAGACCGATCTTGCTCTTTTAGACGGAAAACCATTAGGTCTGTTTCTCATAATGTGCCACAGGATATGCCAGAGAGCTTTGAGATGGTCTATCGAGGGTCTCCAATGGATGCTTTGCAGAGAGTTTCAGAGGTGTTGTCTGTTTACTGGGAACTGGTGACAACCAGTGACTCACCAGTTGACTGGAGATGCCAACAGGAATACTCTGAAAGCTTGGCCTCCACGACAGAGCTACCCGCAGGGTCGACCACTCACTATTTTACAGGTGTGAAACTCAAACTTCTGGAATGTTGTCTGATGAATAATGCAGATGTCTGGGAAGACTGTGATCACAGATCATGTGAACATTTCCACAGACAGTTATAATTGGAACTCAGCGAAGGCTTTGCAGAGAAGACCAGTCAGAGATGTGTACAAACTTGGCTTCATCATTGCGTCCATCTGCGGAGGACTGCTGCTCATACTTACTCTCTACTGTCTTATCGTCCACAAGGTATCAGCATGTATTTCTTTTAATCTTCAAAAGTCACATGGCCTAATAAAGTTTACCACTGTACTCCATTCATATTATAATAAAACAGCCATTGGCAGCTTTGTTATGCTTATTCTGGTTCTCCTTTGTGCAGAAAAGCCAGACCTACTTTAGTGGTCATAAGAAAACAAGGTGGAGGCTGGAAGAACATTTTCCGTGCTAAAAATCAGCAAAGGCAAATGTTTGCAATTATGTTCCTTTACCTTGATGCTTTGTATGAACTGAACAATTCTAATTTGTTTCACTAGTTGCTCAGCTCAGCTTCTTATACCCTTTCAAATACATAAAAGAAGTGTAGGGATATTATAAGAGTTTCAGGACCCAATAAAGTACAGGCTGTAAAAAAGAACAGGCTGCAGTTAAGTCTAAATTAACTTATCTTTACAGTTTAGACATTTCTGATTTTGACAAAATATTGATCTAAATAGCAGTACGGATAAATTTTTTAGTTGGTAAATGTTATCCTTTCAATGTACAATGAGCATAAATGTGAAATTCAAATTATATTATATTTCTTTCAATTTATTAAATGAGCTTGTATCACAAATGACACACACCTTTTTACCACTGTTTCTTTGTGTGGAATAATTCTATTTAATACTAAAACACTAAAAGGAATCACCTAATTTTGATCTTTGTAACTCAAACACCCCTGCCCCCTACAAGAAAAAGTAATTTGTACTCCTTTACTTCTCAAAAAAAAAATTGTTTTGAGATAAATACTGCTCTTGCCATCTATAGATCTGCAACCAGATGCCACAAGACAAATGTGGCGACTGATATGCTAGATTTTTGAGGACGACAACAAATTATACAATGTAAGATCAAAACTAAAAGAAATTCAGCTTAGTCACACAAACAAATTCAATCACAAATGATTTTGCTTCCTTGGAGCAACAAGAACTAGAAAGATTCTAAACAACAAGAATGTTGATCATCTGGTATGATTGCTGATAAAGCTAATCTGTTTCTGTTTATCTGTTTTTTCTGCTCATCTTAATAATCATGTAGAGAAACCTGTGATTTGCATCTAACCCAGATAATTGTGTATTTAGGAGCACTGGACAAGTGCAGGGAAGTTATTAGGATAAAGGCCTGATCCTGGGCCAGAGCTTTGATCAAGCAGTGCTGGAGAGTTCCTGAGTCCAACAGGGATTTTGTTACATGTTTCGGTTAGCATTAATGGACTAAAGGTAACTGAAGTATTTGTCTCCTTACAGATTTATTCTGTTTTTGAATTTGTCATATGTGGTTCAGCAAAACAAATACATTGCAGTGTCAGGACACGATAACTAAAAAAACACTTTTTAAATGATGGTTTCATTTACTAAGGGAAAAAAGCTAACCAAATCAACCAGTCAAAGTATGTGAAAATATTTTTTTCTCTTTGTCAAATCATTACTTAACTGTAAGTAACCACATTATGGACAGTTGAGTCTAAAATCACTAGCCACAATGGAGACACTCTCATGACACCATAAATTTGTACAGTAAAACATACGATTGAAAAAATACGTCTTGCCTAACATTTTGGTTGGTCCAGTTGAATTCATAACACAACTCTAACTTAAAGTGTAATTCACCCCAAAATCAACATTTTTTTAATGTCTAATAGGGCTGTCTACATGTCTGGTCATTTTTTATTTTATTTTTTATTTTAGTACATCATGGTTGTCCATGGGTGTCCAAAGGGTTTTTGGTAAAAAAATCAAAAAATTTTACCAAAAATTGTTAGTGGAGTGCCCTTATCAGGTTAAAACTTTACACTGCACTTGAATTTGAATCAGGCATCACAACTGGCATAGCTTGGATTACTGACATCTACAGTTATAACTGACGTTAGCCTTTCTGCCACTGTGGAGTATAAAACAAGCCCAGTCTTGGTTGGAGTTAGAACAGCAAGGAAGTGTTGATGTCAGGCACCCCCCTCAAACTGGGAATGTAGGTGGAGTAAGGCTCTGGAAGGGGGGTGAGTTGCTCTTTAAAGTGTAATTGAACCTCCTGAAAAATCATAACCCCGACCCCATACAACATTTGAAAATTCTACAAAGTGGGCGGTACCAGGAAGAACGGAGGGGTATGTCTGTGAGACAGTGCCTGTGACACAGTCAATGCCTGTGACGTAAAGATGTACCGCTCTCCACCAATCACAAAATTTAAATGCAGTAGCCACCCTTCAACCCTAAAGGGGCAGCACTAAGACGTTTTTAGACCAAAAAGTGTAGAATTAAACAAGTTTACACCAAAATGTAAAAGAAATCCCAGAAACTGAAAGATTGCATTGGTAAAGACCCATTTATACAGTTTAGAAGAAAAAAAAGTTGTTTTGGGGTTTAGTTACTCTTTAAGAACAGCGAGCCGAAAAGTTTGTTTTCATGCCACACTATGTGCGCCTCAATACCGTCAGATTCATATTGATTCAGATTAGACGTAATCTAGATCTACTGTAGATCAAGATGACGTCTAATCTACTGTATTCAGTAGATCTATATTTTTTTGTATTATTTAATTTATTATTATATATTTTTTATAATTATATAATGTTCACATGACAAATATTGATTGTGAGTTACTTTACTTTAGCTTAACTCAAAATGTGCAGAGCACAGCCTCGATGCATCTGTAGGAGCCCACTTGTCTCTGGTTTGATATGCCTTTTTTTGCCCAATCTTTTTGAAGAACTGGATCTTTTAAATACTTTACAGATTTAAACCTGCTTCTCTGGTGTTGTAATAATATCCTGCTACACACCAATGAGGCTTTGCTTAAAAAAATGAAGATCGAATTCGGAAAAGAGATTGACCAACAAACAATCCGAAAAGTTAGTTTTCTGTCTGACAGCGTACTACCAATCACGTCACTTCCGCCTCCATCCCCAGGGTCAAAAATGATAACATTTTCAATGAGGCACTATTGAAATTGTGAGCCAGGCATCATACACATACACACTTTTGTGAAAAGTTTATTTTATTTTGGTTATAACTTATATGACAATGTTAATGAACTATACATTAAAAATGGTGTCATGTATACATTAAAAATGGTGTCATGAGCACTTTAAGATCAAGCTCAAATGAATTAGGCAGCAGGACAATGTTTCATGCACACCAGCAAGTTCACCTCTGAATGGGCCAAAATCCCTCTACATTGCTGTAAAAGACCTATTTGCAAGTTATTTCACATGCTGGATTGCAGCAATCGCTCCAAGGAGTGCTATAACCAGTTATTAGGTTTAGGGGACAATTACTTTTTCACCTGGTTGGTTTGGTAAACTTTTTTTCCCTTAACAAATGCAATCATTACTCCAAAGTGCATTTTTATTTAACTTGGTTATCTTTGCTTGCAATTAAAAGTAGTTTGAGAATCTTTAACATTGAGGTGTGACAAAAAAGCAAAAACAGAAGTAATGTGTGGAGGAAGAATAGGTTTTCACAGCTCTGTATATATTCAATTTTTGAAAACAGTGTATTTGTAACCAACAATGCTGTTTTCTTCTGATTGTGGGATATTGGTTTGCTCTTTATAAACATAAACTATTCCGACTGTTGTACCAACTGTATTTGGGGTGTGAATCACCAAACATTGATACCAGTTTTTCACCCAACAGTTGGCATGCTCCTATTCCCAAAGTCAGAGAACAAGCTTGTTGAAAGTGATGATGAAAGAGAGGGTAAAAGCACATCCTAGAAATGAGGGCCAAAGCTCTTTCGAAAATAGAAACCTATCAACCTTATGTCACCTTTACACCAGCTGTGTGCTTTGAGCTTTGCGTGTACAAAAAAGGATGGTTTTAATCAGGGATCCAGATAACAGTGTTCAGGGGGGGAATGAAATGTGCATTTGAGTTGTAGCTTGATGGTTGTAGCAGTGCAGTTAATCTACATTATCTGCATGTTACCTGCTTTTCCTCTGAGAGGCCAGCATCAGCACTTAAAGAAAAGAAAGAAATAACTTAACTTCACTTCATGTTGCTATTGTTTTGCATAGAAGTTTTGTTGGCCCAGGCAATAATGCATGTTGACACACTTTTAATTTTGGCAGTGCTGTGTTATTTTTAGGGGGATTTGTGGCTTTTTATAAGTATGCATGTGGAGGTCTATCATGTTTATAGCAAAAACCCCTTTTGTGGGATAAAATTTGGTCAGCATATTGACAAAAATTCCTATCAGCGCTCCTGTGGTCATTAATAAGCCGTAGAGAGCCCAGCAAGACAGTGGATTGAGATTGAAAAAATAGACCTGCATAATTGATATTATATAAAACATGACAGTTATTCTAAGCCTATATTGGGGTTGGCAAATGGGTGTATAATAAACATGTGGAAAGAAGCCTTTCCGTTATCTCCTATTTTGCATACATTTTCATTACAGTTCAACATAGTTATGTAGCATGGTAAAAAACAGATAATTTATTAAGTAGTTCTGCCATTATCCTTAGAAATGTGTCAGTACACCCATAGTGTTTTTACTTGATTTTTATTCCCTTGCCGCTGCAATTAGCTGAATTCTTGCTCTCAATGACATGGTTTGGCATGCTCTGATTTTGAAATGGTTTCTATTATGCTTCAAAATGGATTTGCTTTTGTTTTTCCTGTCTAAAAGGATTAGTAACATCAACCACTATTCCTAGAAAGGAATTTGCTCTATGCTGACAGACATTACTGTCAGCAAAGATGATTCCCCAGAGAGAAAAGGGATAGGAACATTTTCTTTAAGTCAAGATTTGATTGACTTGTTAAACTACCAATAAACTGCCAGGTACACAGTGTAGGCAGCATGAGAAGGCATGCTGAACTTATTGCTCTTCTGGGAAGTTTCAACTTTTTATGTACTAGTTTAGCGTGAAGTGGCATAACACACACCATAGAAGAGTGAGCAATGTGGACATAATAGTGGCGTGATAAGCTATAATTATTATGAAGCTCTAAGGAACCTACTCTATTTCTGCATGTTACATTACATGTATTGAGTTTAAAAGTTAATATTTATGGACACTATTTTATCCATTTGACTAAAAGGGGTTTTCTTTATCTTTTCAAAGTGGTGTAAAAATCCGATTGCAATCAGATTTCAAGCACCACAGTACCTCACTGTATACAATCTAAGATAAGTGACTTTTTCCTTTTCTTTCATAGTTGAACTGAAATAGACAAAGTCACTGAAAAAATATGAAATTGCGGGCTCAAATTTTTAAAACAAAAAGCGAGGCCATTTTATATAATCCAAATCCAATAAGACAAAAATGTCTACTGTTGCTTAATTAGGATTACCCACAATCTGATTTTTTCTTTATTTACTGTTTATAGTAAAAACAGCTTTTTGCAGATTTTATTTATTTATTATACTTGGACTTGGCAGTGAGGAAAGCAGAATGCCCTGATCACAGACTTTTAATTTATATTAGACAATGAGTGTGTTGTGCTTGAAGCTAGAAAAATGAATAAGGGGTAAAATCAGGCCAATGGTGGGAGTTTTTAAACACACAAGACATTGTATAGGGTTGACAAGAATTAGACAACACCAAATTTAGCAATGTGGTTTTTTTTTGGGTCAATCTAATGTGATGTAAGCAGTGTGCAATATTTAATTCCAGACTTTGCTGGAGCCTAATTCTAAGGTGGCTGATGTCAAACCAGAAAAGCATGCCGCAGGCTGCTCCGTCCAAACCCTAAGCACCAGACACCAAATTGTGAACCAGACCCCCCAAAATACAATCACTTGTTCCTGGTCCCACCGTGGACATTTCTTGAAAAATTCATCAAAATCTGTCAATAACTTTAGCTATGTTGCTAACTAACAGACAAAAACACCACCTCCTTGGAGGTATTTAAGAATTAGAATGGTCCTTCTGTTTTTTCAAAAATAGATAAAAAGCTTTCATTAACCTCATAATGTGATTTGTAAAACCTCTTTTCATTGTAGCACCATTTACTTCATACTTGATTAGTCTAAAAATTTTAGTTTTTGAACCAGAAAGAATTAAATCCTGTTCTGTCTCAATCAAAAACTGTAATATAGCTATTTAGGTTAGTAAATATAGGCAGCTCAGAAACAAATGCCAACATCAATGCATGTGCAACTTAAAAGCTGTAGAGGAGGTTATCTAGTCAAGACGTCTTAACTGGCCCGATGAAAAGAAGAATTACTTTCTTCCCTAATTCCAAAAATGCTCCCAAACACAGATCCAACAGAGACTAAAGTTTAAAGCATTTACCTATTAGAGGCTCAGTTTAATGGCTTAGACTTCCCCAGATGAAGTCCCCTGCTCATACCACATGAGATAGTTGGTTTGCTATACAGAGTTCCCTTTGAAGATAACTATTGTGCCATTTGAATAGCACAAGATCTTGTACCACAAACCCCACATTTTAGCATTCAGAACGTGTCCTACATTAAAGCTGCAGTCCGGAGAATTAATTTATGCATCAAAGTTTTATAAAACTTTAAAATGATAGTAGGGTTCAATACTATGATAAAAGGCTAATGCTCCACAACACTTGTTATTTTTCTTAATCCCACCTTCCTCCCATAGACCCCTATGCATTTCACACTGAGCTCCGACTTTTTTTAGCCAACAGAATTTGAGTTTTCGCATTGTCGGGTGTCAATCAACTTGCATGCGGATCGCGCAAACATGTGAACATGGGGAGGGGAGGGGGTAGTGTTTTGGGAGGGGCCTTGGTACGTCGGATTCAAAAAACTCTCTTCCTCAAATACTCCGGACTATAGCTTTAATCCAGACAGACATATGGGTGGTTGTTAAGAATCCACTTATATTTTGTCTTAAAGGGGGTATTATGCAAAATAGACTTTCTGAAGCTTAATATCCTAAGAACCTGTCTTTCCCTCATTAAAAACATGCCTGAAGTGTTGCTCTGACCCATTCACTCATGTTAGAGTAATCTTTGAGTCTCTTCTGGTAGTTCTCTGGGTTGCTGAAACGCCTGCTCCCACCTATCCCCGCCTTTTCCACCCATCTCCTCCTCCGACCTTACGTACTCAGCTGACAGGCTCGCCCCTGCTCCCGCTCACTGTTTTAAGATTATAGAGGAAATAACGAGAAAAAAGTCGAAAGAAGACAAAAAAAGAAGACACATTCTCCTCAAGTCGTGGTCTGACAAAAAAAAAGTACTACTAGCAAGGTTTTAAGTGAAAGTTTTAATGGTGGAAATTTGCTCCTAAATGCTCTCTACCAAAGTGACAGTTCTAAATACTTGCTTGCTGTTTTAGGACATAAAATAGGGTGACCAACCGTCTCTCCTCTTTTCCCCCGACATGTCCACTTCTCATGTGCTGCCCAGGGCATCCGGGGGGGAATTCATAGATTGCTGAAAATTTCTGGGTTTTCATTGTTTATCAGGGGACCAATAGGAAAATATAAACTGACTGGTATGACGCATGCAATACGACAGCAATTCTCTCATGTGACATCCTCCCCGTGCAGCTGCCTAGTGCTTGGCTCTGATTCATTTATTGATGGAACAGACAGAGGGCTGTGCAGCATTGTGCAAATGTGACAAATTGCAAAAGATATACCTTCCTTTTGTGACAAATGGGTGGCAGAGTGGATCATTCACATTGCTGACATATGTGTTTCTGTATGTGAGGAAAGCTGCAAAGATCCCATAGGTCACATGTCCTAAAGGCAAGGCAAGGCAATCTTATTGGTATAGCCCACTTTCAACAACAAGGTAATTCAAGGTGCTTTACATGATTAAGGGATAAAGTAAAAACAGATATAAAGCATAAAACACAGCAAAAAGGTTTTTGTAGACTGCTGCTTCTTACTTTTATCACATAAAAAAAACTTGATTTCTAAATTCAATTTAAAATAACGTTATTGATCCCAGAGGGGAATTAAGTATTTTCTGAATATTATTTTAGAGTTTTGTTTCATTTTTGTCCAGTATGACTTAAGTGACCTCTTATTTCTGCTGGTAAATTTTCTAATTTGAGAGAGTACTTATTTCCATCATTATTTATTTCCAGAGATTTTGAAGTCATTTTTGTACTTGTGAAAGTCTATCAGAAGTTGGTCATTTAACTATTCTTTCTATCCACATAGAGAATGCACGCTTTAAATCTGTTAAAATCAAAAATCCTTGCCCAGTCCTGAAAGTATTTTAGAACTAGCGAAGCGTCCTTTTTTTCGGAAATCTTTTTCATGATTCTACATAAGATGAATCATGAAAATGTGTTTAGAAAATTTATCTTGTTCCGACCTACGGCATCTACATACTGTTTGCTTCATAAAAGTAATAAATTTGCACTGAGTTCAAAAGTTAAAGAAAATCATTTTTGTAATAGTGTCTTAGAGTGCACCTAATGACACTTATGGACATAAATAAGGGGCTTATCCTTAGTTCACATGATTGTCTATAAAGCTTGGTTTATACTTCTGCGTTGCATCAATCGCGTAGGTTACGCCGTAACCGCCGTACCCACTGCTGTGTTTATACTTCTGCGTAGGGCTGAAAGTGTCTTGTTGCTGTTTCATTTCCAGACCTGCAGGTGGCTGTAGGCTGGTATCGGTCGGCAAACTCAACATGGCGGAGATTTTCTGATGGTTTGTTTATGTTTGCTTCAGTTCAGTTGCAAGTATTTCCTGTTTTAGAACAACGATGGCGGCCTTTGTGCAGTGTCTCAACGAGATTGTGGAAGCAGACGAACAAATTATCCTTTTTTTGAACACTTTGCAACACAAGCAAATGAGAAGACGGAGACGTAGAAGATGGTACGTGCGTACGTAATCTTACTGACCAATCACAAGGGAGTACTTCCGCATCTCTGCGTCGTGTCGCCGGGCTGCACGTCAGGTCCGAGGAGGTGCACGTCAAGCCTCTGCGGACCTACGCAGAGGCTACGGCGGTTACGGCGTACCCTATGCAAGGGACACGACGCAGAAGTATAAACCGGCCTTTAGCCTCTTGATTTGTTGTGGGGATGAAATGCCAAGTGAGTTGTTTACAATCTTTTTTGTTAATGTTTGTAGAACTTTTTGCGTAATGTTTTCCTCATCTTTGCAGGTACTCTCGAAATTCATGTAAGCCGCAATGTTGGATTCTGTTTAGTAATTGCGTCCACCACATTGGTCTAAGCTTTAACTACTCTCTGATTACACTAAAAATAAACTACAACATCGATCATAAAAAAACGGCGTTATTACAAACTGACAACTTTTACTTTTGAACTTTAGATGCTAGTGGTCTGAAAAAAAATTGTTCACCTTATGCCCTGTGTTGTTAGACTACTGTTTGAAGGCCAGTTTGCATTGGTTGAGTATTTAAGAACCTTCACTCATTGGGTATTAGAGCGACACAGATACCTACAAGTGGCTACAGATGAAACCTTAGCAAGGGAGGGGAGTTATTTTATTAATTAAATTATCCACATAGTTTAGGCACAGCCAGCACAAAGCATAATTTAATTGCAGCAATAATCAGATAATCTGATAAGGATTTTAAACTGTAGTTCACTGCTTTAGGTACAATAGACTATTCATTGTTAATTTGTTTTTTGAAACTTTCAAAGATTTACCCTCTTCTGAAAAAGTCCTGTTTTCCTTCTGTCTGTTTGTTTGTCTGGAGAACAAGTACTTAAGGCTAGGCATGAAGTGGGGTTGTGCCTAAATATAATCCATTCACATTACTGAACTATTAATTCAAACAACTTGTTCTTATTCAATTTAGCACCATATCAAACCCTAAGAAGTCCAACGTCTGTTGCAAAAATGATGTGATCTTGTTGACCTTAAATTCATGGCATTAAAAAGTGTCCAGTTTTGTCTCAAGTTTTTTAAATTATCTGTTCCCTTGGTAAAAGTGGAACAACAAAGTTCCTCTTAAAGTGGATAATTCCCCACATGTGGAATACTATTCTGAGGTTTGAAGTTTTGCATGCTTTTAAAGTCTTTTGTATATCTTCAGAATCTCTCTTTAGTATTCATTGCTGAAGCATGTGGCTAAGTTAGATTGTCATACTAGCTGTGCCTAAGCATTGAATCCTTGCACACTGATTAAAATCATCTGTGTCTGCAGTGAGAATGTTTGGCTACTGGAGAACAGAGGATCTAAAAAGGAGAAGGAAGTAGCCACAATTGTAAATAACAGAGTTCAGTGAATATTTTCAAAATGACTTCTGCCAGCGTGTCGTTGTGGGGAAGTCTGGGTCAGTAAACATAATTAGCAGTCATTTTTGAGATGTCAAAATGCATATTGAAGATATCGTGGAAAAGTTAAACAAACCAGGCAATTTTTTTTAAGTAAAGACAAATGGTCAAAAATGTACTTGTCTATCTTAGGTTTGAGCAATTTGAGCCTCGTGGGAAAGTTTCATAAATGTTTATGTTATGTAATGTAACTATAAAGTTCTCACTCCTCTTCACTTTTTACACAGTTTGTTACTTATTTTACTGTAGATTTTAGTATTTCATTCATACAGAGTAACCTGTAATGACAATTTTTAGAGATGGTTATTTGGATTTAAGTCTGAGCTCTGAATATGACACTCATGTGGATTCATAGACTGGTCATGAAGCCACTCTTTTGCTATCTTGACTGCTTCAGGTCACTCAGTGGGTTTGCATGCACAAAGAGAAAACTGAACTACTGCTTTAGCCAGACAGAATTCAGACTTTTGAAATGCATGTATTCGCCTTAGTCCGGCTGAAGTCGAACCAAACTGACCTACTCCTAATCAAGCTGACACACTCAGATAATGGGGCTAAAAAGCTGAATTTCTCTGCATGTAAACAACATCCCAGCTAAGTTTAACTCTTACCAGCCTGGGCACTGTCCCTTCCAGAAGTGATGAGACCTCGCAAGTGGGAATAACACCGGAACGACAACAACACAGTAGCAACAACACCTGTAACACAATTAAACAGTATGGTACATATGAAATGTACTGTGTTGCAGCGTTGGTGTCATCCATTTCATTGCTCATTGTGTATATCCTGCTTTTATTCCGTCTGCTTCACTGCTGCCAGTATTGGTTTACTATTTGTATCACACTCTAGGCCAACCACCACCAAACTCTGCATGTTGCCAGCTACCGTCGCGGAGTTGAACACACTTCATTTCATAATTCGATTTTTCTGAGTGACATGCAAATTGGGATAAAGGCTGAGATCCTGGCTATGGTATTAGCTGAATTATTGCCATAACTCAATTTAGAGGCACATGTAAACGCACTGTGACAGCACTGTCATGTTGGAAGATACATTCTCAGCCCTAGTCCGAGTTTCAAATCCTACTATAGCAGGATTTCTTGAAGAATCACACTGTATTTGGCTCATCTTGTCCTCTATGCAGACTAGATCAGGTTACAATACTAAAAAAACGTGATGCTGCCACCACCATACTTAACAGTGAAGATGGATTCAGCCGGGTAGGAGGTGTGCCTGTTTAATTCCATACATGATGCTTGGAGCTCTGGTAACAAAGGTTATTTTTTGATTTCATCAGATTACGCAACTTTTCTTCCTGGTCTGACAAACTGGAAGGTGCTTTTAGGAAGATTCGAGTGGACTGCCATTTATCTTTTAGTGAGGAGTGGCTTTTGCCTCCCAATCTACAAAAATGTCATGATTAGTGGAGTGTGTTTGTAGATTTTAAACTTTTTGATGGTTCCTCTATCCAAAGATTGGAACACTAGAAAAGTTCCTTTCTGAGAGCACTTTATAGGGCTGTGCTTATAAGTGAAAAATAAACAGGAGACAATTGGACAAAGAATAAAACCAAGAAAACACTACTTTAAAAGACCTAAAATCATGCTTACTAAGGCATAGTTTCCCTGCTGAAACTATGTCTAGCTAAAGTATGTTTGAGTACAAAAGGCAGATTTATATTGACTTGGATTCTCTTTAAAGCAATTTGCGACCCACCTCATGTCGCCACCCACTAATTGCACCACAGAGGCAGGAGAAAATAACCTAAACCACACACAGGTTTGTCTCCTGACTGAGATGATCAACTATATATATATATATGCTCTCTGATGTATATACCCTCACGTATATATATATATACGTGAGGGTGGGGTACGTTCCTCCAGTCTCTGGTTCAGCTGGTCCTAAACATGCTCCATGGGGTTCAGGTCAGGGGAAATTGCTGGCCATACCATATGAGGCACTCTGACTTCCTGAAGTCGAGCTGTGACAATTCTGGCATGATGTGGTGGAGCATTATTATCCATGAACAGAAAGTTGGGGATGTGCTGATAGAATTGCGGGATGATGATGGGTTGCATGATGTCTCTGAGGTAAGAACGTGCAATGAATGAGCCTACAATAACCAAATCAGTTTTGCACTCACTGGTGATGCCTGCCCAGACTGTTACACCTCCTCCACCAAAGCTAACCCTGGGGACCATGTTGACCTCAGCCAATCGCACACCTCGCCTTCTCGAGCAAAGCTGATTACCATCATTTCTGTGCAAGGTCACTTGACACTCGTCAGTGAACAGGACGGTAGACCACTGCTGCATTGTCCAGGTCATATGGTCTTTTGCCTACTGCAAACGTTCACGGCGGTGTCTTGGTGTCAGTGGAGTCACCTGCAATGGTCGTCTGGCATTCAAGCCGAAGCGGTGGAGTTGGTTGCGAATGGTTTGTCTGGAAGCCCTAGTACCCGTCACATCTCGTAAACGGGCCTGCGGGTGTGTGGCAGTTGCATGACGATGTCTGAGTGCATAGGTCCTTAAGTACTGGTCATCGTTGCGGTCTGTCACTCGTGGGGCTCCATTCCTGGGTCTGTCACGAACTCTGCCAGTAGTTCTGTGTCTGGATGCAAGTCTTCTGAGGACACTTTGAGACAGACCAAGTTCAAATGCAACATCTGACTGCCTGCCACCGACCCGAAGGCGCGCTATGGCCAGGTGGCACTGCTCGTCTGTTAAGTGACGTTGTGTGCTCAAGGCTGTTTGAAGGATGAACTTGGAATGACTTACTGACAATGCCAGTTTTTTAAACCCACAGAATGTTGAAATTGATGCCACATGGAAAAGGGCTGTCTTTAGTATTTTTGGTGTTGGCCCCAATATGTAAGGCACACTGTACACAGTGAGACCAGTGTGTGGAAAACACAAAATGAGGTGTGTCTATCTCCCCAATACAATTGCCTCCCTATCCCAAAAATCTCACCATATGTATGACATCCACTGAGTCTCTCACGATATACCTAACTTATTGTGAGCAGTGTGTGCGTGTGTGTGTGTGTGTGTGTGTGTGTGTGTGTGTGTGTGTGTGTGTGTGTGTGTGTGTGTGCGTGTGTGTGTGCGTGTGTGTGTGTGTGTGTGTGTGTGTGTGTGTGGGTGGGTGTGTGTGTGCGTGGGTGTGTGTGTGTTTGTATATATATATATTATTTACTTGGAAGGAAATACTGGAATCTGTGATGACCAAAAAAAAAAGTGGATATAATGGATGAATTATCGTGCTCCAGTCAACTTTTAGCTACTACATTCCGTTCCAGTAGTATACTGACTGCAGAAAACAAACACATCGTGCACTGCTATACTTTGTCACCCATAGGAGATTTAATTCATTCAAAATTCTAGAAAATTGTATGTATCTCATTTGATTGATTCTTTTCTCCTCATATGTATTTATATTTGTCTCATGATACAAAATCTTTTCTTTCCAAAACAGAAAATGTACTCCCATCATGGATCAGGATTAGACACAAACTCAAAGTAAGCCCATGCAAACAAGGGCCAAAAGTAATCCTCTTTTTCATAATTGCTGAAGTGATACTGATACATACTTCTCTGATCCTAATTAAAGCATCGACCCACAGGATATACAGATGGAAACACAGTGACGTGAGTATTCCTCAAAAACTGTATATTTCTGCATATGGTCAAACATTTAGAAGTAGCATACCTAAACAAATGTAATACTGGCATGTTAGTAACCCATTATTAGTTGGAAAATACATTTTCATTGTTTTATTTCATTCTTCTTTTCTCTCTTCAGACATTGAGAAGCCCACCACTGCATCAGCAGACAGAGTACTATGGAACTGTACATTTTTTCCCCGATTCAAGTATTCATGTCCCTATATGAGTGATGTATTCAGCTTACCAAATTAATCAGAAGCTTAGATTTGACTGAGAATAAAGATGGATGTTATTTGGAGCTGTGTATATTGAGCATTATGTATTGCAGGTGTCTTTTCAGGTTAACTAATTTCTTTTTTTTAATGTATAACTGTGGTTATTTTTTTCTCGATTTGCATCCAATTAACGAAGTGTTTGTGATGATGTTCCCATAAGTTATTTATTTCCTTAAGTCTATGCAATCACTGTAATGAGAATTAAAAGAACATAACAATCAGTAGCGACCTGCATGTTGATTCTTCCCATGCTTAGGGCTATAAGTTTATATCCAAATTTCAAGTCGTCTGTAAAGATTTTATTAAAGGATCTGCATAACTTCACAGGCTGCATCTTCTCTGGAAAGCACTGAAGTTTTAATAAGAAATCATGTCATGTTAGGTGCAAATAAATATTTTCATATCGGTTTTGAACAAGTTCTCACTAAATTTGTATATCAGAATGTATAGCCATACCTGACTGCTGTGCAGATTAAACATAAACTCTGGTCAATAAACTGCTATTGATCACGTCCTCTGAGTTGTTCCTACTGACAGAGAATATAGGGAGGAATGACTGAAATATGCACAAATCATTTCGCGTGGCAGCTAGTGATATATTCACAGCATACCATAGGTCATGTGGTACGAATAACATCCTGCCAAAGTTTATTCATGTGTGCATCACATTTAATCATTAATATTTGGTAATTACTGATAGCACAATATTGCTGAACGAGTATGCTGTCTATTAATGTCATAACTTCGACACCTTGTGTTTTATAATATCAAATTACTTACATCTGAGTTTGGGAAGAACTGGACTGTTTCCTATAAAGTAAAACCTTTGTTTGTGTCTCAGAGGAGCAGATCAGTAAAAGCTGTGAAAAGATTTCCACATGTGATCAATTGCATGTGTGTTGGCCTTGCTTTTGTATTTTAAGAATCTGTATAGGAAGCAGAGAAGGAGGATGGGGGGGGGGAGGGACAACAACAGAGCCTTTGACCATACGTAGCCTGCAATACAACATGATCTACTACACACCTATTCTCAGAGGCTACAACTTTTCCTTCGATAAATCACTGTTGCTGTGACATTAATCAATTCTTCATCCAAAGACATTGCTCCATTACTAAACAGGGAAAGTATTTTTCTAATTCGATGTAGAGTCTCTTTTTTTGGAGGATTAAAAGCAGCTGCTGAGTGGTAGACTGAAAGATGAAAAGGCAAGTTCTCTTCAACAACAACTATATGGGAATTGCCTAACAAAACTGTCAGAAGGGATCCCAAAATGCTTTACTTTTCCCAGTCTTTTCTCTTTTTTGCCTTCTAAATACACATCAGAAAAAAAAAATTCAACTTCTATTTTGTAAAAATCTGAGACAGTAAATCAAGTCTGTGACTTCGACTCAAAGAACAAACCTCACAGTGGGCACAAAAACATACAGCAGGTGATTTACAAAGCAGGCACAGTGCAACTGCGCCTGTTAAATATGTTATGTTATCTGAGGTTGCTTCTACAGTAACATGGCTAAGGTTATACAGTTTATATCTGTATGTATATCTGTATATCATACCTGTCCAGACACACAAAAATCATCCTTTACAAACCCCGCCCACTGGCACAACCCTGACCCTGTAGGCATGCGTGAAAAAAAGGCAGATCTACAAATATGATGTCACTGTCACTGTCTGAGATATGGTGTATCCGAAATTGCTGGAATCGGGCCGTGCCTTCTCTTAAGCTATTCTTGTGGGATTTTTACTGGCGCCTCTACATGTACAAGAAGGTGCAACAAGGGCATGTCCGGATGATTTGCCTCCATCTTCCTATTGTTTACCTCTGAGTGGTCACCGGTTGTTTTAAAGCGCTTGATAAAGCACTGGACGGTGTGCCTCGAAGCCCGGCCCGAGGATACTACCAGTGTACAAACACTTGCCCAAACACACCAAGTCAAGATGACGCCACCTGCCCAGACAGATGTACAACCTGACAGAGAGCAAACACTTCCTACCTTTTCTATGACCGCACCAGCAGCTAGCAAAAACGTACAGCGATCTGCAAATTGTTCTTCAAGTATTCCAATGTCATCTGACTCATCTACACCAAATGAGTCTCCCTTTAGAAATTTCTCAGATAGACTGAAGGCACAAATTAGAATTCGGACACAACTAACACTGAAACTTGGACTAGCATCAGGCCTCTGGGACAAACACTGGATGTACTTTGCCCCAACTGGTAATAACAGACATCTACTATAGAAGGGGACTGGACAGTAATTCAACTCCCATCATCTCACAGAAGTTGCTCGGTCTCTCTGAGAGTAGTATTCCAGTGCTTTTAAGCAGCAGAAAACAAAAAACTAAAGCAAAACACTCTCATATTAAAACAAATCTCAAATTGATCACCTGTCAGAAGCTTCAACTACCCATCATCAAACTACTTAAATTAGCACATTAGGTCTCTATCAAAGAAGTCATTTCTAATCAATGAATTCATCAATGAACATAATGTACACGCCTTTTTTTTATCAGAAGCCTGGCTAGATGGAAATAATGAAACATCTGCTTTGATAGAATCTACTCCTCCAAATTGAAATTTTTTAAGTGAGAGCTGGAAACACAGACGAGGTGGAGGCGTAGCCACAATTATTCATTATTCATTGAACTTTAGAAAGGTATCCCTGGGTACATTGACTCTTTTGAATACCTAGCTACCCAGATAAACGAGCATAACAAAGCTTTATATCTAAGTTTATATAAACCCCAAAACTAAACTCTAACTTCTTTAATGATTTCAGCGACCTTCTTTCCGCAATATGTATCGACTATGACCAATTAATCATTGTGGGGGACTTCAAGATCCATACTGACAATCCCCAAGGTAGACTTGCAAAAACATTATGTGACACTCTTCATAATTTCAGCCTGACCCAGCATGTCAAACAACCAACACACAATAGAGGACACACTGGACTTAATTATCAGCAAAGGTTTAAATATATCCAACATCTCGGTAATTGATATTGCATTATCTGACCATGACTTGTGTTTTCTTTGAAAGTACCATCTCTTCTTAACTATCTAGCCACAGTGAGACCACTGTAAAAAAGCATTTTTTCGGGAACAGTTCAGTTGAAACCTTTAAATGTATTTACCCTTCCAACACATCCCCCTCATCTCCCTACTCCAACTCAGTAAACAAGCTGGTAGATTATTTCCTTGCAAAAATCTCAGACATCATTGATTCCATTGCTCCAACTAAAGTGAAAGTATTCTCAGATAGAAATAAGTCTCCATGGACAAGCAATCCACTGGTTTGTAGTGAAAAAAGGGAGTGTCGACAAGTCGAGAGAAAATGTCGGAAAACTCAACTCCAGATTCACTGTGAGATCTACAAAGAGAAACTAAACAGATATCAGTTAACTTTAAAATATGCAAGGGAATTGTTCTTTTCTAAAATAATTAACAGAAACATTAATAATGCACAGACTCTTTTTGCAACAGTGGAAAGACTAACTAATCTTTCAGATACAGTAGCCCCTGAACTAAATTCTACCACGGCCTGCAATGAATTTGCCAGCTTTTTCACTGAAAAGACTCTAACAATTAGACGGTCAGTCTATACCTCAGTACCGAACCCACTACTAATGTTATACCAAGCTAACACCAATGTAGAGAAAATGTCAGAATTCCATGAACTAGATCAAAAAAACCTTGAAGAAATCATTAACCAACTAAGCTCCTCCTCTTGCTGTCTCGATATCCTACCCACAGTTTTCCTTAAGAACGTTTTTCTTGTCATTGGGTCTGATTTGATTCAAATAGTTAACTCATCCCTCCTGTAAGGAGTCTTCCCCCAGGAATTAAAAACAGCAGTTATTAGACCACAGCTAAAGAAGAACAGCCTGGACAATATGTTGATGCAGAACTACAGGCCAATCTCTAATCTTCCATTCATCAGTAAATTTTTTGAAAAAGCTGTGTTTCAGCAGTTAAATAGCTTCATAACTATGACCAACCGCTTTGATGTTTTTCAATCTGGTTTCTGGTAGAACCACAGTGCTGGTACTTTTGGACCTAAATGGAACATTTGACACTGTTGATCATGATGTTCTATTGGAATGACTGGAGACCTGGGTCGGACTCTCTGATACAGTACTTGGCTGGTTCGAGTCTTACCTAAAGAACAGGGACTTCTTTGTTTCAATAGGAAACTTTTCATCAGAACTAACAGAAATCACATGTGGGGTGCCCCAGGGCTCCATCTTGGGGCTCCTCTTATTTAATATCTACATGCTCCCACTAGCCCAGATTATAAAAACCAATAAGATTAGGTACCATAACTAGGTGTAGTAGACGTAGTAATGGACTCAGACCGGTCCCTCCAGGGTCACATAAAGGCATAAACAAGGTCAGTCGTCTATCATCTTCTATCAGAAAGAACATTTCTAGGATTAAAGGACTGAGGGCACAACGGGGCCTTGAAAAACTCATCCATCCATAGTCGGATTGATCACTGCAACAGCGACCTCACAGGTCTGCCTAAAAAGTCAGTCAGACAGCTGCAGCTGATCCAGAATGCAGCTGCTCATCTCCTCAGTAGACCCAGGAAAGTAGAGCACATCACCCCTGTTTTAAAGTCCTTACACTGGCTTCCTGTAGCTCAGAGAACATACACACAAATACTTTTACTAGTTTATAAACCACTTAATGGCTTAGCACCAAAGTATCTTGAAGATCTACCGTTACTATACCAACCCTCCAGACCACTCAGGTCCTCTAATTCCAGTCTACTCAACATCCCTAGAATTAGAACCAAACATGGAGAAGCAGCTTTCAGTTTCTATGGTCCTCTAATCTGGAACAAACTTCCGGACAACGGCAAAGCTGCTGAACCACTGAGTTCTTTTAGTTCACAGCTAAAAATCCATCTGTTTAGAGCTGCCTTTGAGTAATCTTTTCATGTATCATATGTTTTGTGTGTGCTACATGTTTTATTGCTGTTTTTACTTTATCCTAAATCCACGTCTGCTTTTGAGTAATGTTTTTGCGTGTCATGTGCTCTGTGAATATTTTATGCTTTCTTGCTGTTTTTACTTTATCCTCTAATCATGTAAACACCTTGAATTACCTTGTTTTTTAAAGTGTGCTATACAAATAAAATTGCCTTGTCTTCCCTTGCCTTGCCTTGTTAAACCCGCAGCAAGATGCATAAAATGCATTTAGCACGTTTACCCTGGTTGAATATGCAATTTGGGCATTTCTGTCAGAAGGCACAAAATATTGGGAGGAAAACATCAAAATACAGATGATATTGGAACATTTTTAATATTATGCAAAAGTTTATTCCTTTCAGTAATTCAACTTGAAAAATGAAACTAATATACAAGAAAGACTCATGACATGCAAAGTGTGATATTTTAAGCCTTTATTTGTTATTATTTTGATGATTATGACTTACAGTTTATGAAAAATCAAAATCTCAGAAAATTTGAATATTGTGGAAAGGTTAAATATTTTAGGCTCAAAGTGTCACACTCTAATCAGCTAATAAATCCAAAACACCTACAAAGGGTTCCTGAGCCTTTAAAGGGTCTCTCAGTCTGGTTCAGTAGGAATCACAATCATGGGGAAGACTGCTGACCTGACAGTCGTGCAGAAACGATAATTGACACCTTCCAAAAGGAGAGAAAGCCTCAAACGGTAATTGCAAAAGAAGTTGGATGTTCCCAAAGTACTGTATCAAAGCACATGAATAGAAAGTTATGTGGAAGGGAAAGGTGTGGAAGTAAAAGGTGCACAAGCAGCAGGGATGACCACGGCCTGGAGAGGGTTGTCAGGAAAAGGCCATTCAAAAGTGTTGGGGACCTTCACAAGGAGTGGACTGAGGCTGGAGTTAGTGGATCAATAGCCACCACACACAGACGGATCCTGGACATGGGCTTCAAATGTCTTCTTTCTCTTGTAAAGCCGCTCCTGAACAACAAACAATGTCAGAAGCGTCTTAACTGGGCTAAAGAAAAAAAGAACTGATAATTTTGCATCTCATTTGGAAACCAAGGTCCCAGAGTCTGGAAAAAGAAAGGAGAGGCACACAATCTAAGATGCTTGAAGTCCAGTGTGAAATTTCCACAGTCTGTGTTGTGTTGCACACCGTGCACATTAAGTTTATTGATGACAAACAAAAAATATAATTCACAGACATTGTAGCCTAATTATAATTAACTCTCTAACAACCATAGACTTGACACGTCCCCCCCCGTTTTTTTATTTTTGCCAAAGACGCATCATGAATTCACTGTCTATTTCTCCTGTCTGTCTGTGGTGCAGTTGATGGAGCAGAAAGGCTGGCACACAGCAGCGGATGCAGAGTCATTTGACTCATTTGAATACTGCTCTTTGCACCTGATATGATTTGCGCACACAGTATTAGTAGAGCACCCGCAAATCAGGAACACGCCTCTCGCGCAATAGTGATCTCTTTATTTGGAATATTGATATATCAGGCCCAAAGACTTTAGACCTGGAGTACTTTCACATACTACAGGTCTTAATGCTTTATTTTCAGGTGGTTGTTCACATTATAATGAGACTGCGATCAGATTCCAGTGTGAAAAGTATGGCCCTGGGGGCATGAGCATGTGCAGAAGATAATGTAAAACAATTGGGTCATTGGGTTTACAGAAGTAAATGAGGATGTCAGCATGTGTACATCACCTCTGAAGTTGTGAAAGCCGATACAATTTTGTGAAGATACATCAACAGTGTTGGCTGTAATGTTTGTTAACTTGAGGCATATGTAGTTTACGTTGTTCAGAATGTTCTGTGAATAAAAAAGTGAACTTGGAACCAGTGTGCACTTATCAAATACAACAACAGTCACAACGCTTGCCATGGTTGTTTTGTCTGTTGTTTACCTCTGATCCTACAGCTTCCTGCCTCCTAAATCTGTCACATGAAATCTTTCATGACATAAAAGTCAAAAGAAAGGGGGCATAACCATTTAGACACATCCAATTTAGGAGCACAAGTAAAACTGGCCTCGGACTGATATGAAAAAATCCTATTTGTTGTGTCCAGCCAGGTCATAAAAAGATCAAATATTGGTCACATGTGAGGAAAACAAATTGGATTCGGACCACTTTTAGCTGCAGTGTGAACATAGCCTTAGATTTGTGCTTGTAAGACTCAGGAACTGAAAGTAAGTTTAGATCATTTGAGTAAATTCATGAGCTCAGACCACGCTTCAGAATTTAAAAGTTTATTGAAGGAATGGGATGAGGGATTAAAAGTCTGGGGAGATGCATCGATGGAGCCTAGGAAGAAGACTCAGCGTGGGGGTGCAGTCTTCAGGAATTCGTCTTTCCCAAGCCTGCTCAGGACCCCCCCTCTGACAGAACCTGAAAGAGAGAATTGTTAGAGGAGGCTAGGACTATGAGTGGATGTAGGGATGTTGGGAGGGGATGAAGGGATGTGGGAGGGGATGAAGGGATGTGTGAGGGGATGTGGGAGGGGATGAAGGGATGTTGGGAGGGGATGTGGGAGGGGATCAAGGGATGTGGGAGGGGATGAAGGAATGTGGGAGGGGATGAAGGGATGTTGGGAGGGGATGAAGGGATGTTGGGAGGGGATGTGGGAGGGGATGAAGGGATGTGGGAGGGGATGAAGGAATGTGGGAGGGGACGAAGGGATGTTGGGAGGGGATGAAGGGATGTTGGGAGGGGATGTGGGAGGGGATGAAGGGATAAGGGAGAAGATGATGGGATGAGGGAGAAGATAAATGGATGAGGATGTGAGGATTTCAATTTAGTTATTTATATAGCACCGACTCACAACAGATGCCATGTTGAGGCACTTTACAAGAAAGTCATTTCAACACAACCATTCGAATCAGTTTAAAGCTTTAGTTAGTGTTCTATTTAAGGAATCCCAGCAGATTGCATTAACTGGCAGTTGCGCCCCGTTGATGCAGACTCCAACCACAGCAATCCTTCAGCAATCCCTTACACTGAGCAATCACATAGCGACAGTGGAGAGGAAAAACTCCCCTTTAACAGGAAGAAACCTGCAGCAGAACCTGGCTCAGTATGAGCGGCCATCTGCCACGACCTTCTGGAGGTTCGAGTAGACACAGCAGAAACGCAGGAACAAAAAAACCAATGCAAGAGTACTTTCTATATTACGGTAAAAAGGATGAGGCCAATTAGAGGGTCGGGAAGGGAGGGGTACAAAAACGATCGAGACAAACGAGGACCGCTAGGCGGGCTGAGTTTATATAGACTGCAGAGAAATTTGATATGCAATCCGGGTGTGAGACGCCAGGTGAATTGAGTTTGGGTAGATTGCTAAGTGGGAAGTGGATTTTGGGGTATGGTCCTGCCCCCGAACTTAAGTTAACACATTAACTCCATTTAATAATTTTTCTCCCCTGTGAGTTACCATAGTGTATATAAATACCTTGTTATCATGGTAACTCAGTGAGTACTTGTGGTTCCTTTGTAATGATTGCTGAATAATGGAAATAATTAAAACCATGATTTATTTGGGCCGAAATTGAAAACAGAATTATTTAATGGATTATTTGGTAAATTTGGTAAACAATGCATGTATAGAGGTGTGTAGTAATTAGTTATATGTACTCAGCTATATTTACCTCAGGAACTTTTTGAAATAAATGTGTACTTCTTTATGATTCAACTTCGAATCGGACTCAAAACTCAGACCACAACCTAGGAACATTAGAGATTTATTGACAAATCAGTGAATGTGCAAGGTGATCAGCAACTTTTCCTTAGGATCTGCTTTCTGATCAGCTCTGCAGAACAAACAAGAAGGTGGGGTACTAAGGATAATAAGCAGAGAATATTGCAGAGACAATAGGTAGGGGATTACCCCGTCCAAGATGGTCTCCCAGAAAGTCCTCCTCAAAGAATCGGACCACGGTAACTTGTAGATGTAACTGAGGAGGTTATAAAGATTGTCTATTTACCAGAGACTGTGACACCTGCAAGACCATATAGAGGGGATGACTCCATACACTGGAAATCAGAGATGATAACCTCACAGAATAAGGAAACTCTAATACTGGGGTAAGTCAAAGTACACACACTGATCCTTTTCTCAGAGCACACTGGCAGGGGTTTCTATGTCCACAATCCAATACTCAAAGGGTGGGGGAAACAGTCCAGGTCAGCAAAAGGGGCTTAGCCTGCTGTGACATTTAGAGGTCAAGTGAATACACAGTTACTGGTATTTATTTTCACATTAAATATTGTCCACTGTTCTAACATATATATGTCTATTGCCTTTTGTAAGTATTGGCTTCAGAAGCTATAGGTGGTGAAAAAATTTTCTTTCGAAATGTGGGAGTCTTCTGCCTGAATTGTAATGTATTTTTACCTTTATTTTATCCAATTAAATACCAATAAAATAAATGTAATGGCTGCATAGTGGCACAGTTGGCAGCACTGTTGCCTTGCAGCAAGAAGGTCCTGAGTTCGAATCCGGTCTGGGGTCTTTCTGCATGGAGTTTGGATGTTTTCCCTGTGCATGCATGAGTTCCCTCAGGGTACTCCGGTTTCCTCCCACAGTCCATAATCATGACTGTCAGGTTACTTGCTCTCTGTAAATTGCCCTTAGGTATGAACATGTGCATGCATGGTTGTTTGTCCTGTGTCTCTCTGTGTTGCCCTGCGATGGACTGGCAACCTGTCCAGGATGTACCCCGTCTCTCGCCCAATAAATGCTGGAGATAGGCACCAGCCATGCGCAACCCTGCAGAGGATGGGCGGGTATGGATGGATGGATGGATGGATGGAAAATAACAGAATTGCATGTAACTTCTTATTTGGTCTGTGATTACAGTGCTACAGTTTTTTTCAGTACTTGAATATTCTTCTTACAAAATACTGTAAGTACATATTTCACTCTTATCTGAGTAATATATTTAATTACTACAATAAACTTCTACTTGAGAACAAATATATTGAGCACAATGTTTGGCTACCCTATCCACTACTTATTGCACTTGAAAGAACTGTGAATGGAAACAAGACATTTTCCTTGATTGTTTTTTCTTAACCCTAGTATTGACCACTTATAACATACAGGAAGTTCCAGTATTTTTGTGTATATATCAACATTAACAATCTGAGTTGACAGAATAGTACAGATTTATGTTGGACACAGACACTTATATTCGCTTCCTGCCCTGACTGTAAGGAGGTCAGTCAGTGGTGGCTTCATTTATTAAAAGGCTGGACGCAAAGGGACCAGGTCTGGCTTCAGCTGGGAAGGGACTGCTGAGCAAGGACATCTGTGAGACTTGTGGGAAGTGAGATGGACCCACTGCAGCCCACTTTGCTCTTTGAGAAGAGTGAAAACATGCATTCATGAGTCTCCAAAAGTTTTTAGCAACATCAGGGATAGTCATTTGACACAATATGTTTTATTAATTGCAGTGCCCTAATTCCAGGTTCATCAGCTTTTATTTAATGATACTATCTATCAAACTAGAGTAAATAAAATAAAAACTGCAGCTCTGACAGAAATTAACATATTCTGCTGCTAAAGGCACTTCTAGTTTATTAGCCAGAGGCATTTGAAGCCTGTTTAATAGCTCAAAACATTCTGTTCATGTTTCTTATTGCTTTATAAAAATGATCGCACACATCTTTGGGCTTTAAATTTTTTTTTTGTGCAATTTTGACTTTAATAATGTGGTTAAGATGCATTTTTCTGACTGTTGGTGAAACATGGACACCCCCAACATGTTACGTTTGTTGTAGAAATTCGTATTTTAACTTGGAAGTCTCTAAAAAGCTTGAATCTATGGTTGCATGCAGTGGTGGTTGTGCACCACCAGGGGGTATTGAAGGGGTTTTTGAGCAATGGACAGAATGTAAGAAGAAGACAACCGAGAGAGCAGAGTGAGGGAGTATAGATTGTCTGTATGCCACGTTGTGAGAAAATAAACTCCTGAAATTGCCAGATGTCCATTTTCTTCCTCTATAAGTGCAGAAAATTTTTTGAGATCATACAGATTGTTAGTATTTTTCTTGTCCCTTGACTGTACATCACTGGTTAAGAGTTTTGGTGTCATCCTCACTGTAAATTTACACCTATATGAACAATGATATGGTCTGCATATTTATATCTAAGCAAAATTACTTGTTTAAGGCCCTCCCCCTCATACTACTTCTAACCTTGTTCACAGCCTCGCTACCTCCTGTATTGATTACTGCAATCCCTCCATCAGCTTCAACTGCTCCAGATTTCAGCTGTTCCCTCAGATCCTCTCGCCCCACCAACTATCGGAACTCTGTAATTACATTGTTAATTTTTTACTATGTTTTGCTTCTATCAGTTTTTTTTAATTGTATCTGTGTTCATTCCTGTAAACTGACTTTGGGTTTCCTGTAAGGCACTTATAATTAAAATGAAATAGCCTATGATTTCATCAATGTCATGATTGATGAAAGCCTATGATTTCATCAATGTCTATAGTCATCAATGACTATAGACCTGTTACCCTGACATCCCACATCATGAAGGTCCTGGAGAGACTCCTGTTGGCACCCCTGAGTAAGCAAACAAGAATGTATCAGGACCCATTGCAGTTTGCTTATTGCTGTGGAGTTGGAGTTGAAGATGCCATCATCCACCTGCTTCAACCAACCCACTGTCATCTGGACAAAGCAGGCAGCACTGTGAGGACCATGTTCTTTGATTTCTCCTGTGCATTTAACACAATTCAGCCTAATTTGCTTTGTCAGAAACTCCTGAAGACACAAGTGGAGCCCTCAACAATCGCCTGGATCAATGACTACCTGACCAACAGACCACAATTTATGAGACTGAAGAATTGTGTGTCAAACCAGGTGGTCAGCAGCACAGGAGAACCACAGGGGACCGTAGTCTCACCATTTCTTTTCACTCTGTTCACCTCAGACTTCCAGTACAAATCAGAGACCTGTCACCTGCAGAAATACTCAGATGACTCTGCAATTGTCAGGTGTATCAGAGATAGACAAGAAGCTGAATACAGAGAGCTGGTGGACCGCTTTGTAACATGGTGTGGAAACAATCGTCTCACCTTGAATGTGAACAAAACAAAGGAGATGATTGTAGATTTCAGAAGAAACAGGGATAAGTCAAACACTCTTTCCATCATGGGAGAAGAAGTGGAGGTGGTTGAGGGGTTCACCTTGACAACAGACTGGACTGGAGGCTGAACAGTGAAGCCGTCTATAAGAAGGGACAGAGCAGACTGTACTTCTTGAGGAAGCTTAGGTCCTTCAAGGTTTGCAGGAAGATGCTGCATATTTTCTACAAGTCTGTTATGGAGAGTGCAATCTCTTCAGCCGTCATCTGTTGGGGTAGCAGCATCAGAGCCAGGGACTAAAAAAGGCTAAACAACCTGATAATGAAGGCTGTTTCTGTTTTTGGGACAACTGTGGAACATCTGGAGATGATAATGCAAAAAAGGATTCTTCATAACCGCTACAGGAAATCCTTCCTGCCCACAGCCATCATCATCTACAACAACTCATTAAAGAATTAATTATATGAGCCATACCAACACTCAATTTCCCTCTGGGATCAATAAAGTATTTTTGAATTTAAATTTGAATAGATTTATTTTTACCATCCTGTTTACACGTTTGCCTGAAAATATAACATACAATCTTAATCATTTACTAAACAAAAACTACCTGAATGAGTTTGAATTTATTTAATTTTTTACATTTCAAGTCACACAGGGTCGAACCTATACATACATATTCAAATATACTGTATACATACTATATTTTCATAAATTAAATAAATAAATTTAAAAAAATCTATTACCAAGCTTTTGACGACCATCAACTGTGTTCTGTCTTAGGTAATTGTGGTTGGATAGTCCACTACTTTTTAGAAATTGCTAGATTGTTGTCATAAACATTGCTTTTAAATATCCATCCATTTTTCCTTTCTCTATATCTCCTTATTGTAAGTTGTTGCCTATCTCCAATGGTCATTAGATGAAAGGCAGGGTTCACCCTGGACAGGTTGCCAGGGTGTACCCCACACCCACTCACACTCATACCAAAGACCAATCAACAGTCATGTTTTTTTTACTTTGATTTGAGGTTAAGCTAAAGTAATTGAAGGAAGCCCTTTATTTTTATTATTTCATCTACTTATTGCAATGTATTTGCAGTACTGACAAGGAAAATGATCATCAGCATGATCGTACCACAGCTGGATTTGACTGTTGGTGCAGTGGTCTCAGGTCTAAAAGCCTCATCTGTTGTGATCCCCGGGTGTTTGTCTTTTGTTAGTGATTTTCTTTATTTAGTTCTATTTTCATGTTTAGCTATTCTTAGTCTTTCTTGTGATTTCTGTACTTTCTGGTTTCCCCGTAGTCTTGTCTTAGTTTCTTAAGATCCTTCTAGTTTCCCAGTTTTCTGTCTCCCAGCCATTTCACCTCCTGTCCCAGCTAATCACTTCCACCTGCTCACTCCCCCTCAGCTGCAACCGCGTCCCTTAATTGGTCCTGCTCCTTCTCTGCTTCACTCTTCACTCTCCTCCCTCAGTATAAATACGGTCCTCTTTCAGTCACAACTCGCTGGTTCGTCCGTCTTTCTTCCCCACCTGATTCCTGCCTTCCTTGTTGCCCGTCTGGTTCCTGTGGTTCCCTGTTGCTGCCTGTACCCTCCCGAGTTTCTGTAAGTTCCGTGTGGTTTCTCATTAAATCATTTTTTTTTGTTTACTCTGCTGCTTTTGGGTCCAGTTAAACTACAAAACATGACAGAACGAACCAGCCCGTCTTTGGACCCAGCAGAAGCTCGCTGTCTGCCCATGTTGCGCCTGTATTTAAGGCAGCATTTGGACCAAATGGCCACTCTCTCCCCGCCTTGGGTCCGGATCGGGGCAGCAGATGAACTGTTGGCTTTGCTAAGGCCCTGGTCGCCATTACTGGCCGAGCTGGGGTTGACTGCATTTTGGGAGGAGGCGGAGTGGAACAAGCTGGCAACATTTGCTGGCCAGTTGGAGGCCTCTCCCGCCTCGACCCCAGGTGCAGCCCCTAGTTTCGGCCCGGGCTTGACAGTCTGCCAGCTCTCGGGGGGTGTCCCAGAGGACACGCCTCTGATCCCAGGCTCCGCAGGGGGTGTTTCGGAGGACATGCCCCTGGTTCCTGTCTCCGCCGGGGGTGTCCAGAGGGACACGCCTCGGGTTCCTGACTCCGCCGAGGGTGTCCAGAGGGACACGCCTCGGGTTCCTGACTCCGCCGAGGGTGTCCAGAGGGACACGCCTCGGGTTCCTGACTCCGCCGAGGGTGTCCAGAGGGACACGCCTCGGGTTCCTGACTCCGCCGAGGGTGTCCAGAGGGACACGCCTCGGGTTCCTGACTCCGCCGAGGGTGTCCAGAGGACACGCCTCTGAATCCTGTTCCTGTCTCCGCCGAGGGTGTCCCAGAGGGACACGCCTCGGGCTCCAGACTCCGCCGAGGGTGTTCCAGAGGACACGCCTCTGAATCCTGTTCCTGTCTCCGCCGAGGGTGTCCCAGAGGACACGCCTCGGGCTCCAGACTCCGCCGAGGGTGTCCCAGAGGACACGCCTCGGGCTCCAGACTCCGCCGAGGGTGTTCCAGAGGACACGCCTCTGAATCCTGTTCCTGTCTCCGCCGGGGGTGTCCAGGGGGACACGCCTCGGGCTCCTGTCTCCGCCGGGGGTGTCCCAGAGGACACGCCTCGGGCTCCAGACTCCGCCGAGGGTGTTCCAGAGGGACACGCCTCGGGCTCCTGTCTCCGCCGGGGGTGTCCAGGGGGACACGCCTCGGGCTCCTGTCTCCGCCGAGGGTGTCCAGGGGGACACGCCTCGGGCTCCTGTCTCTGCCGAGGGTGTCCAGAGGGACACGCCTCGGGATCCAGACTCCGCCGAGGGTGTCCAGAGGGACACGCCTCGGGTTCCTGACTCCGCCGAGGGTGTCCAGAGGGACACGCCTCGGGTTCCTGACTCCGCCGAGGGTGTCCAGAGGGACACGCCTCGGGTTCCTGACTCCGCCGAGGGTGTCCAGAGGACACGCCTCTGAATCCTGTTCCTGTCTCCGCCGAGGGTGTCCCAGAGGGACACGCCTCGGGCTCCAGACTCCGCCGGGGGTGTCCAGGGGGACACGCCTCGGGCTCCTGTCTCCGCCGAGGGTGTCCAGAGGGACACGCCTCGGGTTCCTGACTCCGCCGAGGGTGTCCAGAGGGACACGCCTCGGGTTCCTGACTCCGCCGAGGGTGTCCAGAGGGACACGCCTCGGGTTCCTGACTCCGCCGAGGGTGTCCAGAGGACACGCCTCTGAATCCTGTTCCTGTCTCCGCCGAGGGTGTCCCAGAGGGACACGCCTCGGGCTCCAGACTCCGCCGAGGGTGTTCCAGAGGACACGCCTCTGAATCCTGTTCCTGTCTCCGCCGAGGGTGTCCCAGAGGACACGCCTCGGGCTCCAGACTCCGCCGAGGGTGTCCCAGAGGACACGCCTCGGGCTCCAGACTCCGCCGAGGGTGTTCCAGAGGACACGCCTCTGAATCCTGTTCCTGTCTCCGCCGGGGGTGTCCAGGGGGACACGCCTCGGGCTCCTGTCTCCGCCGGGGGTGTCCCAGAGGACACGCCTCGGGCTCCAGACTCCGCCGAGGGTGTCCAGGGGGACACGCCTCGGGCTCCTGTCTCTGCCGAGGGTGTCCAGAGGGACACGCCTCGGGATCCAGACTCCGCCGAGGGTGTCCAGAGGGACACGCCTCGGGTTCCTGACTGCGCCGGGGGGGGCGGGGAGGACACGCCTCGGACTCTTGGCTCCGCCCTGGGTGTCCAGAGGGACACGGTCGTGGGTCTTCAGCGCCACGTCGTGGGTCTTCAGCGCCACGTCGTGGGTCCTCCACACCGTCCTCTCGTAGGCCGCCACGCCTCCTGGTTCCTCGCCCCCGGCCGCCACGCCTCCTGGTTCCTCGCCCCCGGCCGCCACGCCTCCTGGTTCCTCGTCGCCCGCTTCCTCGTCGCCCGCTTCCTCGTCGCCCGCTTCCTCGTCGCCTGGTTTCTCATCTCCGTCTTCTGGTTCCTCGTCGTCGCAGGCCTCCACCCACCCTGGATGGGTGTGTTTTTGTTTTGGACTTTGGCCCTCCTTCCGAGGCCCCTCCGCCCACCCTAGTTGGGTGTGTTTTCTGTTATATTGTTCTGGACTCTTGCCCTCCTTCCGAGGCCCCCTCCGCCCACCCTGGTTAGGTTGGGTTCGGGTTTGTTTTTGTTGGACTTCTAGGGGCGTCTGGTATCCGCCCTTGAGGGGGAGGTTGTGTTGTGATCCCCGGGTGTTTGGCTTTTGTTAGTGATTTTCCTTATTTAGTTCTATTTTCATGTTTAGCTATTCTTAGTCTTTCTTGTGATTTCTGTACTTTCTGGTTTCCCAGTAGTCTTGTCTTAGTTTCTTAAGATCCTTCTAGTTTCCCAGTTTTCTGTCTCCCAGCCATTTCACCTCCTGTCCCAGCTAATCACTTCCACCTGCTCACTCCCCCTCAGCTGCAACCGCTTCCCTTAATTGGTCCTGCTTCACTCTTCACTCTCCTCCCTCAGTATAAATATGGCCCTCTTTCAGTCACAACTCGCTGGTTCGTCCGTCTTTCTTCCCCGCCTGATTCCTGCCTTCCTTGTTGCCCGCCTGGTTCCTGTGTTTCCCTGTTGCTGCCTGTACCCTCCCGAGTTTCTGTAAGTTCCGTGTGGTTTTTCATTAAATAATTTTTTTGTATTTACTCTGCTGCTTTTGGCTCCAGTTAAACTACAAAACATGACATCATCTTGATTCCTCAAAATATTTTTCCTGTGATTGTTGCAAAATAACCCAAATTTGGCTTGTCTGACCATTAAACCATCCTCCTGAAGACATTTGGCTTGTCCAATTTAGGCAGTTGCAAATTTCAGTTATTCTTCAAGGTGTCGATTTTGGAGCAGGGTTACATTTTAGTTGGCACCCCCTCAGTTCATGTTGGTGCTAAATGTGCTGTACAGTCAATGAAAATTGTTTTTAAACATTCACAGCTGGCTTGAGCCTTGGTGTTTTGTAGGTTGGGTCTGATCATTCTAACCAGTTGTATTTCCACTCAAGGTGACAGTTTGGATCAGATGGTTGATAAAATTTTGTGTGCCAACCAGACAATGATTCCAAACACACATCAAACAAGTTTTTGAAAGCAGGTTAACATTAGACTCCTGGAATTGCTTCGACTTTACCATATTGGAAATTTCCAAACGTGCCCAGGTCTTTTTCTGTAAACTGACCAATATAAATATTCTCTATTTCTGATAAAGGGAG
Source organism: Valencia hispanica (assembly GCA_963556495.2). Lineage (NCBI taxonomy): Eukaryota > Metazoa > Chordata > Actinopteri > Cyprinodontiformes > Valenciidae > Valencia > Valencia hispanica. Next base: position 36,590,177 of record OY747709.1, read on the forward strand.
CAGTGAAATATCCAGCTTCAATTATGTTAACTACTTCAAAGTCACAAAAGGCTATAAGAGACAAACACTGTGGTGCAGCTTACCAGTAAATAGAATGTACGTGATTGGATTGCAGCATTACAGCCACAAACTGCAATGTAATTATTAGGATTTATTGTGACAGATTGTATATTTGATTTGTTTTAATGAAGTAAAAAAGAAGTTTCACAATGCAATTTTCATTTATTTTTAGAAATATTTTGTGGTCCATGACTATTTTCAGTTTTATATTGTGCAAAAAACCTTTGACAATACTGTAATAGACAGTAAGTGGTAAGACCAGAAAACTAAGGTTTAATGACACTCGCCTTCTCCAATCTAATTGAACTTGAACTATTTTGCAAAGAGAAATGGTCAGTCTTCAGATGTACAAAGCTAGTGGGGAAATACCCTATAAGAATGCAGCTGGACCTGCAGTGAAACGTGATTGTGAAAAGTGATGAGTTTCAGATTTTACTTTGTAAAACACATGAAAACTATGTTAATGTTTGTCACAAGAGGTAACACAATGCTTTGTAATTTGTTGGATGAAAACAAAAGGCATAAAGTATAACTTAGCTTCGTGAATCGGACTGTAAAAACCAGAAACAAGGATCTTGTGCCTGTCACCAAGATGACAGCTTTGGCAATGTGCTCTGGAAAAAAACAACCTTCATCTTTGTCCAGATCTATTCGTACAAACAAAGATGGTGGTAGATTTGTGGTACTTGAGTTTCACCCTAACAGATAGCAATGGCTGATACCCATGTAAGGATAAAAAAGGTGAATAACCCATGGCTCACAAAGTAAGGGTGCTGTGGGAATAATTGAAGCAAAGATTCTACCTCTGCTATCTTAGCCAAGACAGCAGAAGCTAAAGTGTGTTCTATGGAAATATGGAGTTAAGAAGGGGCCAAAAATTTAATAAACAAGCTCAACAAACACAGCACATTTGAAGAATTTTTTGTTAAAATGACATTTTAGAACAAGTTTGTTGACAAGGACTATAATAACCAGATGCAGTGATCTGAAAACATCATACACATACTGGAATAAAGAGTTAGAAAAACAATAAATTGCTGAACAATATCCAGACCACATGAAAGATATCAGTGTCACTGTGTGCACCTTCAACATGCAACATGATTGGGCTGGAAATGAACTCTGAATCCCGTTGGCCCCTTCCTTCCTTATGTTCATCAGTTCTTTTTGTTCTTTCTGTGTCTCTGCTCTGTATTCTCGAACCCCAGGCGGTCGTGGCAGATGGCCACTCCTACTGATCCAGGTTTTGCTGGAGGCTTCTTCCTGTTAAAGGGGAGTTTTCCCTCTCCACTGTCGCTACATGCTTGCTCAATATGAGAGATTGCTGTGGTTGGAGTCTGCATAAACGGGGCACAACCTCACGTCAATGACTCAGTGCAGTCTGCTGGGATTCCTTAAATAGAAAACTAAATAAAACTTTAAATGATTGGAATGTTTTTATGATTGTATTGAAAAGACTTTTCTTGTGAAGTACCTTGAGATGACATCTGCTGTGAATCTGCGCTATATAAATAAACTGTATTGAATTGAATTGAATGTTTAGGTCTGACTCTTTGTTTTGTACATGGTGAGGGTTAGAGGATTCCAGTTGCTCCTCTGATGGGGGAGGGTAAAAGGACTCCCTTTCTTGGCCATAACAACTTAAATCTCTTCAAAACAAAGCACTACACACAGACTGATGTTTTCAACTCTTTCTATCTATTAATCATGATATTCCGCTTACAGCAGGTTAAAACATGACATTAAATTTATTTGAAGATTAGAATGTTACATTTTACATAAAACTTCTCATTGAAAAGTATGTTTAATATTTGATCAAAGGTTAATTTCCAAAGTGATCTTAATCCTACCAAGCAAGCCCGTTTAAAAAAAACACACAAAAAACAATTATATATATAGTGGCTTGCAAAAGTATTCGGCCCCCTTGAACTTTTCCACATTTTGTCACATTACAGCCACAAACATGACACCATTTTATTGGAATTCCACGTGAAAGACCAATGCAAAGTGGTGTACACGTGGTAAGTGGAACGAAAATCATACATGATTCCAAACATTTTTTACAAATAAATAAGTGAAAAGTGGGGTGTGCGTAATTATTCAGCCCCCTTTGGTCTGAGTGCAGTCAGTTGCCCATAGACATTGCCTGATGAGTGCTAATAACTAAATAGAGTGCACCTGTGGGTAATCTAATGTCAGTACAAATACAGCTGCCCTGTGACGGCCTCAGAGGTTGTCTAAGAGAATGTTGGGAGCAACAACACCATGAAGTCCAAAGAACACACCAGACAGGTCAGGGATAAAGTTATTGAGAAATTTAAAGCAGGCTTAGGCTACAAAAAGATTTCCCAAGCCTTGAACATCCCACGGAGCACTGTTCAAGCGATCATTCAGAAATGGAAGGAGTATGGCACAACTGTAAACCTACCAAGACAAAGCCGTCCACCTAAACTCACAGGCCGAACAAGGAGAGCGCTGATCAGAAATGCAGCCAAGAGGCCCATGATGACTCTGGACGAGCTGCAGAGATCTACAGCTCAGGTGGGGGAATCTGTCCATAGGACAACTATTAGTGGTGCACTGCACAAAGTTGGCCTTTATGGAAGAGTGGCAAGAAGAAAGCCATTGTTAAAAGAAAACCATAAGAAGTCCCATTTGCAGTTTGCCACAAGCCAAGAAGGTGCTCTGGTCAGATGAGACCAAAATGAAACTTTTTGGCCAAAATGCAAAACGCTATTTGTGGCGGGAAACTAACACTGCACATCACTCTGAACACACCATCCCCATTGTCAAATATGGTGGTGGCAGCATCATGCTCTGGGGGTGCTTCTCTTCAACAGGGACAGGGAAGCTGGTCAGAGTTGATGGGAAGATGGATGGAGCCAAATACAGGGCAATCTTGGAAGAAAACCTCTTGGAGTCCGGAAAAGACTTGAGACTGGGGCGGAGGTTCACCTTCCAGCAGGACGACTCTAAACATAAAGCCAGGGCAACAATGGAATGGTTTAAAACAAAATATATCCATGTGTTAGAATGGCCCAGTCAAAGTCCAGATCTATATCCAATCGAGAATCTGTGGCAAGATCTGAAAGCTGCTGTTCAAGAACGCTGTCCATCTAATCTGACTGAGCTGGAGCTGTTTTGCAAAGAAGAATGCGCAAGAATTTCAGTCTCTGGATGTGCAAAGCTGGTAGAGACATAACCTAAAAGAATGGCAGCTGTAATTGCAGCAAAAGGTGGTTCTGCAAAGTATTGACTCACGGGGCTGAATAATTACGCACACCCCACTTTTCAGTTATTTATATGTAAAAAATGTTTGGAATCAACTATGATTTTCGTTCCACTTCTCACGTGTACACCACTTTGTATTGGTCTTTGTATTGGTCTATATATATATATATATATATATATATATATATATATATATATGTATATATGTATGTATGTATAAAAACCCCAGGTAACCCAACTGGTATAAAAGCCTGCCCAAGGGGGGAAATCGGAGTCGATCAGATCAACACAAGAAGCTCCTCACACTGTCAGGTTGGTCCCACCTAGAGTCTACCACTGTGAGACCTTGGACCAATTGGAAGCTGGGAGGTGAAGGAATGCTGAGTGTCAACATCACTATCCTGGACAAAGCAGCAAAGAGTCTGGAGTACATAAAAAAAAATTCCAACAATTACAAACTGCTAAATAAATGCCTCAAGCAGCAGAAAACCAGGAGGAACTATTGTGGAGAGACAAGTCTCTGAATAGCAAGTACTACGAGGACTGAAGGCGGCACAGAGACACAAAATCATGGTAGTAAAGGAACAGGCAGTCACTGAGCACAAGAGCAACAGATGTCTGCCACACCAAACAAAATCCAAAGGCAAAGGGGCAAAGATGCCCCTGAAACCATCCAACACAAAATAACCAACCAGACATTGTGTAGGAAAATAGTCTATCAATACTCCACAAGGAGAAGTAATGTTAGACATAGTGATCCCAAGGGACAGTAACATCAAGAAGAAGGAACATGAGAAGCTAAAAAAATACCAATGGCTCAAAGAGGAAATGGAGAGGTTGCGGAGAGTCAATGCCTTAGTGGTCATCAGTGCACTTGGGGTTGTGACCCTGAACCCTGGGGAGTGGCTGCAACAGATTCCAGGAGCAACCTTTGGAACCTCAGTCCAGGAAAACGCAGTCCTGGGAATAGCTAAGATACAGTCCCAACACTAAAGCTCCCAGGCCTCTGGTCAAAAACTTGAGTCTGAAGTGGAAAGGACAAGTCATAAGCAATAATAATAATAATAATAATAATAATAATAATAATATATATATATATATATATATATATATATATATATATATATATATATATATATATATATATATATATATATATACATATATATACATACATGCTATCAGAGTTTGCCTACGAGAAGTAGCATTCCTTTGAAATGCAGGTTTCCTGGTTAAGTAAAAGGAAAATAAATGTCTGAAATCCCCTGTCAATGCACACCTGAATAGATAAACAAGCAATGGAATACCTCCAGTCATAGACTGGTTTTCCAGGTCAGGGCACTGTCAAAACAGCTTGGACACCGTGGGAGCGTGTGTAAAAAAACAAAACAATTCATGATGGAATTTGTTACCACTAAGAACCAGCTCTAACATCAGCCCTGGTCTAGTACTGGAACCAATTTGATATAAAAACTAGGGCTGTCATACGCTTGAAAATTTTAATTGAATTAATCTCAGGATAGCTATGAATTAATCACGATTAATTAACACTCCAAAGACTGAAAAAGTAAAATGTTCTGTGTAAATAAAAGACAAAACTAGAAGCTGTTGCTCTTTTTTTAAGGAAATACAGGAGAGATGCATGGAACTTTTGTTTCTATTTCCACTATCACATTTACACATGGCCCTTTTAACCTATTACTCTTTTAGCCAGCTGCCAAGGCAGACTAACTGGTTAACATTTTCTGAATGTAAAACGGACCATTTATTAATTTTGTACAACCCTGAGCATCCTCTTCATGGGACTATCCTAAAGCAACACTGTCTTCAGTCAGAGGCATCTTCAGTTTCGCTGCAACACAGACTGCTAAAGGAAATCATTCCTGCCTACAGCCATCAGGATTTACAACAGCTCTTTGAATTATTAAATTGTATGAGCTACAGAAACACTTAATTTCTCTCTGGGATCAATAAAGTATTTTTGAATTGAATTTTTCTGAATATTTGAGGAATTATTTGTTTCTTAACACCGAACCTTTACATTACTCACTGGTTCCCACTGTTATTATTTGCAGTTATCTTGCAGCTGTATTGTTGGTTAGCTATGTTAACTTGTTTGTTAGTCAAGGCTTACCTCATGAGATCGTGGCAGATTGTCGCATGTTTTATCATCTGCTTGTTCCAATCGCTTCTTCTGATTGCTTGCAACCAGTGGTGTCTTTTGTTTGTCTTGAAAAGGGCTAGTAAATGAAGTGCACGTTTGTTGTTTTTATCAAAGCGACCAACAGCAGAAGACAATCTCATCTCTTTCTGCAGACTAAACGCTCAGCAGAGCAGGGAGTGACTTAGACCGATTTTTCAGCAACTGAGAAGAGGTGTTGACATGGAACCACGGATGCAGTTTGGGTCAGCCATGCTGTTTACGTGACGAGCGAGCAATGAAAGCAGCGCAGGTTGAATTGTGGGATCAACAGAGCAGGTCATTTTGTGCATGCGTTAATTCCGTTAAAAAAAATAATCGTGTTAATTCCACAAATTAATCGACCCACATTAACGTGTTAATTCCTAATAAAAACCTTCAAAGTAGTTTACATATGTACAACATAAAATTAATGTGTGACTGAATTGAGGTAACTTTTGAAATAATTTACTTCCAATATAAAATAGACATGATAAAGATAAAAAAAATCACTTGAAAGACCTTGTTATCAGATGTAGTACTAGCTCCCAACATCTCATGCATTTGCACGATTCCTTAGTATCCACTTTATAAAACAGTGTTAATACCAGACAGTGTGAACTGGAAAGTAAATATTTAGATCCAAATTAACTAAAGTTAGCTCAGGATAATATAGTTATTCTGTAAATACATTTCAGAGTAAAACATTTTATGAACTGAACAAACAGCAAGGTCATTTTTGGTGGAAATATTAATGATTGAGTGAGGAACAAAAACCTTCTGTAAAAAGTAGAGCAAAGCATTGCCTGGCGTGAAGTTTTATGGCGTTCCACATGGTGGAAGCAAAGATCCAACCTACATCCCATACAGATGATTTACAGTTTGATACTGATTAAAATTTCCATCATCAGATACTATCTATTTATGTGTATTATTAGCCATAGAACTACAATTCTGATGTTTAAAAAAAAATTTATTAGCTCTCCGATGTCCATCCGACTGCCATCTGGATATTAGGTTATACAACGCTGGTATTTCCTGTTGACCAACAATGGAATTATTACATCACAGTGTTAATAGCACAACTGTTTAATGAAACATTTTCTTGACCAATAAAGCAGACAACTAACAGTCAGAGGATATGAGTAAGACATGAACAAAAGAAATTATGAAAGAACAGGAAGCTCTACAATTTTATAAAAGAAACCAGCCGCAAACAGTAGGCAGCCTCAGCGGGAATGTCTCTGGCGGTGATTTTGTTAGCATCCAAACGCAGCACTTTCAGCTTGGAAAAGTTTGTTCCGTCGATTGTGTCACAGAAACTGCTCAGGGAAAACTCTGAAAGGAGAGAGAAATATGGAAACAGCTTACAAAAATGAACACGTCAAAAGAATTGTCAAACTAACCCTAAGAAAGAGGTGTTGCCTAAAAATCACACATTTGCCAAACTATTCTCACCAAACTATGCAGGCGTATGAATAAAATTATCTAATTATTTCAGAATTGGTTTGTTAGACCCAGTCAGGTTCACACGGGTTTGGTTTAGTTGCCTCTGCATCATTATTTATTGTGCATGCAGCAGGTAGCTTATTTAGTGGACATAGCTTCAGAGTAAAAGTGATAAAATATAAGAAATGACCCTGTTGTTTTTCGACATCTGGTATCACTTTTTATAAACAAGTTTCACTGCAATAAATACCACATATTTGAAAATACTACCATACTGACAGATATTTTTTTAAGTAGTACAATAGAACTTGCATATTGTCAGGTTTGTGCTCTGTAGCAAATATGAATAAAAGGAAACAACAATGTTTTTTTCCTTTGGTTCTGCATGATTATTGTATTTCATTCTTATTCAGATGTGGATGTTTCTAAGTTTAAAATTGAAAGATTTAGAATTGAATTTTAAGTATATAACTTAGGGTTTGTTTCTTAACTCTGACCTCAAAATCCAATTTAGCTGCCTCACATATTAAAAATGTGGATAGCCATAGAGAAACTGACAATCGTAATAGAGCCAATGCTGCATCTCAAGAATCAAAAGAGTTGTACTGCTCTATTGCGGTAGAGTGTGAAAGTAACAGAAAATCTGAAAGCAAAATCTCCTGGGTATAATCTGAAAACATCCACACTACATACAAAAAAAATTTAATAAAACCAGAGAGAAAACAGATGTAGACTATTACCAGGTATTAACTGTGATTCATTTTATATGGAAAAGCATTGTGGTTTCAAGTTTGCTTTTATACAGCAATGCCAGTCATTCTTAGGAGATTTGGCAGTGTTTAATGCTTTTAAGAGCATTTTCCTGTCTATCTGTTCCTACCGTTTGCCATTAAACAAACACATTTTGAATAATAATTACTACTTAAAGTTTTACTACACATATTTAAATACTGTAGCTGCCATTACAGCTACATCTTAAACAATTTAGCAGTTGCATGCCAAGCTATAAGAATGTTTATATTTGCTGTTTAGTTGGGGAATTTTAATATGGGGGCTTGGACTCACTTTCAGAACCTCAAATATGTAGGTAAATACCGAAATGAATCCTCTTAAGAATGCTTGTTTTTGTCACTGTATGCATGTGTAGCCTTAAGATGCTATGTGCAAAATGTACAACTTTCAAGGATAAGCGACTGAGAGGGTGTAAAACAGTCTTCTTAAAGCCACAGTGTGGTCTTTAACTTTAAACTAATTGGAATGTTTGCATGATTGTATTGAAAGGACTTTTCTTGTAAAGTGCCTCAAGATGACATCTGTTGTGAATTGGCGCTATATAAATAAACTGAATTAAATTGAATTGGTCCAGTTGGAAGCTGAGTAGAAATCTAACAAACATGTCAGCCTCTGTGTATTTGTGTGCAGCTCAGGAAGAGCCACCTCTCAGTTAATAAAGCCAAAGACAAAGGCAAATTTTAGTCTTTCACACTAAAGCAAACCCAGTGCTTAGCCAGAGCAGTTCTTGACTGGTTTTATAAGAGAATTCAGAGCCAGCTACCCTTAACATCACATCCACATAATGTTTCATCCTCATTTGGTTTTACTCTGTTTATTGCGGATTGTATTGAAGGGCCATTGTTAAAAGAAAACCATAAGAAGTCCCATTTGCAGTTTGCCACAAGCCAAGAAGGTGCTCTGGTCAGATGAGACCAAAATGAAACTTTTTGGCCAAAATGCAAAACACTATGTGTGGCGGAAAACTAACACTGCACATCACTCTGAACACACCATCCCCACTGTCAAATATGGTGGTGGCAGCTTCATGCTCTGGGGGTGCTTCTCTTCAGCAGGGACAGGGAAGCTGGTCAGAGTTGATGGGAAGATGGATGGAGCCAAATACAGGGCAATCTTGGAAGAAAACCTCTTGGAGTCTGCAAAAGACTTGAGACTGGGGCGGAGGTTCACCTTCCAGCAGGACAACGACCCTAAACATAAAGCCAGGGTAACAATGGAATGGTTTAAAACAAAACATATCCATGTGTTAGAATGGCCCAGTCAAAGTCCAGATCTAAATCCAATCGAGAATCTGTGGCAAGATCTGAAAACTGCTGTTCACAAACGCTGTCCATCTAATCTGACTGAGCTGGAGCTGTTTTGCAAAGAAGAACGCGCAAGAATTTCAGTTTCTGGATGTGCAAAGCTGGTAGAGACATACCCTAAAAGACTGGCAGCTGTAATTGCAGCAAAAGGTGGTTCTGCAAAGTATTGACTCAGGGGGCTGAATAATTACGCACACCCCACTTTTCAGTTATTCATTTGCAAAAAATGTTTGGAATCATGTATGATTTTCGTTCCACTTCTCACGTGTACACCACTTTGTATTGGTCTTTCACGTGGAATTCCAATAAAATTGATTCATGTTTGTGGCTGTAATGTGACAAAATGTGGAAAAATTCAAGGGGGCCGAATACTTTTGCAAGCCACTGTAACTATCCATCATCTACACCTGCTTTTCCTTGTGTCATTGGGTGAGAGGAGCAAAAGAACAACACAGCGACACACAGGACAAACAACCATGCACACACACATTCACACCAAAGGGCAATTTAGAGAGACCAATTAACGTAATAGTCATGTTTTATGACTGTGGGAGGAGGCCTGAGTACCTGAAGAGAACCCACATGTGCACAGGGAGAACATCCAAACTCCACAAATTAACTAAACTTATATTATTGATCTCAGTATCCCTGCAAACACATGCTGTAAAATGGGTGTTTTGCCAAGAGAGTGGTGTTTGTGAACGTTTGCCAATCTCATCAAATTACCTCTGATCTTATTCACCAGCAGTGCATAAAAGTTAAACACAACCTTCAAATTTAAAAACACCACATGACGATATTAAAAAAGTAGTGAAAAAAGGCTCCAAGTAGACGTTATTCAATGTTAATCTAACTTTTTAGCAAATTTGAAGCTTTTTAGTGGTTTTTGCACAAATCAAGTAGTGCAAAACCAAAACCAAAACCAACTTTAGAGTTTTAGACATGCATCTCACGAAATTTGATTAAATGTTTGTCTCCAGATTTTTGGTTCAGTTTTGATGCTCAGAAAGAACCAGTTTATTGTCCTAGAGTTTACCACAGTGGAAACACAAAAGCCGAGTGGTAAGCAAGAACTAACACCTGGAATTATCCGTTGGGGTTTGTGTTTGGTCAGTTATGTATTTTAAGTCTGATGAATTTATGCCTAGAGTTTTCTAGTCTTTAGCTACTGATTCTCATTATAGGTCCTAGTTCCTGTTTTAGTTTGGAACTTCATCTCGATTTATGCTCCGCAGGGGGTGTCCCGGAAGACACGCCTCGGGTTCCTGTTTCCGCCGAGGGTGTCCTGAAGGACACGCCTCGGGCTCCAGACTCCGCCGAGGGTGTCCAGGGGGACACGTCTCGGGCTCCAGACTCCGCCGAGGGTGTCCAGGGGGACACGCCTCGGGCTCCAGACTCCGCCGAGGGTGTCCAGGGGGACACGTCTCGGGCTCCAGACTCCGCCGAGGGTGTCCAGGGGGACACGCCTCTGGCTCCTGATTCCTCAGGGGGTGTCCCGGAGGACACGCCTCTGAATCCTGTTCCTGTCTCCGCCGGGGGTGTCCAGGGGGACACGCCTCTGGCTCCTGATTCCTCAGGGGGTGTCCCGGAGGACACGCCTCTGAATCCTGTTCCTGTCTCCGCCGGGGGTGTCTGGGAGGACACGCCTCGGGTTCCTGTCCCCGCCGGGAGTGTCTGGGAGGACACGCCCCTGGTTCCTGTTCCTGTCTCCGCAGGGGGGGTCCCGAGGGACTCGCCCCTGGCTCCTGTCTCTGCAGGGGGTGTCCCGGAAGACACGCCTCTGACTCCTGACTCCGCAGGGGGTGTCCCGGAAGACACGCCTCTGGCTCCTGATTCCGCCGGGGGTGTCTGGGAGGACACGCCTCGGGTTCCTGTTTCCGCCGGGGTGTCCGGGAGGACACGCCTCGGGTTCTTGTTTCCGCCGGGGGTGTCCGGGAGGACACGCCTCGGGTTCCTGTTCCCGCCGGGGGTGTCCGGGAGGACACGCCCAGGTTCCTGTTTCTGCCGGGGGTGTCCGGGAGGACACGCCTCGGGTTCCTGTTCCCGCCGGGGTTGTCCGGGAGGACACGCCTCGGGTTCCTGTTTCTGCCGGGGGTGTCCGGGAGGACACAGCCTCGGGGTCAGCATGTCGCCGACGGCCTCCACGCCGTCTTCTGGTTCCTCGTCGCCGGCCCCCACGCCCCCTGGTTCCTCGTCGCCGGCCTCCTCGTCTCCTGGTTCTTCGTCGCCGGCCTCCTCGTCTCTTGGTTCCTCGTTGCCGGCCTCCTCGTCTCCTGGCTCCTCGTCGCCGGCCTCCTCGTCTCTTGGTTCCTCGTTGCCGGCCTCCTCGTCTCCTGGTTCCTCGTCGCCGGCCTCCTCGTCTCTTGGTTCCTCGTCTCCTGGTTCCTCGTCGCCGGCCTCCTGGTCTCCTGGTTCCTCTTCGCCGGCCTCCTGTTCTCCTGGTTCTTCGTCGCCGGCCTCCTCGTCTCTTGGTTCCTCGTCGCCGGCCTCCTCGTCTCCTGGTTCCTCGTCGCCGGCCTCCTCGTCTCTTGGTTCCTCGTCGCCGGCCTCCTCGTCTCCTGGTTCCTCGTCACCGGCCTCCTCGTCTCCTGGTTCTTCGTCACCGGCCTCCTCGTCTCTTGGTTCCTCGTCGCCGGCCTCCTGGTTCCTGGTCGCCGGCCTCCTCGTCTCTTGGTTCCTGGTCGCCGGCCTACTCGTCCCCTGGTTCCTCGTCGCCGGCCTCCTCGTCTCTTGGTTCCTCGTCTCCTGGTTCCTCTTCGCCGGCCTCCTGGTCTCCTGGTTCCTCGTCGCCGCCCCTCTCGTCTTCTGGTTCCTCGTCACCGACGGCCTCCACGCCGTCTTCTGGTTCCTCGTCGCCGACGGCCTACACGCCGTCTACTGGTTACTCGTCGCGGACGGCCTCCCAGGTATCTGCTCCGGCTATCTTGTTTTGGACTCTCGCCCTCCTTCCGAGGCCCCCTCCACCCACCCTGGTTGGGTATGTTTTTTGTTTTGTACTCTCGCCCTCCTTCCGAGGCCCCCTCCTCCAACCCTGGGTGGGTTAGTTTTTTTTTTGTTGTTGTTTGTTCTGTTTTGGACTCGTAAGGGCGTCTGGTATCCGCACTTGAGGGGGGGGGTCTTGTCAGGGTTTTTAGGTGTTTGTCTTTTGTTGGTTATTTTCCTTATTTTTTTTCATGTTAGTTTATTCATAGTGTCCTTCCCTGTGATTTCTGTACTTTCTGGTTTTCCCCGTAGTCTTGTCCTTAGTTAAGTTTCCTAAGATCATTCTGGTTTTCTGTCTCCCAGCCACTTCACCTCCTCTCCCAGCTGATCATTTCCACCTGCTCACTCCCTCTCAGCTGCAACCGGTTTCCCTAATTGATCCCTAGCTCTCTCTGCTCACATCCTCACACTCTCCATCAGTACAAATTCGGTCCTCTCTCAGTCACAACTCGCTAGTTCGTCGTCATTCTTTCCTGTTTGGTCCCTCGCTTCCCTGCCGTCTTTCTTCCCCGCCTGGTTCCTGCCTTCCTTGTTGCCCGTCTGGTTCCTGTTTCCCCGTTTGCTGCATTATATACCTGCCTGAGTTCTGTAAGTTCATGTTCCTTGTTTTCATTAAATCCTCCTTATTTTGTACTTCGCTGCATTTGGGTCCTCCTTAACCTCAAAACATGACATCCTGCAGTTTTTCAACACCTTGTAAATGATGTCCTAAGGGATTTCCTCAATATTTTTGTGTTTGTATACTTGGATGACATTCTGATTTTTTCTAAAACCCTCACAGAACATCGTCAACATGTCCGCCAGGTTCTGCAACGCCTCATGGAGAACAGTCTCTTCGTCAAGGCAGAGAAATGTGAATTTCACCAGAGCTCAATCTCCTTTCTGGGTTATATCTTCGAGGGTGGACAGGTGAAGCCCGACCCCGGGAAGATCAGTGCCGTCAGAGAGTGGCCCATTCCTAACTCCAGAAAATAACCACAGCATTTCCTAGGGTTCGCTAATTTCTACAGGCACTTCATCCGAATATTCAGTATTGTAGCTGCCCCCCTGACTGCTCTCACTTCAACCAAGCAAACCTTCACCTGGACGAAAGAAGCAGACCGAGCGTTCCAAGATCTTAAAGACAGGTTTGTGAAAGCCCCTATCCTCACTCATCCCAACAGCAATTTACAATTTATTTTAGAAGTAGATGCCTCCGACACTGGGGTCGGGGCAATACTTTCCCAGATAAGAAGCTCCATCCCTGCGCCTTCTATTCCAAACGCTTCACTCCCACAGAAAGGAATTACGACATTGGTGACTGTGAGCTCCTGGCTATTAAGACTGCCCTTGAAGAATGGCGTCACTGGCTAGAGGGCATGGAGCTCCTGGTCATCGTCTGGACTGACCATAAGAATCTCTTATACCTGCAATCAGTTAAAAGTCTCAACCCCCGGCAATATCGTTGGTCACTTTTCTTTTCCCGCTTCAACCTGAACATCACGTACCGACCCGGATCCCGGAACATAAAGTCTGATGCCCTGTCCCGCCAGTTTTCTCCCGACAGTCCTTCCAAGGCTCCAGACCCCATTCTTCCCCCGTCCTGTTCCGTAGGGGGCCTGACGTGGGACCTTGAGTCCCAAATCCAGAGAGCCCTAGTTGATGAGCCCGATCCTGGGGGAGGTCCTCCGAACCGCCTTTTTGTACCTTCCACTGTTCGTTTCTGAGCCATTCAGTGGGCCCATACTTCCAAATTCTCCTGCCACCCCGGGGTAAGCCCTACCGTAGCTCTCCACCGTCGGTTCTTCTGGTGGCCGGGCCTTAACAAGGATGCTAAGGAGTATGTCACAGCTTGACCCATCTGTAATCGAAACAAGAACTCCCACCGTCCACCTTCCGGCCTTCTCCAGCCCCTTTCCATCCCTGTCCATCCGTGGTCCCACATAGCTCTGGATTTCATTACTGGACTACCCGTTTCCAAGGGGAAATCAGTCATCCTCACTGTGATCGACCGCTTTTCCAAAGCGTGCCACCTAATCGCACTGTCACGGTTAACCTCTGCATCCCAGACCGCCAAACTCTTAGTTCACCATGTTTTCAGCCTTCATGGCGTCCCCCTAGAGATCCTGTCCGATAGAGGCCCTCAATTTATTTCCAGAGTTTGGAAGGATTTCTGCTTATCTCTCGGAGCTCAAGCCCACCTAAAGTCAGGCTTCCACCCCCAGCCCAATGGGCAGTGTGAGCGGCTAAATGAAGAATTGGGGAACGTTCTCCGCTGCATCTGCGAGACAAATCCTAGGTCATGGAGTGTTCCCCTACCTTGGGTTGAGTACGCACACAACAGTCACATCTCCGTTGCTTCAGGTTTCTCACCCTTTGAAACTTCCTTGGGGTACCAGCCGTCCCTCCTGCCCGGCTCGGTCCCTGACACCACCATTCCCTAAGTAGGTGCCCATATCAGAACCTGTAAAAGGGTTTGGGACCAAACCAGAGCAGCTCTCCATCAAACCTCAGCCCAAAATAAGCGCTACACTGATCGCCGACGCCTCCCTGCGCCCTTTTACACTACTGGTCAACAGGTCTGGTTGTCTTCTAGGGACTTCCCACTTAGAGGGAGCTCCAAGAAACTGTCCCCATGGTTCCTGGGCCCCTTCCCGGTAGAGTCAGTCATCAGTCCCTCTGCAGTGCACCTTAAACTCCCCTCCCATCGTGGAGTTCACCCTGTGTTCCACGTCTCCCAGATCAGACCTTTTTCTTCTGTTGGGTCCTGTGTGGTTGCAAGCATGGTGTGTGTGTTCTCACCTTTTTCCTGTCAAGGTGCTGTGGGCAGGCCCAGTGCCAACTGTCTCCACTCTGGCCAATTTGGGAGGAGCTTTAAAAGAGGAGCGTTCGCCTGGAGCAGACGCCAGATGGTTGAAACACTTTGTGTGGTAAACAGGCCGCGTCTTAGATCTAGTTTCTAAGTGCTTCAGTGTAAAAGACTTACCTTCTTCTGCGTTTTCTTCCCCTTCAGTTTTCCTGGTCTCTTGCTGCACCCGGCAGCCCTGAGCGTCTGCTTCTCTTGGGCCTAACCATCTTTTCCCCGCCGCTCCTGGGTAAAGTCCTCTGGAGGTTTGCCAGTCGGGCCCTCATCTGCCTGTCCGCCCTCCTGCACCTGTCTCACCCTGGAATCCAAGGGCAAAGAGGAAATTGATTCCAACCTCCTAGCCACACCTGCCTGCTGTAGCTGCTCAGCACCATCCAACTCTACCCTCCAGGACTGACCACTCACCTCCCAAGTAAGTGCAGAACGCACAGATAACTTCCTGGCTGATCAGAAGCCATTGCTTTTACTCACCTGTCTCCTCCCTGCTTCCAGTGGCAGCTCCAGAGTTTCCCTCCTCCAGTTCCCTGTGATTCCCCCTGCCTGGGAAACCTTCTTCCCTTTAGAGAGAAGAAATAAATTACTGTTCAAACTGCACTGCTGTTGTTTGCTGAGTTCTTATGTGTTCGCTCCAGAGTCCTTCCAAAACCATGACAGGGAGAGGGAAGTCTGAATCTCTCTGCTTAGGCTGCTGCTCCTGCGATCCAATCTCAGATTAGGCGGAAGATAATGGATGGACTATATATCAACAAGTCTCCAATCACAGTTTTAATCCTAGCATCTTTTTAAAGCCTGCTATTTTAGCCTTCTCTTCCTGCTCTTGGCAAGGTCGGTCGCATATCTGCTCCCTCCTCCTCTCTGTGTCTGTCTCTGTCTGGCCTGCTACTCTTGTCTTGTCACATCTGTCTGGAGCAACTCTGATTTGTCCTCCGAAGTTTTACCCGTCTTAACCATTGATTTAGTCAGCTGGTCTCTAAATGCAATTGATCAAATTTTGTCTAATTGAAGAACGGATCCTCTGGAGCCCTCTTGTCCTCGCGGTCCGTTTCCAGGCGGTTACATTATGGATTCCTGGGGAAAGTGGAAGGTTATGTGTCTGTCATTGCTGTCTGTCGAGGACGTGGAAGATGTCTATATAATTGGATTAATGGTAGCCGGGGTTTTGCAGTTTGTAGCGGGTGGATTCTTGGTTTATTGCAAACTTCAACTTCAACAGGTGTCAGCAGCAATTGGGAAGCTGGCTGACGAACACGAAGGGATGTGTTGGGTTTTAAGTGTTCAGACTCAAGCGTTAAATGAACTAAGCCGCAGGTTGGCTGCGATGTCGGAACTTACACGTGGAATGGAAACCAATTTGGACAAACTTTCAGCCCGGCTTGGTGGAAACTGACGCCCTGATTCGGCCAGGGAGACCACTGAAAGACTTAAAGGCAGACATAACAGAGCTTCTGCCTGTAACCAAAGCAATCAATGCTATCTGTAATTTGGCTCCCTGTGCTGGCCTTGAAGCTGGCAAACAAAAGCTCTCCAGGAGGACAATGCTGACAGTAGCTCCTTACCCAGCTTCCCCTGCTCCTTACATGGGACTTAGTAAGAGTTCACTATTACTGACACACACATGGATGCACACATGAATGCGCCACTTGTGCTGGCAGCTACCACAGTTAGCCCATATCCTGTTGTGAGTTGTTTTTTTTTCTCTCTCTCTCGAACGGGTGGTACTGAAAAACCTGAATTTCCCCTCAGGGATTAATAAAGTATTTCTGATTCTGATTTTGGAACACCTACATACCATGTATTATTTTATGTTATTATATTGGTATTGCTTTTTCAAAATGCATAAAAAATAGGATAGATGTTGTAATTTAGGTACATTTGGCATAATATTTTTGTTTTTCCTTAACAAGCAAAAAAATTATCATGCTGCATGTTTATGTCCACACATAATGAGTCAAATCTGTTTACGCAATAAGAATTAGGAACAATTAATCATGGGTCTTATAGGAAGTGTCCAATATCTCAGTGAAATATTTTACTTCTTGAACTGAGTGCATAGGAAACAGTCCAAGTGTGGAATGCTGGTGGTAGGGATAACCCTAGGAAATGGGGTTCAGCCCAAGTCAACTAAAACACAGTTCTGCCTCTTCTCTCATCTGGTCTTCTTGCTATGTGCTACCCTGCAGAAGCAGGAAAACAGTACAAAAATTGTCATTCTAGGATCAACTACTTTGTGTTAACAAAAAAGGAAGAAGCTTCGCCAGTAGGACATGATATAATTTTATCATTACAATACAAAGCACAAATAAATAATGTAAAGATGATAAAAACTGAAAAAAAACATTCAGTGGGAAAATTATTAATAAACATGCGAAAAAGGAATTAAAGAAATACACATTTAAAATGGTAAATGGTAAATGGCCTGTACTTGTATAGCGCTTTATTTAGTCCTTGATGACTCCAAAGCGCTTCACACTACATTCAGTCATTCACCCATTCACGCACTCATTCACACACTGGTGATGGCAAGCTACATTGTAGCCACAGCTAACCTGGGGCACACTGACAGAAGCGGGTCATTTTGTCATGTAAGAAATAAAAATTACTCCAAGTTAATGGAAAGGGAAGATACAATTGTTAGTATAAAAGTAAAACAATAATATGAATTTATGCCAGATTGAATCTAAATGATGCATAAACCTAAAATTATTTAAACTTGTTTTTAATATTTATTTATTGGCATAATAGATGGTAATGGCTTTATTCCTTATCCCCTGTCACTGCTGCATAAAAAGGTAGCCTGTTAGTATGACTTGTGTCAACAAAGGCTTTTTGAGTACATTTTCTCATGACAAACATTTTACTGAAATGATTAAATTAACTATACGGCATTGTGTCTGATTTCAGTGGTTAAAATTTAATTAAAATGTTAATAATTGCAATAAAATTAAAATACCATTAATGTATTTAAAATGGTCCTTAAACCTTAGTTGTAATTTGTGACTTTAAGGTTTATAAGTGTGCATACCTTTAATCTCATTGGCATGTAGGTACAGGTTTTCCAGGTTCCTACTGACAGGAGGGATCTTTTCCAGTTTGTTGAAGGACAGGTCAAGCTCAATGAGTGTGCTGGTATTGAATACACTGGAGGGAAGTCCTTTATCTGTCAGACTGTTGTGACACAAGCGAACAAACTGCAGGTTGGGATACATGATAAGAAAACTGGCTGGCACACTCTCTATGTTATTATGGTCTAGGTAGAGCTGCTGCAGCTTCTTGGGAAGGCTGTCAGGAATTCTCTTCAGATTGTTTTGCCTCATATCCAGCAAAGAAAGAGATTTTAGTTCCTCAAACCCACCTTGTACCTCTTCTATGACATTGCCCTGGAGTTGAAGGGTGGTGAGGTTGGACATCTGCTTAAATGATTTGGAGGAGAGTTTTGTAATTTTGTTGTAGGAAAATCGCAGATCAGTGAGGGATCTCGGTAAGTTACGAGGCACACGGGTCAACTCATTGTGATCCAGGTAGAGCCGATCCAGGCTTTCCAGCTTGACAAAGACACTGTCGCTGATTCTTTCTGAGCTGAGCTGGTTATGCGACAAAATCACCCACACCAGGTTAGTAGCATTGTCAAACACCCCATCCTTAATGCCTGTGATTTGGTTATGTTGCAGGTAGACATACTCTATGTGTGATGGAACGTAGGGAATTTGCTGCAGGTTGCGATGGTGACAGTACATAGCTGTGGGATAGGCTGTGGGGCAGTCACACTCCAGGGGGCAATCTACAGTCTCAGACTGCCAGCCTGCATTCTGCCTCCGGCTTCGTAGATGGGACAGCCACTGAAAAGGGCTGTATTGCTGGCTGATGTTCACATCCACTATTCCCATGAAGAGGACGAGCATCAATGTCCACATGATCACTTGAGGAAAGACAAAAAATGATTGTTTTAAAGATGAATACACTTAGTTGAATACACTTAGTTGTCTTCTGTTTCTTTTCTAATTCATACTAATGCAATAATTTCACATATCTGTTGTTGCAGAATACCTACCAGTTTCTTGACGTCTCCTTCCTATCTCACCTCTCTTGTATCCCAGTCTTACTGAATGGAATATGGTGCCTGTCTGGAATAAATAGCACCACCAACCCTATGCTGCAGATGTGGCCCCAACCATCCTGTCTCATTAGCGCACATGCCTTTTCTTTCCACTTTCATGTAACCTACACAACAACGTATAACCTGCAGCAATGTAAATATCTATGCCATCTGTGAACCAGTCGCAACATCTGTTTTTTAACAGGCTTGTTTTCCGTTCCTGTTTCAAGCCTTATCATTAGCACAACTGCTCAAAGTCAGTCTTTCCATTTACTGTTGTGTCATAGAGGTTATTGAGAGGTTATTGGGGCCTCGGGTATTGAAATTTTATGTTAACACTAAAGATGTCGTAATCATAGGTGAAGCTAAGTTATAATTTAAAGTCTGATCTTTTAGTCTCTGCAAGCTTTTGTACACTATAAATGGCATGTGTCAATAAAGTATGCTAAACCGTGCCATTTCTCAAAGAACATCCTCCTTACCTTTTTCTTCTGAATGCTTTGAGGCCTGCTTTCACCAATTACAGTATTCAAGCCATAGAGAAGCTTAACATATGGTTTCGCTGGCGCCTGGATACATCAGAGAACCATTACAATCCTGTGAATGCTTTTCAGAAAAGGCCCCCCTACTTCTTTCCTCCTCTGGGGCAGGAAAATTGGATGCAGAGTTTAAGTGATTATGTTAATTGTATTTCCTTTCCAGGCCCCACTGAGGAGGCAAAAGATAGCACTCGGATTTAAAAAAACGCTTTGTTCAAAAGGTAATGGATCTTGATGAGCTTAAAATTACTTTGAAAACAAAATAAATACCCTTCATTTAATTTGGAGGTCGTCATGGCTGTGATGGAAATATTTCAATGTAATGTGAATTAACTGATTAATTACATGTTAGTAAATGCATCTAGGGAATATGTCATGTAGAAGATCATCAGAGTGTTTAAACAGTTGTCAGTGAGGAGCAGATTTGATTTCTTTAGCTTTGCAATGTGAGGTGTTTTCTTAACCTTGGGGGACTAGACATCAGACGGCGTGAGGGTCTGCACCCTCCGGGTGCTTTTCTAGTTTACAAATAAAAAACCAAGCACATGTGAAACTGCGGGTTCCAATAAATAACTTTTTAAAATCATTTAATTATATAGCTTTTGGTGCAAATGTCATTTTAAATCTGGGAGGTGTTATATTGTGAAGGAATATTTTTCCCCATATAGCTTTCTGAAAATATTGGAATTGAGGAATTTAAAGAGTGATGAACAAAGTGTGTCACAGCTGGGAAAGCACCCCACGGCTCTAGGCTACCAGTGCCAAGAGTAAGAATTTGTAAAAAAAAAAAAAAAAATGCTCTATATGCTCCAAGACACTGTGATGAAAGAGACTGTTTAATAAGAGAAGTTTTTAAGCTTGGTAAAAATGGGTTAAAATCTCTTGCAAAATAGTTCAAAACCGAATTAGTGCAACACAAGTTACTGAGGTCTTACTCAAACATTATTGCTGACAGTTATAGAAACAGGATTTTGTGTTTTTATTCCTCAAGTATACTGTGGACAGGTTAAAAATGGCGTCTCTGACTTCACTTCTAACCCATTTGTTGTTGCTTGGGCAATGCATTGGTTAAGAATATAAAAACAAATAAAGAACTAATTTGTTTTAACTCAGCAGCTCCATTAATGTCCCTACAAAAAATAAATCTTCCAGATCAGACTTTGTCCATGACAATTTTTTTCCTTTAAGAGTTTTTTTTTTTTTTTGTCATATTCAGAGATGGGTAGTAACTAGTTACATTTACTTGAGTAACTTTTTTGTATGTACTCTGTATGTACTTTAAGAGTGGTGTTACTACACTGTACTTTTTACTTTAACTTTAATATTATATTATTATTATCTGTACTTTTACTTGAGTAGAATTTCTGAATACACTACCTACTGCAAGTAACTTCACGGAATGAAGAAGAAAACATATTTTAACAAATTTAAAATACATTTACAGTTTAATGAAGGAGACCACCTTTTTCTACACAATCTTTGTTTTTCTAATGTAAATTTCTATCTGTTGAGCTTGTTGCATTTTGAGATAAAGTAAATCTACAGTAAACACCATAACTTGGCACTGGAGGTACATTTATATATATATATATATATATATATATATATATATATATATATATATATATATATATATATATATATATATATATATATATATATATATATATATATATATAGTTGTATTTTGTTATTTATTTGTATACATTTATTTTTCAATTTAGTCATAAGATACTTGAATTTGCCCAAAACATAACATTTTTGTCTGTCTAATGACATCATTAAAAAAAATATTAAATCAGATGTTACTCAATACTCAAGTAGCCTTTTTACCAAATACTTTTTACTCTTACTCAAGTAAATTTTTGGACAGTCACTTTTAACTTTTAATAGAGTAAGAATATGTTGAAGTAGTGCTACTCTTACTTGAGTACAATTTTTGGAAACTCTGCCCACCTCTGGTCATATTTCTTGCAGTTTAAACTTGCACATAAGTTGCAGGTAAAGACTGAGGAAGAGATGTAATTAAAAGATTTAAGGAAAAGGATTAACATGCAGAGTAGCACAACTGGAACACAAACAAATTGGCAAGAAAGATTCATTTAAATAATTTACAGTATTTAGCATGGTGGACAAGTATAACATGAGCATGTCCCGTTTTATTTTAAAACAGACCAAGATCGCTTGAAAGATGGGACAACAAACACAATATTTACTACCAAACTAAGAAGATAACTTTTTCTATTTAACGTGTATAAAGGCTAGGGAACCAGGAACCTGCATGAGGGACAACAGGGAATGGCAGCATGTTGTAGATGAGTGATGAAGCCAAAAAGGGGAAAGGAGTCCGGGGTGTCTGTGTGTAACCAGGGGATCGGTACGTCAGAGGTGGAGGTTAGAGAGCAGACTGGCAGAGACTGGCTGGTGAAATGAGCTGCTGGCTGAGGGATGGATTATTAAAAAGTTATGTTTTTTTTTCATTGAATCTTGTTGAATCTTTTGAAACACAACTGTTTGTGATTTGCTGGTAGACTCTAAATCGATCCCCCATTTTGGAGAGGGAGGGGCAAATGTTTATGTCATTATTTAACTGCTGTAATTCCTTTCAATAAATAAGAAATTTTGCATGCCCTTCAGTTATACTTTCTGGACATGCTTATAACTATTTTTATGAGTAAAGGATTAACTACATTTTAAATTTGAGTACAGCACCTCCTCCTATCTGAATTTGCAGCCTTTGCAATACATATGTTAACAAACAAATAACTTTATTATAATGTTTTAGCACTTCCAAAAGTATACAACTAAATACATAAAGAAACACGCCTCACTTACTATCATTCCAGGGTTTGACGCCAAAGGAGAAGCCCTCTGAAGAGCTGCCATGACGGATTTCTCCTGCTTGGTAAAAAATGATCTGTAACTTGAAACTAGTAACTTGAAACTTGAAACTTGAAACCTGTAACTTGAAACTTGTATTTTTAAAATGTGTACAAGTTACAAAACTTAAGTTACAAGTACAAAACACAAGTTACAAGTACAAATCAAAAGTTACAGGTACAAAACTAAAAGTTACAGGTACAAAACTAAAGTCCCAATTCTAGCTCCATATCATGAGACCATCGACCACCTCATCAGGAGCATGCCCAGGCGTTTTATGGAGGTCATACAGGCACATGGAGGTCACACACACTACTGAGCATTTTGACTTGTTTTAAGGACCTTACATCAAAGTTGGATCAGCCTTTAATGTGTTTTACCTGTTAGATTTTGAGTGTGACTCCAAATCCAGACCTCCATGGGTTGATAAATTTGATTTCCATTGATAATTTTTGTATGATTTTGTTGTGAGCACATTCAACTGTGTAAAGAACAAAGTATTTAATAAGATTATTTAATTCATTCAGATCTAGGATGTGTTATTTTAGTGTTGCCTTCATTTTTTGAGCAGTGTATTTCAGTTCTCATATGCAATCATACTATGCCTACTAACATAACACTTTAAAAGTTATAACATTTTTAATCAAATCTTTGCACTGGTAATTGTTCCATTTGGGGCTGAAAAAACTCTTTTACAGCAGTTGTTCATTCTTCACGATCTCTAAATAGGTAATAATTTAATAGGCTTTAGATTCCCAGAGGATTTTACGTCAACTCTCTGTTACTCTTTTTTTCTGGCTATGCTGCATGACCTGAAACCACTGTTTTGAGATTTATGGAATAATAAATTGTCAGTAAAACTGAAGAATGGGAGAACAGCAGAACATTTCTTGCCTCACTTGAGTTATTTCTACTGAACTTACTTTTTAGAATTTGCTCCACTGATAAAGATTTAGTACTTGAATTTGTACATTTCAACAAATGATCAGTGAAAGGTCTTTTTTTGATGCTTCTGTGAACAATTTTATTGGCTTTCATAAGATGTACTTTAAGACTACTGCTACTTGACAGACATAGCCTACATTTTCACAGGGATAACAAACAACTGAAGCAGCAACTGTCGTTAACAGATCTTCACTTTATCAAAATCTTAGAAGTTTTTTTGTAAGTTTATTACATAGCAGGGAGAGGAGGAAAAGTAAAGAGGCATCAGCTTGCTGTTAGAAGAGAACCAGTAGTAATGAAGTGCACACATTCAAACTTCCACCAACCATACGAGCTTTACTGTTCCCTTGTGCTGAGAGCAAAGAAGTTTAACAGCAGCCCTGGTAGAGTAAAAAAAAGCCAAATTACTGGCTGTCCACCATGTCAAATCAAGAAATTAATGCCAGTGTTGTAACATCATAAGTTACTCTGAAAGCCAACTCTAAATCTAGAACTTTTATGTGCTTGTTTTTGTAGACTATTGCTGGTTCATTAAAAATGAAAAGCTAAGAATGTACTTCCAGTGCAATGTATAGTGTTTAACATATGTCTCAAGTAAAAAACTCAATTTATAGTTGTTTTTTCTTAACCTTTTTTCAGAGGATGGAAATTTAACATTTCTATTTTGCATTTTATCCACCATAAATAGAGGCCAGAACATTTGATTTGATTATTAACTGATAAACTAAAGTCCCATTAAGGCTCAGTTCATAAAAGCTAGCAGATTCAATACAGGTAAATCTAATTTAGATAGGTCAAATTGCAATTTTGATTCAGTTCAATATGTTCAAATTTAGTCTGGCAATTATGAAATGTGAATTTTTGTAAGTAGTGTAGGTTTTCAGTCCCCTGCTTTGAGCATGCTGGGTTATAGTGGAGAATGAATTTGTCTTAATAGCAATATTACCCTCCTAAAAGAACACAAAACAGATCCTTATCAAGTTCAATAAAGCCTTTAGTGGTTTGCATAAGTGTACCTCCCCTTGTTCATTTCCACTGAATATTTCTCTCTGCATCTTTCAACAATACTACGATGATTTTGACAGAGATGTAACCTCATAAATATCTTACAGAAAAATTATGGGACAAACGTGACTTTTAGAGCTTGGTTACATGTATCTCATGTCGATTTCCCACTCTGGGGATTGAAGGATTGTTGGTTTTCAGCCAAAATAAACAGATTTATGTCCTCCCAAAAAGCAAAACCACACAGTGTTCAGAGATGGCACTACATGTTGGTTAAATGCTGTTTGTAATGAAAGTAAATGTTGACAGCAGCTGGCAGAAACCATTTAGCCTACAGGTCTAAAATACTCTTTAAAAATCCATAAGGCAGACCTTTATGATGTCAGTTTCTAAACCAAAGCTATTTAATATTAAAATCTTCTTTAAATAATAGCTGAACTGGTGACAGCTTTGTCTGCAGCAGTCAGTCACGTATGAGCTTTTAAAGGACAAGTTCCTATCTGTGATAACAGACAAAAACAAATAAATCTAGCTAAACTGCAAACCAGTTACTCCAAAAATAAAGCTAACTTCATATGATTAGGTACCAAAACAAACTGCTTAAATACAACTGATACTATCATCTGAGAGGTACAGTGGGTACGGAAAGTATTCAGACCCCTTTAAATTTGTCACCTTTGTTTAATTGCATCCATTTTATTTTATTTCTCATTAAAGTGCAACACACCCCCAAATCAATTTTCTTTGCTGATAAACTGTATAAATGAGTGTCTAATAGTGCTATCTACATGCCTGGGGTCTTACTTATAAAACTATGCGTAGAATCCTTACTAAAACCATACTTAACCTCAGCAACTTTTTTTTACTTATGCCTATAAGTTTCCGATCTATCAAACTTGGAGTATGCACAGCTGCACGCACTTTCCACTTTATAAATACCACTCTCCCTAGAAATGTGCGCAGGTGTTTTTGGATCATATCCTGCCTCCTACACACCCACTTTCTCCCATAAACGGTCCATGCAAAGTGTCTAGTGAATATTCTGCATAGACTTAAGCCAGCTAAAATGGGGCGTTACACAGGTAACCGTGCCAACTGAGAGGCGGCGAAAGTAATTTCACAGAGACAGCTGCAGGCTCATAGAGGCACGGTAAACTGTTTTATTTCAGTCAATCACTCAATCAGCGCTTTACTCAGCCAAAAGCAGCCAAAGTGCTTCACATTAAAGGACAAAAATACATTTGCAAAAAGAAAATGTGTGACAAGAAGAGAGTAAAAAGATTTAAAAATGTAATAATAAAAAGAGCACAAGCAATAAAAAAGATAAGAACAATTAAGTTTCAATTTGGCCCATATGATTACTTCTTGTAGCAACACTAAGACTGGGATTTATTAAACCAAAAAAAACTAGATATTTAAAGCCTGACAGAAAAGGTGCGTTTTAAGTCTACTTTTAAAAAGTATCATCCTTGCAAAATATTGATTTGGGGTCACAAACAAACGGAAGAGCTGCAAGTGACGCAGCGTTGATGCAGCACCGTTCCTGACATAAAAATAAGAATGGGGGACGGGGTGCACGGTTCCAGTGGGTCGGTAGATCTAACACCGGGTCCAGTTTAGCACATATATCTATTAGGACTGCTTTAAGGAATCTACATCGGGTCACCCATCCAGATGCTTGCAGTGGCGAGATCTTTCAGAGCGAGAGCATCCATTGTGCATCATTATGCAGGGGACGCTGCAGTATTCGTACTTCACACAATTAATTCACCAATAAGTGTCATTTCTATAGAATCTGAATAGATAAATACATATGAACATACTGTGATATAATTCTTATGTGCAACATATTTTCATTCAGATTCTAATTTTTATTCTCAGTTCAGAGATGGGATGGGGGGGGTGACTGCTGGTTGTGTGTCTGTGTGCGCAAAGCTCAACAAGTTTGAAATTGTGGCTTTCATTTTCATTTTTGCCATCACTCCTGCTGCGCTGTCAGTGTCCTCTGTGTCCACAAAGTGCGTAAGGAAGATCCTTAGTGTGCTTAAAGTTGCGCACATTTTTCTGTCACATTTTTTCTATAAATCCTAAACTTTGCGTAGAAAGTTGGTTACGTGGTTTTGAGACCCCGTTTTGTGCGTAAGCAAGCTTTATAAATGAGACCCCTGGTCATTAGTTTTTTGTATTTTAGTACATTTTAGTAAAAATATTCATTTTTTTACCAAAAACCGTTAGTGGAGTGCCCTCTTCAGGTTAAAACGTTGCACTGCACTTGATTTTGAGTCGGGCATCGCTACTGGCTTATCTTGGGTTTCTGTCTAGGCCACACGTTGTTTACAGCGTTTATCAGGTTAGTGATTTGTTAGCTTATCATTTAGTTAGATTGTTTAGCATAGCCTTTCATGCTGACATCTGCGCATTACCTATGACAAAGGAATAAACTGATATCAGTAAATGGATAATGAAATCAGGGCTTAGAGTTATTTTTAGTGCACTTTGATTTACACCTTGGACACCTCTTTGCAACATACGTTTTCTGTTGCAGACAATGAGGTACAGTGGCCACAGGTACACCTGTTTAGCCAGAGTCACTGGATAATACTCGAGATAATCTAAATTTAGTTTTATCTTTGGCTAACAGCAATGTACCACTCAGAGAAGGGTCCCATTCTTTGCCGCTGCAGGCTCGGCACCTGTTGCCCTGGGCAACTCACGAGCCATCGGGTCGAAATGATACGGCTCAGGGCTGCTTGGAACCACAGAACCTTCCTCCCTTTCTTCTGGTGAAAGAGGTGGAGAGAAATCCTAAACTTCAAAATTGCCTCCGTCTGAGGCGATGGAGCTCGTGTCACTATTGCTCTCCATCTTTCTGCCTGTCTGTGTGCGCAGACCACGCTCAGCCCTCCCCCTCGCTGGGCCGCCAGGCAACGCCTCATTTTCAGACATTTTTCAAACAGGAAATGTGGGGGGAGTTTTAACTTTGATAGGGGATGAGTTACACTTTAATGTAACCTCAGCAACCCATCTTGACTGAAAAAAACAGAAATGTAGAAATTTTTGCAAATTTATTAAAAAAGAAAAACTGAATTGAAGCTGAAAGCAGCCTCGAATGGCCCTCGCAGCAAAGTGCCGCTTCGCCCTGTGTTGTGCCACTGAGCCTGCTGATCAAATCTGCATGACAAAGTGCATGACAAAGGCAAAAAAGGGCAGCTTTGCCGACTTCCTCTGGAGTATGGACCTTCAAAATAGTTTTAAAAGCTTCATAAGCTGCACATGTACTAACTTTGTGTTCTCTCAGTCCCTCCATAGAAGCTACACCTGGTCTGATATCCTGCTTGGCTGCAATGCCCTGTTGGACGGGGGGCATCGACTGGGATGATGCTCCCAGTAACTGAACATCCACTGTGTCCTGTTATCAACTTTTTACTTTCTGTAACATAGAAAGTTCTCTTATATCAGATCTTCTGTTCCTTCTGTGTCTCTGCTCTGTCTTCTCAAACCCCCAGACGGTGGTGGCAGATGGCCGCTCCTACTGAGCCTGGTTCTGTTGGAGGTTTCTTCCTGTTAAAGGGGAGTTTTTCCTCTCCACCGTCGCTACATGCTTGCTCAGTATGAGGGATTGCTGAAGGATTGCTGTGGTTGGAAAGTCTTCCCAACCTCACGGGAATGACTGACGCAATCTGCTGGGATTCCTTAAATAGGAAACTTTTTAACTGATTGGAATGTTTGTATAATTGTATTGAAATGACTTCTTGTTAAGTGCCTTGAGATGACATCTGTTGTGAATTGGCGCTATATAAATAAACTGAATTGAATTGAATTGAATATTGACATTACTAGTTGAATGCTTTTCCTTATGGGGATAGTTTTTATGACTCTGTGCCAGAATTAGGCCACACACCCCCAATATTCGCTTACATATGGGTTAGGGGTTGGACGAATATCCAGGTTGTTGAATTTGGTGCAGATCGTATTATGTATGTTGAAATAGGAGGCAAACGTATTTCCATGCCGTGATGCCATGTTGCCGGAGCCACACCCTCTTTTGAACACCCTCAGTACTGGACAATAAGTGACCCCAACTTGTTTTCAGTCTCTGACCACAGCCAGATGTTGATTTGGTAAAACGAGGCAAATACAGATTTTCCTATGTAAAACATTGCACTTCCAGTTCTCAGACGGCGGGGCTTAAGTTACAAGAGCCTTTATGCTATCTTGAGTGGTGGTATGTTATGAGAACCAGAAAGTTTGTTACCGTTTTGACCTTATATGTTTAAGTTGATATATTTTATGCCTTTATTGCGCAATGCCTTACTTTGTGGCATAGGCACGCCCACATGTTTTGAGCCAGCAAAATTATTTTAATAACTTTTGATCCCCAGTGCCTTAAAGCTGCAGTCTGCTGAGGGAGAAAGATTTTTTGAATCTGATGCACCAAGACACCTCTGAAAACACTCCCCCCTCCTTCCCTCCCTCCAGCCCTACCGCAGCCGTTGTGCACACGCATCACGTGTGGTGACACAGCGAGTCAAAGAAGTAAGCAGCAAGCGCTATTGAGCACCACCCCATTGTATTTTTGCCATGGACATTTCGGAGGTGAGCAACTTCTGCATGACTGATGCTCTCTCACAATATGGCGACTGTAAACTGGACGACAAAGCGGTCTGTGTGTGCGGCCCTATGTTTACATGCTTGCGTGATTCGCATGCAAGTTGATTGACAGCCGACAATGCGGAAACTCGAATTCTATTGGCTATAAAAATTTGGCGCTCAGTGTTAAATGCATAGGGATCTACGGGAGGAAGGTGGGATTAAGAAAAATAACAAGTGTTGTGGAACACTAGCCTTTTATCATAGTATTTAACCCCACTATCATTTAAAGATTTATAAAACTTTTATACATAAAAATATTCTCCGGACTGCAGCTTTAAGTTTCTCCTTGCTCGTTTTGAAATCTGAAAGTGAAAAGCTCTAGGAGGAGTTTGTTCAGATACGATGTATATAAATGGCATGAAATGGCAGGTTTGATTCAAAATGGCCGACTTCCTTTGGGGTTTGTACCATGGCTTCATGAGACTTTTTTGTAGATCCTGAGTTGAGTGGTGGTATGTTATGGGAACTGCGAAGTTTGGTACAGTTGTGACCTTGTATATTGAAGTTAATACACCATGTTCTTCTATGGCGAGAAGCCTTACTTTCAGGCTTAGCCACACCCACATGCTTTGATACAGCAAAATTATTTTGATAACTTTGAAGTCTTCAAGTGAAAAGCTCTAGGAGGAGTTCTTGAAATACGACGTATATACATGGAGCAAAAAGGTTGAGCTGGATTCAAAATGGCTGACTTCCTGTTGGGTTTGGACTATGGCTCCAAGAGACTTTTTTGTAGGTCCTGAGACACGCCTTTTCTATCCCGGATTTCACAGTCCTCTGATATAATATAGCTGGGGGCTGGCTGTTTTAGTGATTCTAGGGTATGGCATGAAGCCTTGCTTTGAAGCTTAGCCACGGCTACATCTTTTGATGCAGCAAGATTATTTTGATAACTTTTGATCCCCCATGCATTTTGAAGTCTGTAAGTGAAAAGCTCTAGTAGGAGTTTGTTCAAATACGACATACCAATGGGACAAAATGGTGGATTGAATTCAACATGGCCGACTTCCTGTGGGGTTTGGACCATGGCTCCAAGATACTTTTTTGTACGTTTAAAAAAAAAAAAAAAAAGGTAAATGAGGAGGGTGTTTTGAAGCATTCTGCGGGGCACTGTTGAGCCATTTCTTTTGAGACTTTTGTGAAACCCTTAAAATACATACATTTTACACACACAACTCATGCGGCCGCCAATTTTCCTGAGTTTTTCATCATGTTAAAGCCTCCAAACAGCCAATTAATTTTTGGGAAGAATTATTAGAAACAGTACAGACAGAATAGGCCTTCGCAGCGCTTAGCTGCTTGGGCCTAAATATCACACGGTCATAAGTATTCAGACTCTTTGCTCATTATTGAGTAGAAGCCCCCTTTTGAGCTAGTACAGCCATGAGTCTTCTTGGGAATGATGCAACAAGTTTTTCACACCTGGATTTGGGGATCCTCTGCCATTCTTCCTTGCAGATCCTCTCCAGTTCTGTCAGGTTGGATGGTGAACAGCCATTTTCAGGTCTCTCCAATTGCTCAATTGGATGCTCAATTGGGTTTAGGTCAGGGCTCTGGCTGGGTCAGTCAAGAACGGTCATAGAGTTGTTCCAAAGCCACTCCTTTGTTATTTTAGCTGTGTGCTTAGGGTCATTGTCATGTTGAAAGGTGTCATGACCTTGCTCAAAGCCATGACAAAAAATAAGGGAGAGACGCCATACTTTAAGCAAGTTAAATAATTTATTAGATTATATAAAACAAAAGAATAACCAGAGCAAACAAGAGTGGGGAGCAAGGCTCCCACACAAAGCAAATGAGTCTGCAGGGAAGAGAAGCTCTCCCCTGAAGTGAAGGTGGAGAGGATGTTATATAGGGGAAGATTACACTGGCCCCAGGTGTTTCCAATCAGTAGATGGTTGGCTCCCAATGCTGAAGCATGAACCTGAAACAGGATTATTGAGCAGGCCATCAAACCTCCCCTGACAAAAATCAGGTTCCCAAAAGGAATCTTGATTTCAATTAAAATACAAACTCATTCAAAATTTCAAACAAAAAATATACCAACCTATGTATTTGTTAAAAACCAACCTCTCTAATCCTTTGCCCCAGCAACCGGTGCACCATGGAAGCAATTTAAGAGACGAAAGAACCAGTTAAGAAGGCAAAACTACACAAGAGGCCTAAACAAACTTAAATTGAACAAGCACGTGAAAGGGCATCTGCCACCATGTTATCAGTTCCTTTTACGAAACAATATCTAATGAGTAAGACTGGAGAAACAAAGACCAGCGAATGAGTCTCTGATTTGGGCACTGCAGTGAGTTCAAAAAGGTCAGCGGATTATGATCAGTGTAGACCACTAATCTTGTGCTGCCAGAGACATAAACATCAAAATGTTTTAATGCCAAAATGAGAGCCAATGTTTCCTTTTCTATTACAGAATAGTTCACTTGATTGTTAAACTTTCTGGAAAAGAAACTAATTGGTCGCTCCACTCCCAAATCATCATCCTGCACAAGCACAGCACCTGCACCCACATGACTTGCATCCACATACATTTTAAAAGGCTGTTCAAAACGTGGTGCCAAGAGAACAGGTGCAGAACACAAAAGAGTCTTCACCAGGTCGAAAGCCTCCTGACACTGAAGACCAAAGGAACTTTTAAAAGGTCAGTAAGAGGTGACACAACTGTGGAAAAATTACGGCAGAAACTGCGGTAATATCCCACCAAATCAGTTCTTTTTTAGTTGCTGGTACAGGAAACCGATAAACTCCCTCCACTTTGGCTTTCACAGGCCGCACTTGACCCTGTCCAACTACACGGCCCAAGTAGGTCACAGTTGCTTGAGCAAATTCACACTTTGCAAGATTTACCGTGAGGTTTGCCTCCACCAAACGGTTAAACAGTTCCTTTACACGCATCAGATGGGTGTCCCAGGTGTCATAATACACCACCACATCATCCAAATAAACTGCCAACCTTGCATGTCCCCAACAACTCTGTTCATTAAGCGCTGGAATGTTGCTGGTGCATTACGCAGACCAAAAGGCATGACCATGTAGAATATAACCCAGAAGGAGTCATAAATGCAGCAATTTCTTGAGCTCGCTCAGTAAGCGGTACCTGCCAGTAACCTTTTAAAAGATCAAACTTACTGACAAAGGTTTCTGATCCAACCTGGTCAACACAGTCCTCAATCCTAGGAAGAGGAAAGGAATCAGGTTTGGTCACAGAGTTCACTTTTCGAAAATCAGTGCAGAAACTAAGTGTGTTGTCTTGTTTTGGAACCAGCAAACATGGAGATGCCCAACTTGATGAAGAAAGTTTAGCAATATCATGTTCCAACATATTTAATCTCTGCATCCAACAACCTTTGCTTCTCTGCATTGACATGATAAAACCTTTGACGTATTGGGTTCGCCTCACCAACGTCAATGTCATGTTTAATAAGATGAGTGCAACTTGGAACGTCAAACAGCCCAGGAAATGCCAAGATCAGATCACGCAGCTGTAAGTAGCGTTCCTCAGGAAGATGCGTGAACAACTCATTTAAACAATGCAGAGAATCTGAATTTTTTAGACGACCATGTAACAATGAGTTCGACAGTTCTAAAAACTCAAACTCAGGCTCCGACTCACAAACTGGCACAGAAGAAACCACACAAGCTACACCACCATCCACCCTTAAGGGAACACGTTCAAAGAATCGCTTTAACAAATTCACATGACAGAGTTGTGTTTTCTTTTTGCGATCAGGTGTTGAGATAATATAATTTAAATCAGACACGTGCTTAACCATAGAATGAGGCCCAGTGAACTTTGCTTTGAAAGGAGAGTTCACTACAGGGAGTAAGGCTAACACTTGATCTCCTGGACGACAAACACGGTGCTCTGCAAGGCGATCAAACCAGCATTTCATCTTTCTCTGAGCAGATGTCAAGTTTTTGATTGCCATCTCCCCGGCTACATACAGTCTCTGCCGAAAGCCATTTACAAAGTCCAAAATATTAACCGGAGGATCTTTATTTTTTCAATCAGTTGACAGTGCCTCCAGAGGCCCACGAACTTTGTGTGCAAACACCAAGTTGTTTGGACTCAATCCGGTGCTCTCCTGTGTTACTTCTCTGGCAGCCAACATCAACCAGGGCAATCCCTCTTCCCAATCTTTGTCAATCTGTGTGCAAAATGCATGCAAAAGCGATTTCAACGTCTGGTGAAAGCGCTCTAACGCACCCTGACTCTGAGCATGATAGGCCAATGACTGATTGTGCTTGATGCAAAGCTGCTTCACCACTTGAGAAAACAGTTTTGAAGAGAAATTAGAGCCCTGATAAGACTGAATGACTCTTGGGATGCCAAACACAGAAATAAACTAAGAGCACGTATCACGGACCGTGCAGTTATAGCTGCGAAGAAGATAGGCAGCAGGATAATGAGTGTTTAAGCACATCACTGTCAACAAATAACAAGACCCAGATTTTGATTTCGGCAGAGGACCCACACAATCTATTATTAGATGCTCAAAAGGTTCATTAACAACCGGAATGGGACAGAATGGAGCAGGTTTAGAGACTGATTTTGTTTGCCAGTTAGTTGACAAGTATGACAGGTTTTAATATAGGCAGATATGCCTTTTTTCATCCGAGGCCAAAAGTAGTATCTAAGAAGTCTATCATAGCTTTTCTTCACCCCTGGATGACCAGACTCGTCATGTGCAACTTTTGACACAGAGTGTCGCAATTTGGATGGTAACACTATCTGTACAATAGACCTACCCACAAAATCCTCACCATGTTGTGACCATTTTCTCACCAACAGGGAGTCAAGGAGAAAATAACCAGAACTGCTGTCCTGGAATTCCTCAACAGGCCGAACTTGTTCAAATAATGTTTCTAGATCAGAGTCCAGTCTTTGCTCTGTGATCAATTCACTAGTGACAACATAGGGAAATCAGACAGAGGCAAACAAAACTGTTCTGTGGCAGTTTTCCTACATACACCCACATCAGAAAGCTCTACCTGAGCCATGGCACAAGTAACTGCACAAGAGGTGAAAACGTCAGGAAACTCTTGTTCATTTACATCTGGTACTTGGCTGAACACAGGCTCTGGTGCAACCACCAAAGGAGGTGGAACATCAGCCCGCACTCGCGCAACAGCAAGGTTATTACCTAAAACAATGGACACACCTTTAATGGGTAGCTCAGGACGAACAGCAAGTGTTGTCTCACCCCGAAACAAAGGGCATGAGAAAAACACTTTATGAAGAGGTACAAACAAAACTTTCAAGCTAAGTCCTCTAACTGGAATGGAACAGCCAGTGTCAGAATGCTAAGACCAAGGCAGCACCCCTGCATGGATAAAGGAATCAAACGCGCCGGTGTCCCGCAGAATGTTTACTGGCACTTTTGCCCCACTGCCTACTAAAGACACATAACCTGTCATAATAAAAGGCTGATATGACTTTAAACCAGAATCAGCTTGAGAGTCAGGACAGCAATCAATCCCATAGACCTTGCGAAGAGGTGCGGCTAAACTAGCACCTTTTACTGCAGCAACAGATTTTAATTTCAGCAAGCGACAGTCTGCTTTCCAGTGTCCATAATGATGACAATAATTACAGATCTTTTCTGCATCCCGCACTTTGAGAAGTAAGGTTACAAAGTTGGGATGTAACCTGTGCATCAGGCTTTACAAAGTTCTGCTTTATTGCAAACGTACTCTTCTGCGTCAATACATAATCATCAGCGAGTGCTGCGGCTCCAGCTGCTGTTTTTGCTTTTTGCTCACTAATGTAGCAACACATTCAGGCACTGTGCTTTTAAATTGTTCCAGCACAATCAGATCAGACAGTGCGGAAAAGTCCTCCACACCAGAAGCTGAACACCACCTTGAAAAATGTGCCGTTAAATCACGAGCAAACTCAAGATAGCTTTGATTTGTTCCTCTTTTCCAGGTTCTAAACCGCTGTTGGTAGGACTCCGGAACCAACTTGTATGCCTTCAAGACAGCTGCCTTCACTAAAGCGTAATCACCACTATCAGAATCACTCAAAGTTGAATACGACTCCTGTGCTCTACCAGTGAGTGCGCACTGAAGCATCAAGGTTCGCGCAGATTCAGGCCACCTGCGTGCGTCAGCAACACGCCCAAACATGAAAAAACACTGGGTCTCGGTCTGAAAATTTCGGCAACAATTTTAAAATACCCAGGACATCAAAACAGTGTCGAATCCCCGTCTGGGTCAGCGTTTCTAGAATCAGTTAAACCAGCTGACAATTTTCCCTCTGTTATCAGCTGAAGCCTGGTTTTCTCCACTTCAATCCTAGTGTATTCTAATTCATGACATCTTTTCCTACACTACTTCCTTCTCCAGTTTAAATTTATCATGTTCCATTTGCAACAACAACAACTCCTTTTGCTGTTCAAACGATAACCCCGAAGACACTGGAGGGGACTCAGTTGAAACAGATGGAATCTCATCCAAAATCTTCTTTTCAAACAAATTTGCTTTCAATATTGCCTTCACGTTTTCCTTTTGGCGTTTATCACCCACATCAAATGTATAATATTCAGCAATTTTCACTAATTGTTCTCTTGAACATTTTTTCCAACAAAACCTCCGAAGGAGAGTCCACAAATTGTTCCACACTAGCCATTTTACTGTGCGTAAAAATCACACTGACTGATCACAAAAGCTGTATTTACATAACAGATCCACTATGCCCCTCTATCTGACTCAAAAAACTAACTAACTCAACCCTAGTCTACATGTAGAAACCTTTGGAGGGAGTTTTAAGCAGAAAAGCCCGCTGGAAGGACAAGCAACCAAAAACTGGCGACTTACCCAGATCCACAGAGCTGCTCCCGAGACAAGATGCTCTAACCAATGGTTTACAACACTACCAAACCCAAAGGGGTAACGCCACTAAGCCTCACAGGGGTCATAGCAGACTTCCTGCTCAATACCAATTAGTCAGGTTAAACTCAAAAATGACCAGCAATAGCAAAGACTCATACAAAAACAGAGTACAGCGACTCACTAAACAACTAATTTCCCACGTCAAAAAAAAACTCAGCAAAAAAAGAAACGTCCTCTGACTTTCAACTGTTTTTACTTTCAGTAAACTTAGTGTGTAAATATTTGTATGAACACTAAATGAGTGAACACCATAAGACATAAACTAAAAATGTTTCACAGACATGTGACTAACAGAAATAGAATAATGTGTCCTTGAATGAAGGGAGGCTCAAAATCAAAAGTACCAGTCAGTATCTGGTGTGGCCACCAGCTGCTTGAAGTAATGCAGTGCATCTCCTCATGGACTGGACCAGATTTGTCAGTTCTTGCTGTGAGATGTTACCCCACTCTTCCACCAAGGCACTTGCAAGTTCTTGGACATTTCTGGGGGGAATGGCCCTAGCCCTCACCCTGCGATCCAACAGGTCCCAGACGTGCTCAATGGGATTGAGATCCCTCTTCGCTGTTCGCTGGCCATGGCAGAACACTGACATTGCTGTCATGCAGAAACTCACACACAGAACGAGCAGTATGGCTGGTGGCATTGTCCTGCTGGAGAATCATGTCCGGATGAGCATGCATAAAGGGTACCACATGAGGGAGGAGGATGTCTTCCCTGTACCGCAAGGCATTGAGATTGCCTGCAATGACAACAAGCTCAGTCCGATGGTGATGTGATATTCCGCCCCAGACCATGACGGACCCCCCACCTCCAAATCGATCCCGCTCCAGGGTACAGGCCTCGGTGTAATGCTCATTCCTTCGACGAAAAACACGAATCCGTCCATCACCCCTGGTGAGACAAAACCGTGACTCATCAGTGAAGAGCACTTTTTGCCACTCCTGTATGGTCCAGCGAAGGTGGGTTTGTGCCCATAGGCGGCGTTGTTGCTGGTGATGTCTGGTAAGGACCTACCTTACAACAGGCCTACAAGCCCTCAGTCCAGCCTCTCTCAGCCTATTGCGGACAGTCTGAGCACTGATGGAGGGATTGTGTGTTCCTGGTGTGACTCGGGCAGTTGTTGTGGCCATCCTGTACCTGTCACGCAGGTGTGATATTCGGATGTACCGATCCTGTGCAGGTGTTGTTACATGTGGTCTTCCACTGCGAGGATGATCAGCTTTCCTTCCTGTCTCCCTGTAGCGCTGTCTTAGGCATCTCACAGTGCGGACATGGCAATTTATTGCCCTAGCCACATCAGCAGTCCTCATGCCTCCCTGCAGCATGCCTAGTGCACGTTCACGCAGATGAGCAGGGACCCTGGGCATCTTTCTTTGGGTGTTTTTCACAGTCGGTAGACAAGTCTCTTTAGTGTCCTGCGTTTTTAGAACTGCAACCTCAAATGCCTACTTTCTGTAAGCTGTTAAGGTCTTAACAAACCATTCCGCAGGTGCATGTTAATTAATTGATAATGGTTAATTGAACATGCATGGAAAACATTGTTTAAACCCTTTACAATGAAGATCTGTAAAGTTATTTGGATTTTTACAACATTGTTGAAATACACAGTCCTGAAACAGGGACGTTTCTTTTTTTGCTGAGTTTATCAGGAAGGCTGATTGCACCGAAAAAGTTTTCCACCGGCACACCCAGGGAATCCCAGTGACACGAGGAAAACACGTCATACGCCACACAACCGGCTACAACGTGGATGTCCCAAACAAAGTGGACCAAAGAGGGAAAAAAATCTCCCAAACAAGTTGACAACCTCCAACTGGCAACACAAACAAGCCACTTTAGTTTCCAAATTAAACGATCTCAAAATCAGCAATAGGGAAGTCCCTAAATGCCCAAAAATAAATAAACCAACTGGTTCTCAAATGTGCAAGGAGAAAAAAATAAGCAAACAAACTCCCAGTTTGTTAAAGGTGAAGCAAACACATGACGAGCACCCACTTTGTCATGACCTGGCTCAAAGCCATGACAAAAAATAAGGGTGAGATGCCATACTTGAAGCAAGTTAAAGAACTTATTAGAATATAAAACAAAAGAACCAGAGCGAGCAAGATTGGGGAGCAAGGCTCCCACACCAAACAAGACACAAAGCAAATGAGTCTGCAGGGAAGAGAAGCTCTCCCCTGAAGTGAATGTGGAGAGGATGTTATAGGGAAGATTACACTGGCCCCAGGTGTTCCCAATCAGTAGATGGTTGGCTCCCAACACTGAAGCATGAACCTGAAACACAGGATTATTGAGCAGGCCATCACAAAAGGTAAACCTTCGGCCCAGTCTGAGGTCCTGAGCACTCGAAGAGGTTTTCTTCCAGTGCTCTTTCCTTCAATTGTAACCAGTTGTCCTGTTCCTCCACCTGGAAAACAAACCCACAACATGTTGCTCCCACCACCATGTTTCACAGTAGCAATTTTATTGGGCAGGTGATGAGCAGTCCCTGGTTTTCTCCACACATGCCACTTAGAATTAACGCCAAAAGGTTCAACCTTAGTCTCAGAACAGAGAATCTTATTCCTCATAGTTTGGGAGTCCATGTGTTTTTTTGGCAAACTCTATGCAGGCTTTCATATGTCTTGCACTGAGAGGAGGCTTCTATCGGGCCACTCCACCAGTCCTCCACCAGTCGGGCCTTTATGGCCCGACAGGTGGAGGACTGCAGTTATAATTGACTTTGTGGAACTTTCTCCCATCTCCCTACTACATCTCTGGAGCTCAGGCACAGTGATCTTTGGGTTCTTATTTACCACTCTCACGATTGCTCAGTTTGGCTGGACGGTCAGGTCTAGGAGGAGTTTTGGTCGTCCCACAACTCTTCCATTTGAAGATTACGAAGGCCACTGTGCTCTTAGGAATCTTGAGTGCTGCAGAAATTGTTTTGGAACTTTGGCCAGATCTGGGCCTTTTCCAGGGGTGGACTGGCCATCTGGCATACCGGGGATCATCCCGGTGGGCCGTTGACCCAATGTGGGCCGGTCGCTGTTTTTTTTCCTCTCTCTCTCTCTAAATTCCCTCCAATTGGGCCAGCCAATTGGCTACAGAGGGCCAGCAGTGTTTTGCCAGCATCGACACATATAATTGGTCTATGTTTGTCATCGTCAATCAAACATGGGCTGACAGCCTATGACAGCCATGACAGTGCTGTCAATCACAACACAAACCAGGGTGGGCGGGACCTCATGACATGGGCCGGAGTGGTGGGACAGGATGCTGCTGAGCTGAAAATGGCGCTGAAAAAGTACGGCTCAAAAAGCTGAAATCTCTGGAGGTGGAAGCTGCTAAAAGTTTAAGGTTGACAGAACTATTTGGTGCCGGGGTCACTACCCCAGCAGCAGGTGCTGCTGCGCGAGGAGCAAGTGGAGACATGCATGGTAAGTAACGTTAGCGCGAGGTTGGCTCGGCTACATTTTGAGACATGCCCAAAATAAAGTATAAAACGGTTTTACATTGACTGCGATGTGACCTGAATAACTGAATACTTGTTAAAATATATTAGCCCAGAGTTGAAGGGCTGACTGTTGGTAGTTGCGGTTGATTTTGTTAAACATGCCACATTTTGACAGCTGCTAACTGCAGCGGTCTTTGGTTGCCATAGCAACAGTAAACATTAAAGGGAGACACTACAAGTGAATAGGGAAAAAAGTTAGCTTCAAGATACCTTCATGAAACTTGACAAACTTAATCCTAGTATTAAAACAAACATCTTTTGTATTAGAAGTTTTGAAATAAATGTTGTTGAGATATGCAAATGAGATGTAATCTGGTTAAAAATTTGCTAATTTGAATATATTTTTAAACAAAATTGGTGAGACAGATTGAATTTTTCTTTCATTTTCTAATCGTATGTTATACGATTAGAAAAAACTTCAAAAATCTTTTACAGAGGGAAATAGGTTTATTTCATTTCATTACTTCATAAATCAAAAAACAGTGTAAGTAGCTCCAAAAAACTCATTTTCGGCCTGTTTCTTTTACACAAAATAGCACATATATATTTTTTTGAACAATGTATTGACAAATCGCTCTGTAATTTTTTTCAGCTCATAGCATAGAACAATGGTGGAAAGTTTGGTGAATATAGGTATTACTGATTTCAAGATTATTCGTTTTGAATGTTGGAAAAAACTAATTTTGAGAAAAGCACAATTAAAGATTTGCATTAGATAATTCAATGCAATGTGAAGTACAAATGACCTTTGAATCGCTCGTTTCGTGTTTGTGATTGGTCATTAATTTAAACAGGCATACCATTTTTGGACATTTTTCTTTTTACTTTGTTGGGGGCTTTTTCTCTCACTGCCTCCACTTAACTTTTTGGCTACTACTGAGACGTCTCTGATTTGAGTATGTCATGTGTCTTATAATGTTTTATGAATTCATACTTGATTTGTTCTGTTGAGACTATAATGAATAAATACTGAGTGATTGATTGCCATAGCTGTCAGTTTTAGTCCTTGAGTTCATAGTTTTGTGCTTTATTTGTTAACTGCTATCAAGGAATATGACTCTCATTTGTACTGTAGTATGCATGAGAGGAGATGCTGCGAGATTTGTGGACTTTTATGTAGTGTCGGCTGATAATGTATTGGGCTGGTCTGGACAGAAAATGCCAGGGCTGAATTTTTGTCCCAGTCCACCCCTGGCCTTATCACAATTCAGTCTGAGCTCCTTGGGCAGTTTCTTTGACCTCATGATTCTCATTTGGTCTGACATGCACTGTGAGCTGTAAGGTCTTATATAGACAGGTGTGTGCCTTTCCTAATAACATCCAGTTTAATTAAATACTGCTGAACTCCAATGAAGGAGCAGAACCATCTCAAGGAGAATCAGAAGAAACGGAGAGCACGTGAGTAAATATGAGTGTATGAATACTTAACCATGTGATATTTAAGTTTCTTTTTCAATAAATTTGCAAAAGATTCTACATTTGTTTTCTGTCTAGATGAGGTGCTGAGTGTACATAAATTAGAAACAAAATGAACTTTCTTGAGTTCAACAAATGGCTGCAATTAAACAGAGTGACTAATGTGAAGGTGTCTGAATACTTCCTGTACCTACTGTACCTAATATAAGAGATACTTTAATTATCCCCAGGGGGGGATTCAGTTTCAGTACAACCAATCTAAGGTCATACAAACAATACAGGATTTGGAAGACTGAGGTAGCAGCCGGCTGTCCAGCACCCCTTTAGCAGAGAGAAAAGATTTACACTAGGTAGGGGATGAAAAGGCAACTCTGCACAGCCCCCTACAGAGAGCCAAGCCTCAGTGCTGAAAAAAAAAATAATGCAAAAAACAGAAGCACATGTATCGGTCATAACATATGGGAACACACATGGAATGGGGGGGGGTTTGGGAACCAGTCGCAGCCATCACAGCGCGCACTCCAGTCCACTGTCCGACGAGTGGGCAGGAGACCATATCAGTGCTACAGCAGCAAGGCCAGAAATAAGGTGGGTGACTGTGTTGCTGCTGTGGTCTGAAAAATAGTATCCTTGCGATTTGAAAAGTTGTAAGTCTATTAACCATAACTCTTTGCTGTACATCTGTAAGTATTTTTAATCTGATATTAGCTCATTAATTAGAAGTGCCATCTGCTCATCTAGTCAGCCTGCAGTGGGCTTCTTTAAAACATCATAACCTTAAGAAGAGTGGTTCTCCTCATCTTCCAAGCAATGACTGCGTTTTTTGAAATTGTAAACACTAGTCCTCTACATTATTATTAGGTTCAACTTGCTAATACTGGGTTTGACCCCCTTTTGCTCTTTTTTGACTTTTGAATTTTTACTCTTCTTTTGCCTTCAGAAGCACATGTGGCGGAGTGCTTTTTAAGACTTCTGGTGCTGGAGTCAAAAAATTGGAAGAGCTTGTAAATCAAATTCAACATTTTATTGAAAGTTATGTAATTTAAGAGATACCGACAACGCCACCTGGGGAATGGGACCCCAGGCAATATGAGCACTCAAGTTTGTTCCTGTTGGAGAACAGAGACGTGAGCCAAAGGTCAATATTTTGGTAAAAAATTAAGTCTAAAAGATAAAAAGAATTAATCAGTGATGTCTCAAATTTACCAATAATTACAGTTAAGAGAGCAAACCTAAATAAACCACTAGCTGGGGCCACCAGTGGAGGGCAGCCTACAGGGAGAAGTACCCAGGTGTGCCACCACTCTAACCTTGTGAACAGATCCACCTCACTGCAAGCCAAACGTGAAGCCCTCATGCACCCAATGCACCAAACCATGCACAAAATGAGGATTCCAAACCACAAGTGCCTTGCCCATCCACTAAATGACTCCCAGCTATAAAACAGAAAATACAAGTAAAAGCACCACAAATAAAGCCAAAATAATTTATACACTAAACCTAACAAACTAGACAACAGAACTACAATTACCTAAATAAAGATGAAAGTAAAGTAATTGGGACAGAACAGCAGCAAGTGACCTACAAGTAGTGATGTTACGATGTGTGCCGAGGCTACGAAGCGTGTGTCGAGCAGTGGAGGGAGCATTTCCACAAAGCACATATCGAGGCCTGCTTCATTTAGGGGAGGAGCCGAAAACGATTACGTCTGAAGCCCCGCTGCCTGGCTGTACCACGTGACTGCTTCAGGAAGTGATTCAGAGTTTGCGGAGTGGTTTAAGAGCAATATAAATCCCCTCAGGCTCCATTCA
Source organism: Valencia hispanica (assembly GCA_963556495.2). Taxonomy (NCBI): domain Eukaryota; kingdom Metazoa; phylum Chordata; class Actinopteri; order Cyprinodontiformes; family Valenciidae; genus Valencia; species Valencia hispanica. The sequence goes on from OY747709.1 coordinate 36,632,758, forward strand.
AAATGTGAGTTTGTGTAGGAGAGTTGCAGTCAGTTTGGAGTTTGGATAGAAGAGTTTGGTTAGCGTTAACATAGTTTGGAGATAGTTTGGAGAGTATAGAGACAGATAGTTTGAAGATTTAGGAGAGTGAGGAGAGAAAGATAAGATTTAGTTAGGGTGACCAACCGTCCTGTTTTCCCCAGACATGTCCACGTGCCACTTTTCACGTGCTGTCCAGGGAGTCCGGGGGGATTTCATAGATTGATGAAAATGTGCGGATTTTCATCGTTTTTAATAAGCATACTTAGATTGACTGGTGCGATGCATGCAATACGACACATTTCCTCTCATCCATCGTTTAGATGCTTTCGTGGATGGTTCTGAATCGTTTCATAGATGTAAGAGAGCGGGCTTTGATGCGCTGCACCACTTTGCCCTTCACCGTGCTGCAACTGTTTACAACTGTTTGTCTGTAAGTGTAGCTTTACAGACAAACAGAGCTGGCATATGTGTTTCTTTGTGTGACAAAAGCGGCAAAGATCTAGTAGGTAAACATGGAAATAAAATCTATAATAATATTTCATCTAAAAAAATGGAGCAGGCATTGTGTTTTTGAGACTGCTGCTTTTTAATATTACATGGAAAAGAAAATACTAGCCTACCTGTTTTCTCAGAATGTTGTTTCAGATTTTTGTTTAATTTTTGTCCAGTAAAGCAAACTATTACTGTTTCTGGTACATTTTCTAATTCGGAAGAGTAACTATTTCTATTATTAATTTCTAGAGATTATAAAGTCATTTTTGCACTTGTGAAAGCCTATAGGAAGTTTGTTATTAAACTGTTCATTCTAACCACATGGAGAATGCATGCTTTAAATATGTTAACATCAAAAGCCTGGTCAGTCATGACAGTGTTTCAGGACTGTGCCAAGTGTCCTCTTTTTTTTAGAGACAGATGAGATAAGTGAGAGAATGGAGCCAGCTAGGAAGAGGGGGATTTCCCCTGTTTGGGAGCCAAATATTAGCAGGCTGGAACCCCCCTCTGGAGTATTGGGAAAAGCAAAAATTGTATAGTCTAGCACTTGTTTTTGTTAGCAACTCTTCTGTGCCTTGTGAAAGAGTGTTTTCAAAGGCTGGTGAGGTGGTGTCAAGAAAAAGGTATCGCTATAAACCTAAAAATGTTGAGAAACTGTTGAGGACTAAGTCCTCTGAACATAGGGCGCCCGTTGTCTTAACCCACTGCGCCACGCGACACCCCGTAGTCTTGCTGTTTTCAAGGTGGCATTCTTGTTTATTTTTAGCCATATTATCTTGATTCTGTACATTTACTATCCCGGGTTTGTTTATGTTTTGTCTTTTCACAGATTACTTGATATAATATCTAGGTTTAAATCAACTCCGACAGTTTTTTATCAATATTTTATTTATTGTTCAGAACTTTTAATTTGTTAATTATTACTTTATTTGAGAACACACCTTACGAAGCAAATGGAATATGTGTTGCCTCACCTCTTGTATTTATAGCTTCCTGTCTGCTGATGTAACAGGAACGGACCAGGGGAAGAGGGCGAAGAAAACCATTGCAATTTAATAAAGGTCAACGTTAGAGTCTTTGTTCGCCATAGTTTTTGTATCTTTTATGGTAAACTATCATGGCTACCCTCTAAAGTGTGTTCTTTGGTTACTGGTATACATTAGCTACAATACATTGTCAATTATGATGTTTTAGTCTTACCTCTGGAATAGATTGTTCCATTGGAGAACATTTGGTTTGAATAGCTTTAAAGTTACCTTTTGAATTATTCATTTTTTTTATCTTAGTAAGAATTTTTTGGTCACGTTTTTTGTAAATGAACTGTCTGCTATACTGGACAACATCAGTCTATTACCTTTCTTCATCTACTTTGGACTAACTATCCCACAAGCATAAAGAAGTTGCTGCACGTTTGCCGGCTGCTCATCCATGATGCCAATCCATTTGAATGCTGCTGTTGAAACTCTTTGGACCTGGCACTGTTTTCCCAATCTGCTTATTTTCTAGTTTGGCATTCCTGTGTGAATTGCAGGCTCAGGCCATGCACACACATCCTCACCACCCTGTTTTCTGAAAGAAAATCCACACCTGACCACATTTTTAAGCACATTCATAGGCATGCCAAACCTGTAAGCAGCAGTAGTTCCACAAATTCTATCCAATCAGTATAACTTTCTAACTTCTACACAGAGCAGTAATTGAGCTTGTAAAAACAAGCAAATTTTTAAATGTTCTGCTATTAGTGAAGAATAATATAGTCCAGGTTTGAGGAGTCTACATATTTTAGTTTTTAAATTAGAGCAGATTAAGACTGCTCAAATTTGGGAAAAAGTAGGTGGAATCGCCCCTTAGCCAAAACCAAGTAGGACCTTGATCGGAAGCCATTTCAGCCCCGAATCACCCTATTTATGCTGTTCTGAGAGACCTTGCCTTTCTTAAATAGACACCGACTGCTTTAATGTTATGCCATGGGGAGTTTGTGGAACACTTTTATCATTTTAATCTGCTCTGAATGTCTGTTTTACCATTAAACTGACAGTGGGATATGTGCATGAGCATTACAATCTCACAGTTTTAGCCCCGCCTCCTCTGGGACAAAATGTCTCACACACTAGTACAAGCCTCTCCTTCACACTAGTATAATCTCACACATAAGCATATATTAGTCTCTCATTCATATTAGTATTTCACACATCATTTCACACATACAGAAGTACTAACCTTTCATTTGAATTAGTATTACCCCACACATAAACAAGTATTGGTCTCTCACCAGTATTACCCCACACATATACATGTATGAACTTTAAAAGCTTGTGTGAGCATCCTTTTTGGTATGTGTGAGTGAAATATTAGTAGTATGTGTGATTGTATTAATTTTTAATATGTGAGAGAATGCTGCTAGTGGTGTATGCATGCTTTTATTGGTGTGAGTGAGAGGGAAACATACATTATGTCCTATACAGCACCTCATAGGTTGTGCTTCTTTTTAAAACTCTATTGTTTAACTTCTAGAGAGGTGAGAGCTCCAAATCACTAAATAACATACATTATTGGCTGAAGCCTCTTACTCTAAATTTCAAGGTATGGACATGCCATTAAGAAAGGATTTTAAAAAGTGTATCAGATATATAACTTCTTATAAAAGGAATAACTTATCTTGAGTTTATAATGGGCCATTTCAAAATGTTGCTGAGAGGTTGTTGACAGAATTAGATTATTAATTTAAAACATTTATAACAATTACACATTTTGACGACCATGGTCATATAAATTTACATATACATTGCATGGATCGACAATTTCAGAACAATAATCTGCTCAGTTTACAGTTTCATCTCAATTTATTTTCATAATGAAGGCTGTGTGAAAAAAGTGAAAGGTGTGCATATAGAGGCAAAGAGTCCGATTTCAGAGGTGCCCATATTGCTGCAACAGATTCGAGTTGCACAAACGCAAATCCTGCTCGCAAAGTTGAGGACTTTTGAACAGTGGCCTTGTGACAAAAAGGGGAGGAAAGATGCCATTTCTGTGTAAGAAAAACTGAAAAAAGACTGAAATTCCTCAAGAACTTAAAAGATGGAGCGGTACAAAGTATTTTACTCTGATCCTCCTTCTAGATAATTATGACATCTGAGAAATCATGACTTCTGAGAGACATCTTGAAGCAACCTGATACAATCCATGTGGGGTTGTTTTTCATCCAAGGGAGTGGACTTACTCATAAATGTCCTCAAGAACACTGCTGAATGAATAAAAAATGGGATCAAAATGTTCTCTATGAAGAGCATTTTCCAACAGTTCAGAAACTGTCTGGTGTTTATCTGTACATTTACAGAACACTGTGTCATAATAAATTAGTGATAAAGAGGTGGCTCAAAGATCAGAACACAGAAGTTTTGGATCCGTGTCCAGGAAACCCCACTGCGACCCTGTGGTCATATCTCAAATAGCAAGTGATGAATGTGGCAGCCAACTAATTGTGACAAGCTCCATAAACTAATAAGGCAAGAATGGATAACCAGACTTTTTCTCTGAAGAGGATTTTTAGTAAGTCAGAGCCAATAACAGAAGTTATGAGGAAGAAGGTCCAACACTGGAAATATTCACTCTTTTCTTAAGTTTGAGGTTTTTAAGATTTTGAAACTTGTGGAGGGGGGGGGGTTTCTTCAAAAAAACTGTATTTTTTTCATGTCAAAGCCACAAAACACATCACCTGTCTCAGTGCCATGATTAAAGTAATTCAGTAACAGCTGCACACCTTCAAAACAAACAAATGGAAGCAAACTGTTACAAAGCCCATCTCTTCTTTACTGCAATAATAATGACTCATTTTGTGAAAGTTTTAATGATTAAAATTACAGCTAGAAAATCTTACTAATGTATTGTTCATAGTCTGAATCCTTCAACAGCCAGATCAATGATTGAACATGTTTTTTGCACCCACAAAAATTGAGGCGAAGGGACTATGTCTGTCTTATATTTGGCAATTCAATCTTTGTTTGGAATTTGTTACTTGCTTTGCTACAGAGGAAGCTACAGTGAATTCATAGACCTTGTTCATTTGTAGCACTTTGGGTAATAATACAATAAATGAATCATTATTTATTTTACATATCCATTTAAATGCCTTTTTACTTTTTAAATAATTTTTAAAACAATGTTTCCATTTTTTAAGTAATATATTGGGGCTTTTTGTAACAATTATGCGTTACTGCTTAAGTACTAGACAATACAGTGGCTTGCAAAAGTATTCGGCCTCCTTGAACTTTTCCACATTTCTTCACATTACAGCCACAAACATGAATCAATTTTATTGGAATTCCACGTGAAAGACCAATACAAAGTGGTGTACACGTGAGAAGTGGAACGAAAATCATACATGATTCCAAATATTTTTTACAAATAAATAAGTGAAAAGTGGGGTGTGTGCATAAATATGCCTTACAAGTATTAGAACTTTTTTTTAGATTATGCATGTTTTGATCAAATTAACAACTAAATCAGGATAATGACATAAATGGACAAATCGGTCTGATAATAAAAAAATAACTTCAATCCTGATGTGCCAAAACGTGTTTTTAAAGAGTGCATAGAAACAATATATGATCATTTTGATTTTTATAAAGGTAACCAGAGAAATCTTAGTAAAACTTTTATGTAATTTAGATGCTAAATTTATATATGTGGAATTGATTTGTGGAAAGTAACAATGTAACTGAATGTGTAGTAAAACATTTTATACGTTTGTAAAAAGTCCTGTCAATGGCTACATCGCCATTGCGAAATAATTCACACTCCTCCACTTTTTCATATTTTTACAAGCAGAACTGTTTATTTATTTTATATGTATTTTATTTTATGTAACAGATCAATGTAAAAGTACAAGGAAAATTATTAACGGTTCTCCAGATCCTTTACAAATGAAATGTGTATATTTGTTTTCAGTCCCTTTGAGTAAATGCACTGTAGAACCACCTTTAACTGCACTTACAGATGCAAGTCTTTTGGGCTATGTGTCCACCAGTCTGCACATAAATACACATAAATTTGAACCCATTCTTTTTTGCAAAATTACTTAAGCTCACTTGGACTGGATAGATTGTACAGTTGAAAAGCAGTTTCACAGAGCTGCCTCAGATATTCATTTGGGTTTAGGTCTTGATTTTAACTGGACCACAGTTCGAAACTGCTGTAAACCAATCCATTAACTAGTTGTTCAGGCTGTATGATACGGTTTATTGTCTAGTTGGAAGGCCGACCTATGCCCCATTATGCTGCGTGTTAAATCAGGTGTTGTGATCAGGTACTCAAATACTTTTTCCATCCTTTCTCATGTAATTTCTTTGATGGGTAAGTTTTACTTTTACTTGAGCTAAAATATGTTGAAGTAGTGCTACTCTTACTTGAGTACAATTTTTGGTCTGACCACCTCGATCTATAACTGAAAAGGTAAATAGGACCTTCCCTCCGTGGGAAAGTCTGATTGGGCGGAACTCATGTTAACCTGGAATGTTGCGGTAGGTGTTCCAGGCGGAAATAAATAAGCGTCGGACTGAAAGACACTTGATCGCTCCGAAGCTATTTAGAAAATGTGGAATCATGTGCTGTGAGAGAAATGTGGTGCTTTAATGAAGCTTTGTTGACGCATTAAACCAAGGAGGGTTTATGGAGGTCGCGGTGAAGTAGTCGCTGTAAAGGTTTGCTTTGTGGAAAGATGTTTGCCAAACAGTTTCGTGTCAAATCCAACACTGTACTCAAAGGATCAGACAGGTGAGACAGTGCTGCTGACGCATAAGACACGATATTTTTTAGATATTTGTTTTTTTTAATGAATCCTAAAATTTCACCTGAAATGAGTATTTGGCATATTTACTTAGGACATTTTGTGTTGACGGTTATCCTAAGCTTTTAGTGTATTTTGTTTTTCTTCTGTTATTAAATCTAATGCTTTAACTGTTATACTAGCCTCTAAAGTAGTCGACATTTTAAAGTATCCTAATTATTAACAGAGTTAACTAAAAGTTATTGATTGAAAATGAAACTAACTTAGTAAGATCTTTTTAACTGCTTGTAGGAGGAAGCTGAAAGCTGACCTTTCAGCAGCATTTCCGTCTCTCTCTGCTGGTGATCTGTCTGAGCTCGTCCCCAACAAAGAAGAAATTAATGTTGTGAGGATTTATGCACACAAAGGAGAAGCTGTGACTCTTTATGTTCTAAATAAAAACCCTATCTTCTTTGAGCTGGAGAAACGAATTTATCCCACAGGTATTGAAAAACAAAGAAACCGTAAAGCTATAATGTAAATGGAGACTAATAGGTGAGAAATGTGCTCAGAAGGTTTTTTTTTTCTCTCATCTTTCAGTGTATGTGCTTTGGCGATACCCTGCTCTCCTACCAGTTTTCAGAACATGGGCTCCTGTGCTTCAGAAGTTGATCGGAGGGGCCGGTAAGTTTCCCTTTTTATCACGAGAAGGGTTGTGTGTCTGCGTGTCTCAATTCTGATGACAATGATGTGCTTCTCCAAAGATCTTATGCTGCCAGGTGTGGTAATGCCTTCATGTGGGCTTCCAGATGTGAAACAAGGGTCCTGTTGTGCTGTTGCGATTGTGAATAATAGGTTTGGCACAAATTAAAAATTTGCAGATGCTTTCTTTCATGTTCCTCATAGATATGTGAATAACTGTGCTCTCCTGGTGGTCTTGCAGGGCTCCTGTAGCTGTTGGCAAAGCTGCAGCATCAAGCGCAGAGATGCACAGCTTGGGTATGAAAGGGAGAGGAGTGTGTATTCTTCACACGTACATGGATTACCTCTGGTGAGTGGTTTTTAGCTGTTGTATAAGAGATGCACCAATCAGGCTTTTACTGGTCAATGTCGGTTTTGGGTTTTATTTGAGTTCTAGCCTTTCTGATTCCAATTTTTACAGATTCAGACAGACTAACATATTAAAGCGGAAAATGGGCTGCAAGTTCTTTAATAGGGACAGCAGGGTTTTTTTTCAGCAGTAAATGAAGGGATTACAAGATTGCTCACATCTTTTCATGTAAGCACATGCCCATAACCTTCATCTGATTATTAAACTCAGAAAAGTGCATCAAACTACATTCTGTTGGTTGATTTATATTTAGGTGGCAGTTGTCAATTTTGATGATTTTAATGAATAAGGAGAGGGTCATTTTGTTTCCAGTTTTTGATTTGCCAATCAGCAATCAGAGATGACTGACTTTTTTATATATTTTCTGAAGGAATGTTGTCAGAAGAGAAGATGATGGTTTGAAAAATCCAAGGTTAGAAATTGTTTTCTTGTTAATACCAGGAGAAAAGATTGCCAGGAATCTGATAGGAATACAGATGGCATGTCTAAATTCATAAAATCTTAAGCATCATCTTTAACATGTGCAGTTTTGATCTTTTAAAAAAGGAAGAAATAGCATGGAGGATTCAGACTGTTCAAACTAAAGGGTTGCCAGTACACTGCCTTCCATTCCATTGTAGGTTCATCTGGCAGGATGACTTTAGCACAAATCATTCTGGTTCTTTTTCAGTAAAACCCAGCTTTATACAGCGTACTATAATCCAATTGACAAAGACTCTGTTGTGGAGCTATGTGAGATTCTACTGTGACAAGTTAGTTTAATTATCCCTTTCTTTCTATGTTCTAATAATACAGTCGCATACAATAAATTAAAATACGTGTTCCCCTGAGGCCTGTTTGTCAGATTAAAGGCACCTTTATGAAATTCCTCCCTTTAACCAGGCATTGAACATGCATTTCATTAAGCCCACATTTCTGTAATAAATATTTTCTTTTTTGTGTGATGTAATATTCTAAGCTTAAATATTTTTTTTATTAGCTGTATGCAGAAAATCATTATAATTAACAAAAATAAAGGCTTGAAACATCAGTTTGTTTTTTAATTAATGTATATGTATTTTCCTTAGCGAATTAGATTATTGAAATAAATGAACTTTTCAATTATATTCTAATTTATTATATATTTTATATGATATGTTAATGAATTGATTTGTACTCATCCAGAATTTGGTTGGGAGGTAACTGGCAGAAATCAGTGAATCACAATCCAAAAGCTGAGTGTTTAACTTATCTTTGCCAAAACATAAAATTTGTTTGACAGCACTCGTTTGACCTACTGAGAAATAGTGAGAAAGTCCTAGGAACTCAGTGAAAATCTAAAAAGGAGATGTTTAGATTTGCACAGCTTTGAAAGTGTTTTAAAGACATACAAGTAGGAATGTGTATTGGCAAGAATCTGGTAATATGATATGCATCGCAATACAGGGGGGACACTACGATATCTTGCGATATTATGAGTAAGACTATATATTGTGATTTTTAAAACCTACTTTAGCTGTAGAAAAATGGTCATGACATTCTAAACACTCCAACCTGTTTCATACTTAACATCCAGTTTTATTACTAGATCTAGTTGATCCACTGGAACGAAGAAGGTGAAAACAGCGACCAACTAAAAATTACTTTCATCATTAATGGTTACATTGAAATTCCAAAAAAGAAAATGAAAAAAAATTGATACACTATGATACAATATTGTGACATAAAATATCGCAATATGTCGGCTTATTGATATTTTCTTACATCCCTACATACAAGTATGAGACCGTGCAAGTCACTCGAATGTGTCATCACTCGGGGACGTACAAAAAAGTCTATTGGAGCCATGGTCCAAACTAGGGGTGTGCCGATTCACCATAAATCAGTTACACTACTCACAATAAGTTGGGGATATTGTTATTTACATGAGTGCTATTCCTATTTGGTCTGAATTTTACTGAAATAAATAAAAGTATCCGTTGATATTACTAATAATGAATGAGGAAAAAACCCTGTTTTTATTAGTATAATATTTATTACCCCAAAAATGTAGACGTTCATCCAGTCTCTGCTTCAGCTGGTCCCAAACGTGCTCTATGGGGTTCAGGTCAGGGGACATTGCTGGCCATACCAAATGAGGCACTCTGACGTCCTGAAGTCGAGCTGTGACAATTCTGGCACGATGTGGTGGAACATTATCATCCATGAACAGAAAGTTGGAGGTGTGCTGGTGAAATTGGGGGGTGATGGGTTCTATGATGTCTCTGAGGTAAGAATGTGCAGTGGCAGAGCCATCTACAATAACCAAATCAGTTTTGCGCTGACTGGTGATGCCTGCCCAGACTGTTACACCTCATCCACCAAAGCTAACGGCGTATCGCTCACCTCTACCTTCTCCAGCAACGCTGACGACCATTTCTGTGCAAGGTGACCCGACACTCGTCAGTGAACAGGACTATAGACCACTGCTGCATTGTCCAGGTCACATGGTCTTGTGCCCACCTCAAACGTTCACGGTGGTGTCTTGGAGTTATGGAGTCACCTGCAATGGTTGTCTGGCATTCAAGACAAAGCGGGGGAGTCTGTTGCGAATGGTTTGTCTGGAATCCCTTGTACCCCTCACATCTCGTAAACGAGCCTGCAGCTGTGTGGCAGTTGCATGACGATGTCTTAGTTCATACGTCCTTCGGTACTGGTCATCGTTGCGGTCTGTCACTCGTGAGTCTTCACTCCTGGGTCTGTCATAAACTCTGCCAGTAGTTCTTTGTCTTGATACAAGTCTGCTGATGACACTTTGAGACACCCCAAGTTCACATGCAACATCGGACTGCCTGCCACCGGCCCGAAGGCGCGCTATGGCCAGGTGGCGTTGCTTGTCTGTTAAGTGACGTCGTGTGGTCATGGCTGTTTGAAGCATGAAGTTGGAATGACTTACTGACAATACCAGCTTTTAAACACACAGAATGTTGAAATTGAAAAGGGTTGTCTTTAGTATTTTTTTGGTGTTGGCCCCAATATGTAAGGCAGACTGTACACAGTGAGACCATTACGTGGAAAACACAAAATGAGGTGTGTCTATCACCCCAATACAATTGCCTCCCTATCCCAAAAATCTCTGAAGTTAAACAAACACCATATGTGTGACATCTACTGAGTCTCTCACGATATCCCTAACTTATTGTGAGTAGTGTAATTGCGATGTGAAACTTGCAAAATCGATAATGATGCAAAAGTTTAGAAAAACATAGATTAGATTATTTTTCAATATAATTAAATGAGAAAACATAAAAGTCCGGCATGCCGCACGGACATTTTTAGGGGATTGACCGACGGAAACCGTATGCTGCAGCTAGTGTTTCAGCCATGCAGCGCGTAATTTACAAAATACAGCAAATATTTTGCACTTTAGTTGTAAAAGGAGCGTCTTTGTTGTTTTGTATCATGTTAGCAGCAACATCTTCTTTTCCCCGGAAATGTCCAATCTTTTGGTGCTGTCCAGGGCGCTCTCCCCAAGCAAAGCACAGGGCAGCTCATGTTTACGAGACATCAGCCCAAGTGTAGCTTTAAGTATGAAACATGAAGGAAATTTCCTTCATTCATCCAGGATCAGCCAGTACCATACTCAACTGGCAGATTTGTTTCTGTGTATGACGGGAGGCAAACATCATATTGGTCAAACTGAGACAAAAACTATGAAAATGCTTTGCAAAGTTAGAGTTCTGTATTTAATTGACAGTGAAAAAAACAAAGCATGGAGTATACACTTTAAGTGTCTTTGGGAGAATGCTGCTTTTTATTTTCTATTACTTTGAGTAGCAAAAATAATACTTAATTTTAGGGCTGGGCGATATGGCCTAAAAATAAAATCTCAGATTTTTTCACACCAAATCCGACTTCCGATTTTAATCAATTTTTTTCCTATCTCCCATAACTTTCTTAAACAGAAATAACAAATGACAGAATCTATTTTTTTGAAACTCTTATTTTAATATCTCATTTGGGAGTCCACCTGAATTCAAAGTTGTGTGCAAAGTTGGTAGTATACCTGGCGTCCAAAGTTTTCAGCAGGTAAATAAACAGGCACCATATCTTTAGAAATATAAATTGTGATCTCATCTGTGATTGCTTTCTACTGGACACCCGTCTTATCATAAGGGACACAGTGTGAAAATGATTCCCCTATGGTGGCTTGTCTTTTGGCGGTGTTTTGTGAGCTGTTGCTTGCTTGAGCGTCTCGTAGAGAGCAGCACTTCTCCTACTCAACGGAGTGCCTCTGTTTCAGGTGTTGAAACAAATTCGTCGTAGTCCCACCTTTGGTAGCAACAGCCTTCAAACAGATTTTGCAGCGTGCCGTTTGTTGCACCAAGTCGGAAGTCGCAAAACCGAACCAGTTCCATATAATTGAAGAAACTATCCCTTTTTTGGGATACTCAGTGTTTTTCTATCCATAGAAGCTACACCTGGTCTGGTATCCTGCTTGGCTGCAATGCCCTGTTGGACGGGGGGCATCGACTGGGATGATGCTCCCAGTGACTGAACATCCACTATGTCTTGTTATCAACTTTTTACTTTCTGTAACATAGAGAGTACTCTTATATAAGATCTTCTGTTCCTTCTGTGTCTTTGCTCTGTCTTCTCAAACCCCCAGACGATTGTGGCAGATGGCCGCTCCTACGGTGCCTGGTTCTGTTGGAGGTTTCTTCCTGTTAAAGGGGAGTTTTTCATCTCCACCGTCGCTACATGCTTGCTCAGTATGAGGGATTGCTGAAGGATTGCTGTGGTTGGAAAGTCTGCCCAACCTCATGCCAATGACTGACGCAATCTGCTGGGATTCATTAAATAGGAAACTTTTTAACTGATTGGAATGTTTGTATAAATGTATTGAAATTACTTCTTGTTAAGTGCCTTGAGATGACATCTGTTGTGAATTGGCGCTATATAAATAAACTGATTTGAATTGAACTGAACAAGCTCGTCTTTGCTAGTTGCCATTTTGACGTCTATGCGCTGCAAAAGACGGAATGGCTGACCTTGCTCCAAACTACGGAAGCCCAAGAGACCAGGTGGGGGGGGTAAATCTCGATAAATCTTCTTAAACTGCAAATTATAATTAATCGATAAAATCGATTCATCGCCCAGCCCTACTTATTTTCCCAGAATATCATTTCAGATTTTTGTGTCATTTTTCTCCTGTATGACTTAAAAACTGAGCTATTATTGTTGTAGGTCCATCCATCATCTTCCGCTTATCCAGGGTCGGTTCGCGAGGGCAGCAGCTTAAGCAGAGAGACCCAGACTTCCATCTCCCCAGCCACTTGTTCCAGCTCCTTGGGATGAATCCCGAGGCGTCCCCAGGCCAGCCGAGAAACATAGTCCTCTCCAGCATGTCCTGGGTCTTCCCTTGGGCCTCCTGCTGGTGGGACATGCCCAGAACACCTCACCAGGGAGGCGTCCAGGAGGCATCCTGACCAATTGCCCGAACCACCTCAACTGCCTCCTCTCGATGTGGAGGAGCAGTGGCTCTACTCTGAACCCCCTCCGGATGACTGAGTTTCTGACCCTGTCTCTAAGAGAGAGCCCAGACACTCTGCGGAGGAAACTCATTTCAGCCACTTGTATCCGTGATTTCGTTCTTTCGGTCACCACCCAGTGTTTGTGACCATAGATGAGGGTAGGAACGTAGATCAACCGGTAAATCGAGAGCTTCGCCTTTTGACTCAGCTCTTTCTTCACCACGACAGACCGGTACAGCGCCCCCATAACTGCAGATGGTCTACCAATCAGTCTATCGATTTCCCACTCCATGTTTCCTTCCTTCGTGAACAAGACCCCCAGATACTTAAACTTCTCCTTTTGGGGAAGGACCTCATCCCCGACCCGGAGTAGGCACCCTACCCTTTTCTGGCTAAAGACCATGGTCTTGGATTTGGAGGTGCTGATTCTCAGTCCAGCCGCTTCACACTCTGCTGCGAACCACCTCAGCGAAAGCCGTAGATCACGTTCCGATGAAGCTAACAGGACTACATCGTCTGCAAAAAGCAGAGACCTGATCCTGTGGCCACTGAAACGGATCCCCTCAACACCTTGGCTTTGCCTAAAAAGTTGTGAACAGGATCGGTGACAAAAGGCAACCTTGGTGGAGTTTAACTTTCACCGGAAAAGAGCCCGACCTACTCCCGCCAATGTGAGCCAAGCTCATAACCTAACAGCCCATATATAGGGGCCAGGTACCCCATACTCCCGGAGTACACCCCACAGGACTCCCCAAGGGACACGGTCAAATACCTTCTCCAAGTCCACGAAACACATGTAGACCAGTTGGGCGAACTTCCACGCACCCTCCAGTATTCCATGGCCAGGACGAAAATCGCATTGTTCTTCCTGGATCCGAAGCTAAACTATCCGTCGGACCCTTCTCTCCAGAACCCCTGAATAGACCTTACCAGGGAGGCTTAGAAGTGTGATCCTACTGTATTTGCCCCCTTTTTAAACAGGGGGACCACCACCCCGGTCTGCCAATACAAGGGAACTGTCCCCGATATCCACGCAATATTGTAGAGCCGCGTTAACCAACACAGCCTCACAACATCCAGAGCCTTGAGGAACTCTGAGTGAATCTCATCCACCCCCCGAAGCCTGCCACCGAGGAGCAACGACCTCTGTGACCTCAGCACCAGAGATTGGAGAGCCCGACCCAAAATTTCCAGACTCTGCTTCCAGAGTGGAAGGTGTGCTGGTGGGATTGAGGAGGTCTTTGAAGTATTCCATCCACCGGACCCAAAGCGTCCCGTGTCGAGGTCAGCAGCACACCATCCCCACTGTAAACAGTGTTTGTGGCAGACCGCTCCCCCCCCCCCTTGAGACCCCGGATGGTGGACCAGAATCGCTTCGAAGCCGCACGGAAGTTGTTCTCCATGGCCTCTCCAAACTCCTCCCACGCCCGAGTTTTTGCCTCAGTTACCAGCCGATCCGCACTGCGCTTGGCCTGCCGGTACCCATCAGCTGCCTCAGGGTTCCGAAAGGCCAAAAAGACCCGATAGGACTCCTTCTTCAGTCTGACAGCATCCCTTACCACCGGTGTCCACCAGCGGGTTTGAGGGTTGCCGCAGCGACAGGCACCGACCACCTTGCGACCACAGCTTCCGTCAGCAGCCTCAACAATGGAGGCATGGAACATGGCCCACTCGGACTGAATGTACCCCACCTCCCCTGGGACGTGTTCGAAGTTCTGCAGGAGGTGTGAGTTGAAGCTCCTTATGACAGGAGATTCTACCAGACATTCCCAGCAGACCCTCACAACACGTTTGGGCCTTCCAGGTCTGACCGGCGTCCTCGCCCACCATCGGAGCCAACTCACCACCAGGTAGTTGTCAGTGGACAGCTCAGCCCCTCTCTTCACCCGCGTGAACAAAGCATGCGGCCGCAGATCAGATGAAACGACAACCAAGTCGATCGAGCTGCAGCCTAGGGTGTCCTGGTGCCAAGTGCACACATGGACACCCTTATGCTTGAACATGGTCTTCGTTAAGGACAATCCATGACAAGCACAGAAGTCCAATAACAAAACACTGCACGGGTTCAAATTGGGGGGGGGCCATTCCGCCCAACCATACCTCTCCAGGTCTCACTGTCATTGCCCACGTGAGCGTTGAAGTCCCCCAGCAGAAAAAGGGAGTCCGCAGGAGGAGTATAGGTTTATTATAGGTTTGTTATAGGTTTATTTTCTAATAAAGAAATTAATTTATTTTTATTTTGAAGTAATTTCTGTAATGGTAGAATTGTAAAAGCTGATATGAAGCTTATTTAATTATTCTTCCCAACCACATATAGCAGGAACACATTAAATATGAAAGTCAAAAGTCTTCTTTAAGTAGACATGATTGATGTGTTTAAGGATTGGACCAAGTTTCCTCTTTTATTGAAAACAAAATAGGCTCACCCTATATTGTACTTACTTTGCCAATACACATTTCCTTTAGCTTTCATTGGAAATATAATCTTGATATGATTATAAAGCATATTTAGAACAAGTGTTTGTTTGATTTGTGGTTTCAAATAAATAAAAGGCAGGACATCACTTGGTGTGGAAACTTCAATTAATGCAAACTGCATGGATTTTAGAGTAGAAAGTAGCCATGGATGGAGTGAAGAAAAAACCCTAAATGGGGTAAAAATATGCAACAAAAATAATCGTCTTTATAATTGAATCGTAGCACCTGAATCAAAATCATGAGGCACCCAAAATGGCACACCCCTAGTCCAAACCCCACAGGAAGTGGATCATTTTGGGTCAAAGTTTTGTGCCATTTATACATGTCGTATTTGAACGAACTCCACCTAAAGCTTTTTACTTACAGACTTCAAAATGTGAGGATAGTCTTCAGGCTTTGGGAATCAAAAGGTATCAAAACATTTTTGCGGTGTCAAAGCAGGTGGGCATGGCTAAGTTTCAAAATAAGGCTTCTCGCCATAAAAGTACAAGGTGTATTAACCTTAACACTTCAACATACAAGGTCACAGCTGTAGCAAACTTCCTGGGACTCATCACATACCGTCACTGAACATATTCTTGGGCTCATTTGATCATGTCACCTAAGCCTCACCCCCTGAGAACAGAAAGTGCAATGTTTTACTTAAAAATGTCCGTATTTGCCACCTTTTACCTAATCAAGATCTAGCTGTGAACAGTGACTGAAAACAAGTTGGTGTAACTTGGTTTCCAGAACTGAGAGGTTTAGAAAGAAGGTGTGGCTGTGGCGGCATGGCCAATCCTCATATCACGCTATGGTAATACATTTGGTTCTAATTTCCACATGGATTGTCTGATCTGCACCAAACTCAACAACATGGATATTAGTCCAACCCCTAACAGATATGTATGCAAATATTTTGTGGGTGTGGCCATATACTTGCACAGCTCCGCCTAGAAGAATTAAAACAATCCTCCTCAAGCAAATCTTTCAACTAGGATTGTGAATATCAGTACATGTGGTTTCTGAAGACCCATAAAAAGGTTGTTGAAGCCAGGGTCCATACTCCATAGGAAGTCAGCTATTTTGGTCAAAAACTGCCATTTTGTGCCTTTTGAACACTGTCATCCAGATTTGATCAGCAGGCTCAGTGGAAGCGTTGTGATGGTGTTGAGGCAGCAGTGCGCGTGTCCCGTGGTCGCAGTACAGGCAAAGAGCGGGACTGAGCTGCGAGGGCCGGTCAAGGCTGCTTGCAGTTTTATTTTTTGGAAGCTTGACTTAAATTTGCAGCTCCCCACATGGACGAGCCAACAACCCACATGTCCAGCCAGTATTATGGTAGAAGCTCATTGATTGCTACTAAAGGCATTTGACATTGACTCTTAACCTAGTTATAGTATATGCATATATTTGAGTCAGTTCATGTGGAACTCAATAAATTAGAATGACATTAAAAAGTACAATTTATTTGAGCAATTTAGTTTTGTGAATCTAAATGGATTCATAGCACAACTTTAGCAAAACAACTTTAGCAAAGCTATTTTGTTGCTTACCCTCCTTGTAGAGGGTCTCAGTAACTGTCTGTTAGAAAACTGTAAATTTAACTTTCTTCCCCATGATTTTGAAGGGTCATAACTTTACCATTTTTGTATACATTAATGTTTTCTTGTGTAATATTCAAATCTTCAAAGCCATAATCATTCAAATCAAATAAATTAATATCTTAAATATATCACTCTGTTTGTAAGGAATTTCTCCATATTTTCCTTTTTCAGTTGAATTACTTAAATAAATAAATGTTGATATTCAAATTTTTTGAAACACACCTGTGTATATATACATTTATATATCTTTAAAATTAGTTAACTAAATAATTGAAATCCTGAAAATTAACATGACATTTATGCAATGCATGTAAACTTCTGAGAACTCTGCAAGTAGGAAGACAGGAAAAACAGAGATGCTATAGGATGCGAACTACTTTACAAGTCACAATTATATTGTTGCTGTTTTTGGTTTATTAATATCCCAATTTGTTGTGACTATATAGTGTCATTACATGCAAATGCACCCACACAGTTGATGCATTTCAACATTTTTTTTATTTTATATCACAGGGCTTTTGGAGATAAATCAAATCCTCCCTCTTTACCGGATGAAGATGATGAAATAGAAGATGCAAATGGAGAGGAATGTGAAGTCTGTGAGAAAGAAGAAGGTCAAGATGACCTTCTCCACACAGCCTCCACACATATTAGGAAGTGTGTGGAGGAGCAGCAGAGCTCTGGTGAAACTGTCGCAGATCCGGAGTGTTGTGGTTTTGAGGAGCTGAGTCTCACTGGGGAGGAGGAAGACAAAGTGGAAAGTAGCAACGAAAAACCAGAGGAAAATCAGAGCGAGCAGAAAACTCCACAAGGTAGCAAGCATAATCCAGGTTATAGGAGTATCTTGGATTGAAGTTAAATTATTTCAATGAATGGTTGAATTCCACTTTTTTCAAGATATGTTTAAGGCTTCACCAGCAAGAAAATGTTATTTTTGATGTTGGAGAAATGACATCAGAGAGGAAAAAGGTTTTATTTCCTGATTTTACAGAGGAAATGGACACCCTGTTGCTGCAGTGCTTCCTGCTCGCTCTGAAGAGCAAGGTTAAAAAGTCAGAGCTCCCTCTGCTGACTAGTACATTTCTCCGCAATCATATGTTCGCCTGCTGGTAAGGTCTTCCCAATCTTTTCAAACCTGCTGAGAACAAACTGAAATTAGTTTTCCTAACGCCATCCTGTTTTCCAGCCCAATTGGAAAGCAACTGGATATCAAGAAATCCAGCTATAAAAAGGTACAAAATATCCATATAGTAGGACTAACTCATAGATATGGGATAATCTTGTCACTAGGCATATTTTTCTCCCTTCCAACAGCTGTCCAAGTTTCTACAAGTCATTCAACAGCAACATAATCTTGTTCAAGTGAAAGAACTCACCAAAGGTGTGGAGAGTATTGTGGAAGTGGACTGGAAAAATCCTAAGTGAGTTAAACCCTGCCTCAACTTAATCTCATTTTTGGTTTAAATATATTTCTGCAACAGTCACACATTTAACTTCTGTTTTCTCTCTTTGGATTACTGAAACATTTGACAGACTGCGATCCTTTAGCGTTGCAGAAGAGGCCGGTGTTGAAGAAACTGTAATGCAAGTTGGAGGAGAGGGAGAAGCCTCATACCGCCCTCCAGAGATCACTACTTTATACTCTGTCTCTGCTCGGTTGGAGCCACTGTTTGTGGATGCAAATAAGAGGTGTGTGTGTCCACTTTGAAGTTTTCTCACCCCCGGCACCTCATGCAGGCTCATGTTTGCATGGTTCAGGCAGCAGGTGGCCATCACAGCGAGAGCTGAAGCTGGTGTTTACTTTGAGGAGATACTCCAGCACCGCAGCAGGGACACGGTCTGGGGTTTGCTTAAACTGACCTTACCCTCTCATTTCTCTTCTGAAGGGATAAGTTAAGATTCCCTAGGTAAAAGTCAAATAAATATTAGTCTTCTTCACTACCCAAGATCACCCTTTTTGTGTTTCTTTTCTTTAATGTGACACCATGCAGTCTTTTACTTATTAATATAAAGCTGTACATCCACAAAGAACCCCGAGAAATGAACTTGCATGCAATGTTCTGTAAGAGTAATGCATAGCAAAGCAGATGAAACACTGAGTTTATGAAAGACTTTGAAATAGTTTGTGTTAATTGTTTGGCCTCTTTATATTGCATTTCTTTAAAAGGTATTTTATATATTAGGAACAACCAAATTTAAGGAAAAGGAGTTAAGCTCACTGTATACTGGTTCTGGTCAGATCTTCCCGTTATGGAACTGAACTTAAAAATGTAATTCATTTTTGACTTTTAAAGAATTGTGAATTGTACTTGTTATACAGCACATACACAAATCAAGAATTGGGTGCCTATATTCAGTTGGGTTAAGGTCAGGAGCATTCCAGAAGCTTAATGTTAGCCTACTTTATAATTCCACACCCAGTTTGATGTGGTGTTTTATGTTGTTGTCTTATCTGTCCACGTTTCATCCACCTGACACAAATGGTCACTGTCAGATGAAAGGAAACTTGTTTGGATGTTCAAGAACAACCCAAGAGCCACCAAGATCAACTGCTGAAACCCAATTTGTCTACATTGAATGACATTTAAAACTAGCATGGTCTTAGAGATTGGGGAAGAAGACAGTGTTATAAAACTTACACCAGAACACAACTGCTGTCCACATGGACTAACTAAATGCTGTTTAGAGAAATGTTTTTATGGTCATAAGGGACAAAGATTTTCTATTTGGCCATGAAGACAAAAAAAGAATGTTTGAAACAATCAAGATTAGGTTTTTAGACCTAGGAACATGCACTAACTTCTGAGCATGGGGGTGGCAGCATCATGCTTTTGGGGGGGTGTCGCTGTCACCGGGGTGTTCAAGCAGGACAATGATCCCAGACACACATCAAACTGGTTTTGAAAATCCCCTGACTTCAACCCTATTGAAAGTGTTTGAACTATGCTTAAAAGCTGGGCATTTGCGAGAGGTGCAGACAATTTCTATGATTTCTACTATTTCTGATAAGAAAGACTGCTTAAACATCCTGCCAAAGTTATACTAGAAGCTTGTTGATGGCCACAAAAAGACTGATTTGCTAAGGGATGTTTAACCTGGGCGGGAGAAAATGGAACAAATAAAGACAATACTTTTTCATAATATCTAAAGATGTATGTTGTGTTATCATTTGACTCTAAATAAAGATTAGTCCTGACACATTATTAAAAGGTCAAATTATTATTTTTGACAATGTCGATGTTAAATGTATGTAAACTTTTCACAATTATTTTGCATCCTTTTTTGCAAGCAAAATTTAATCAGCACTTCCCACACATTTCTGCTAATAATTTGACAACTGTAATGTTTTTGAAGTTTTAAGGTTCAAATCTGAAAATGAGCAAACATAAAACGTATTTTTTCATTATTGAAGAATAAATCTTATTAATGTGTAGGAAGAATTGTGACATTTTCACTCAATCACATGTGCTTTGGTGCCTGTTTAGGAAAGGAACAACAATCCATCCTGCTGAAGTCAGAAGTATAATCACTGAATATGTGAAGAAGAATGAGCTGGTGGATGAAAATAATAAAAAGTAAGTGGATGATTAAGAAACTACAGCAAATATTCAGGAATTGGTAACGTCACATTTTAATTTTAGTAGCAATGTCGTAACTTGAGTAAATATCGGTTTACATCTGATTAGTCTGCATATTTGGGAGAAGTCACTTTAAAATAAAACATCTTTCTGTGCTTCTTAGAACTATATCATTAAAAATCCCACCTTCACTGCGAAGTAAATCTAGTTCTGAAATGTCACATTAATTAAGGAGTCTTTAATGCTCCTTTTCATGTTGCAAAGTAGGTAATTCTCAATAATGTCTTTTAAAGAAGTCTATCATTGGAATTAAAAGAAATTGGATCAAATCTATTAGGAACCTAACGGAACATCACAAGGCCATATGTTCCTTGTTTAGGTCCAACTATCTAATTAAACCCCCTATTTTCTTTTCACCAGTTACGTGACTATAAACCCAACTCTGTGTGACTGCTTACTGGAGAAATCAGAATACCAGGAGGTGGAGTCTCTCAAATGGGATGACCTTTTTAGCAGGTAAGTTTAATTTAATGTCATCATACCCTGCTTGTGACTTCATATTTACTTATTTTAGTTAATGTGATCATAGTACCGAAAGATCAGTTTAAAAGAGGATTTTAAATACAGAAGTGTTTACTTACTAAAAAATGTTGATGCCCTGTTAAGTGTATGCATTCAATACTTCGTTGGAGCTGTTTTTGCTTGGCTTACTGCATCATTGCTGTTTGGCATGGCGCGGTATCAGGCTGTGTTTCTCCTGAGGTGTTAAGGAAGCCCAGGCTGCTTTGATAGCATCCTTGAGCTTATCTGCATTGTTGGTTCTGGTATCACTCATCTTCCTCTTCACAATACTGCTTATGTCAGGATGTTTACTGGTCAGTCAGGCATAGTGATACAATGATCAATAAATTAGGTATTGGTGCTTTTGGCAGTGTGGGGAGGTCAAATCAAATCAGTTTATTTATATAGCACCAATTCACAACAATGTTATCTCAAGGCGCTTTACAAGAAAAGTATTGTCAATACAATCATACATACATTCCATTCATTTTAAAAGTTTACTATTTAAGGAATCCCAGCAGATTGCATCGAGTCATTGACTTGCAGTTTTGCCCCGTTGATGCAGACTCCAACCGCAGCAATCCCTCATACTGAGTAAGCATGTAGCTACAGTGGAGAGGAAAAACTCTCCTTTAACAGGTGCAGGGTCTTGTTGGAAAATGAAATCATCTCCACATTAAGCTTATAAGCAGAGAGAAGCAGGAACCGGTCTCATATCTCCTGGTTTGAACTTGATGCAACACAGTGGACCAACACCAGCAGGATGACATGGCACCCCAATCCCTGACTCTGGAAACTTCACACTGGACCTCAATCAGATTTGATTCTGTACCTCTCCACTCTTCTTCCAGACTCTGGCAGCTTGATGTTCAAACATGGAGTGGTATTTATTTTCATCAGAAAAGAGGTCTTTAAAAAAACTGTACAGTAGTTCAGTTGTTTTCCTCCTAAGCCCAGGTAAGATGTTTCTGGCCCTGTATGTGGCTCAGGAGTAGATTACCATAAGGAGTGCAAAGTTGTGTCCCTAAATACATCTGTGTGTGGTGGAACTTCAAGAACTGACTTCAGCTGCCTTTCACACCTCGTAAATCGTCCCCAAACCCTTGAATGGGCTTTGCTTCATTTCAGTTTAATTTAATTCAAGAATAGTTAATTGATCCAAGAGAGAAATTAAGTGTTGTTGTAACTCAAAATGTAAGGTTCTTCAGTGAGTTGTTGTAAATGCCGATGGGTGTGGACTGGAAGGATTGCCTGTAGCAGCCTTTGTAAAAGCCTCTGACTGAAGACGCTCTGTTGTTGTATAACAGATTCATGAAAAGGATGCTCAGGGTTGTCCATAATGTTCTTGATTTTATGAAGAATTCTTCTTTGCATCATCATCATCTCAGAGATTCCACAGTCATCCCCAGAACAGAACCAGAACCTTCTTTATCCCCATGTTGAGCCTTTTTAAGTTCCTGGATCTGATGCTGCTACCCCAACAGATGATGGCAGAAGAAATAGCACTCTCCACACAGCTTCACTGTTGGGTCTCCAGTCCAGTCTGTTGTCCAGGTGGACATCGATGTATTTATACTCCTCTACCACCTCCACTTCTTCTCCCATAATGCAAATACATTTGACCGAACCCTGTTTCTCTTGAAATCTACGATCATCTCCTTGGTTTTTTCATATTCAAGGTAAGTTGATTATTTCCACACCATGCCAGCTCTCTGTATTCAGATTCTTGTCCATCTCTGATACACTGGACAGTTGCAGTCATCTGAGTGTTTCTGCAGATGACAGGTCTGACTTCTACTGGAAGTTTGAAGTGTACAGAGTGAAAAGGAATGGTGAGTACAATCCCTTGTGGTGCTTTTGTGCAAAACACAATCCTCATAGTGCTGCCTGCTTTGTCCAGATGACAGTGGGTTGGTTGAAGCAGGTGGATGATGGCTTCTTCAACTCAAACTCCACGACGACAAGCAAACTGCAATGGGTCCTGATATGTTCTTGTTTGCTTATATAGGTAGGCCAACAGAAGTCTCTCTAGGACCTTCATGATGTGGGATGTGAGGCCAACAGGTCTATAGTCATTGATGACTGACGGGTGAGTGTTCTTTAGTACGGGAACAAGACAGGATGACTTCTCTTGGGTCAGGCTAAGGTTGAAGAGGTCTTTGCAGAGTCCCACAGAGCTGCTCTGCAGAGGCATTCTGGGGCTGACACCATCTGCACCTGCACCCTTGTTCCGGATCAGTATCTCCAGCGGCCTCTTCACCTGACTTCTAAAGACAGACACATGGGGGGGCAAAGGAGAAGCCGCATCTCCGGATTTGGTAGAAGACAAACTTGCAGAAGAGCCCATGACTTAGGTGGAGTTTCATAATTCTCCCAAGGCTGCATTTATTCCTGTTGCTTGTGCAACTTTTCTACCAGAATTTATCTTTCCACTAAACTTTCCATTAATGTGGAAGCCAAGAAAGGGGGGGAAGGGGGGGTTATATTTGTGGCTACAGTTTTTATTCTACATCTTCTTCTTCTTTTATAGGACATTGGGAAGAATGCAAGAGTGCTATCAGGTTGTGTTTCCCGGACAAGCACCAATTGTAAAGAAGGGTCACATAGAGCCCATAGACATCTCTGTGGCTTCCCGAGGTTCTAACAAGAAGGTGACATGTTTTAAAAATAAATTCAGAAACTCACCGCTGTAGATCCACATAGATGTTTCCAAATATAGTTTCCTTTGTCTTTTTACTCCAGTTCAGATTTTTAGATTTTTAAAATGTCACATTAAAAGAGGAAATTCAATTCAATTCAAAAATACTTTATTGATCCCAGAGGGAAATTAAGTGTTGGTATAGCTCATATAATTAATTCTTTAAGGAGTTGTTGTAGATGATGATGACCACCTCTCATCCTAGGACTCCCAGTTCCAACTGCTGATCAGAGTGAGTTATATAGGAATATACACTTAAACAGTCAACATTTAGATCAGTGATGAAAGTGGAAAGGAAATTAAAGACTTCCTTATGTTTTGATCTTTTTCTGTAAATAAAGGTTTGTATCAAATATTGAAATATATATATATATATATATATATATATATATATATATATATATATATATATATATATATATATATATATATATATATATATATATATATATATATATATATATATACACAGTGGCTTGCAAAAGTTTTCGGCCCCCTTGAACTTTTCCACATTTTGTCACATTTCAGCCACAAACATGAATCAATTTTATTGGAATTCCAAGTGAAAGACCAATACAAAGTGGTGTACACGTGAGAAGTGGAACGAAAATCATACATGATTCCAAACATTTTTTTGCAAATAAATAACTGAAAAGTGGGGTGTCCATAATTATTCAGCCCCCTGAGTCAATACTTTTTAGAACCACCTTTTGCTGCAATTACAGCTGCCAGTCTTTTAGGGTATGTCTCTACCAGCTTTGCACATCTAGAGACTGAAATTCTTGCCCATTCTTCTTTGCAAAACAGCTCCAGCTCAGTCAGATTAGATGGACAGCATTTGTGAACAGCAGTTTTCAGATCTTACCACAGATTCTCGATTGGATTTAGATCTGGACTTTGACTGGGCCATTCTAACACATGGATATGTTTTGTTTTAAACCATTCCATTGCTACCCTGGCCTTATGTTTAGGGTCGTTGTCCTGCTGGAAGGTGAACCTCCGCCCCAGTCTCAAGTCTTTTGCAGACTCCAAGAGGTTTTCTTCCAAGATTGCCCTGTATTTGGCTCCATCCATCTTCCCATCAACTATGACCAGCTTCCCTGTCCCTGCTGAAGAGAAGCACCCCCAGAGCACGATGCTGCCACCACCATATTTGACAGTGGGGATGGTGTGTTCAGAGTGATGTGCAGTGTTAGTTTTCTGCCACACATAGCGTTTTGCATTTTGGCCAAAAAGTTCCATTTTGGTCTCATCTGACCAGAGCACCTTCTTCACATGTTTGCTGTGTCCCCCACATGGCTTTTGGCAAACTGCAATAGGGACTTCTTATGGTTTTCCTTTAACAATGGCTTTCTTCTTGCCACTCTTCCATAAAGGCCAACTTTGTGCAGTGCACCACTAATAGTTGTCCTATGTACAGATTCCCCCACCTGAGCTGTAGATCTCTGCAGCTCGTCCAGAGTCACCATGGGCCTCTTGGCTGCATTTCTGATCAGCGCTCTCCTTGTTCGGCCTGTGAGTTTAGGTGGACGGCCTTGTCTTGGTAGGTTTACAGTTGTGCCATACTCCTTCCATTTCTGAGTGATCACTTGAACAGTGCTCCGTGGGATGTTCAAGGCTTGGGAAATCTTTTCGTACCCTAAGCCTGCTTTAAATTTCTCAATAACTTTATCCCTGACCTGTCTGTCGTGTTCTTTGGACTTCATGGTGTTGTTGCTCCCAACATTCTCTTAGACAACCTCTGAGGCCGTCACAGGGCAGCTGTATTTGTACTGACATTAGATTACACACAGGTGCACTCTATTTAGTCATTAGCACTCATCAGACAATGTCTATGGGCAACTGACTGCACTCAGACCAAAGGGGGCTGAATAATTACGCACACCCCACTGTTCAGTTATTTATTTGTAAAAAATGTTTGGAATCATGTATGATTTTCGTTCCACTTCTCACGTGTACACCACTCTGTATTGATCTTTCACGTGGAATTCCAATAAAATTGATTCATGTTTGTGGCTGTAATGTGACAAAATGTGGAAAAGTTCAAGGGGGCCGAATACTTTTGCAAGCCACTGTATATATGTTATCATTGTGGAGCATTTTATTTTATAAATTTAAACCTTTAAAAGCCTTTATATAATAAACACATCTTTCAAATCATTGGGTTGTTTCTGCCTTTTCATTGTTTTTTTTGTGTCTGTAGGTGACTCTAATAAAGAATTTGGAAATATATGGTTTGGATCCTGCATTAGTTGCCACTACTCTGCAGCGTAGAGTCCAGGCCAGTACTGCCTTACAGCTCCTCCCTGGAGCTAAAGACAGAGTCCTGGTCCAGATCCAAGGTAACCAGGTTCATCAGGTTGGAAGTTTGTTGCTCGGTAAGAAACTTTCTAATGTTAATAAGATATGTATTTGCACAGACTGAGTAAAGATTATCATTCTGTAACTAAATTTCAGATCATCATTCTGTAATTAAATTTCAGATCAGTATCAGATTCCTCGCAAGTACACCCAAGGACTGGACAAACCTCCCAAGAGTGGGAAAAAGAAGTAACATTAGATTCTAACATGTCAGCTTTTTATTGTATTCAAAGCTGCATTATCATGTTAAGTGTATTGTTGCCCATTCTTTTAATAAATTGCACCCACTGTCACTTCCTGACATGTATTTGTATTATTTTCCTGTTAGGTTTTGGCTACAACTTGGACTTTTGAATCCAAGTTAGAACTTATTGATGAGCTTTTCTAAACCAGTTTGTTATTGCAAGATTATAAGCTTTGGTAGAACGAGTATTCCCAAATTCTTGTTTGATTATTCTTTTTAAAATCTACTTTGGAACTTTTGTTTCCCTAAATTCAACTGTTCTATATGTAAATGTAAATACATTTAGTAAGTGATGTATATTTATGTAGCACCTTTCACTGGTGAAAATCACAAAGTGCCTCTTAAATAGAGTATAAGCATTAAAACACAATTACATTAAACCATGAATAAAAGACAAAAAGCAAGAAATTTAAACAAATAAAATCACATTTAAAAACGTCTTAAGGAAAAGCATAATTAAACAAGAATGTCTTCAACTGCTTATCAAATGAGCTCAGATTCTCAAGACAATGTAAACAAGGAAACAAGGAAGCTAATTTCCACAGTAGAGTTTTAGACCTGGTCCTTTGTGTAGATTTTGGTTTGAGGAGTTAACACTAGAATGGCCATGGCAGTCATTTTGACTGTTTTTTAATTTGTATGTTTAATTACTTTATGAAAAAAACATAAAGCCTTGTTGTTTCATGACTTTTCCTAAAACTCTGTAAACTTTCATAAAAAATAGATTTCATATAAAGTGTTCAAAGGATGGATGAAATACAATCATTTCTACCTATTTCGGCCACAGGCAGTCATTTTGACTGTTCATTTCATTCACTTCATTTAATTACCTTGCAAGTTTACTACGGAGAAAATACACACGTTAATTAGCTAAACAATGTTTTAAAAACCACAATAAGGCAAAAATGAACATTTTTAATTTGATAGACAAAGTTTAATTATGCAAACTTTTACCTGAATCGAACATCAGCCTCAAACTATTAGTGTAATATACATAGAAGAGCATTTTTTTCAATTGACTCATTTGAAAAATTTAACAAAAACACCTTAGCCTACTATAAATCACAGAAAAAAAATAGAAACAATTTATATATTATCAAAAAATATGTGGCCTACTGAAGGGTAACGGTGAAAGTATGAAGTATGAAATAGAAGCAACAGAACAAGCTGGATGTCAAAACTCAGTAAAACATGTAGGCTATAGCTCATAAATGCAAGAATATCTATATTATTTTAACTATTTACACTATTTACAATGAGGCTAATAAAATTATTTACAGCACAAAGGAAGCGCAAATCACCGCTCTTCGCCTCGCGCAACTTCCGCACACAGCTTTGCGGCATCTGCTGCAGGTGTCGGACGTTTTATTTTTAGTGCAGCTTCTCCGCACCTGGCACTGCCTCCTTGTTTGCACATGCCTAGAACACAACCATGTTCCACCTGCTTTGATGGCCGTCTCCATAAACTCAGCTCAAAGCTCCTCTACGAGCTGCCTGGAATTGACATCGTGGGATCGGGGTGCCAACGCACTTCTGGAATGGCACATGGGCATTTTTTCCTGCAAGGTCAAGAATATTATAAAAAACAGTGACGGGCCATCTCTGTGTACCACCCTTTGTGGAATACTTCTAGCCATCTGATGCAGGATATCCAGGTCATTGTTTCGTTGTAGTATTGTAGTATTGCACAGACTCCGGCGTTGTCTTCGGCCCATCAATTATGCTCACAGCCGTGTGCACAGTGCTAAGTACACAGACATCTTTGCGGGGCTTTCCCTGATAAATGGTATGATTCTAAATCTATTTCTGGACATCGTTTCCTTGAAAAAGGACCTCTGGTGCTGAAATGCGGAGGTGCGACACAAGAAACTGCGCTAAAAATAAAACTTCGACACCTGCATCAGATGCTCCAAACCTATGTGCGGGAGTTGCGCCAGGTGAAGAGAGTTGATTTGCGCTTCCTTTGTGCTTTAAATAATTTTATTAGCCTCATTGTAAATAGTGTAAATAGTTCAAATAATATTGATACTCTTGCATTTATAGCTCCTTTTACTGAGTTTTGACATCCAGCTTGTTCTGTTGCTTCTATTACATGCTTGCCGTTATCCTTTAGTACATGTACTTTGATCATATAAAAATCGTTTCTATTTTGTTTCTGTAATAAAGGAAACTAATATTGTTGTAAATTTATAGTAATGTGTTTTTGTTACATTTTTCAAATGAGTTGATTGAAAGAAATGCTCTTCTTTGTATGTTACACCAAGAGTTTGAGGCTGATGTTCGATTCAGGTAAAAGCTTGCGTAATTAAACTTACTCTATTCAATTAAAAATTTTCATTTTTGCCTTATTGTGAATTTTAAAACATTGTTTAGCTAATTATTTTTTGTATCATCTCAGTAGTAAACTTGCAAGGTAATAAAATTAGGCTTTAAATACAACAGTCAAAATGACTGCCTGTGGCCGTTCTGGTAGTTACAGTATAGTGGCCTTTGCAGTGTTAATGACTTAAATGGGAAGTGTGTGGCTCTAACAATTCAGTAATATAGGAATAGGCTTGATCATGCAAGGCCCTGAAAGTTAAATTCTGAATTTTACCATGAACAGGTAACCAGTTTAAATACATGAAAACAGGTGTGGTGTGAGCTTTTCTGTTTACTCTGAGTCTTGTAGAACAATTTTAGACTGAGGTGAAAATTATTTTATTTTTATTGATGCATATAAAAGGTGCATTACAGTAGTCTGGAGAGGAAATAAAAAGCATGAGTAATCATCTATATTTGCTGTTTTGACAACCATTTAGTAAATATTTCTCCAATGATAAATATGGGTTGATGGCCAAGTTCAAAACATTAACCATGCTCTTTGGGGCAGCTATCAGAGTTCAGTTTAAGAGAGTTATTGTTTGAAGAACCCAGAATTCTTGAAGGAGCAGTGCAGCTAAATATTACATACATATATTGGTGATGGAAGATTTTAGACCATGTATTAAATATCTGTCCAAATGGGGAAAACATTTTTTTTCCAAAAAGTGGGTCCAAAACAGAGCCTTGGGGTACGCCACACATTAGATCAGTAGAGTGCTGTTCACTCCATCTAAAAATTGAAAGAATACTACTGCACATCTTCCAAGACATGGGCCTCCACCCAACCTCACAGGTCTGACAAGCAGATCATTTTGAATAAAGTAGTGATGAGGCCCTTGGTAACTCTGGTGGAGTAGTAGAGAACCAGAGCTCATGTGGGTGAACCTGTAGGCAACACATTTGTCATGCACTCCAGAAATCAAGCCTTTGAGAAGGTGCAAGAACAACCCCATTGTTGCAAGAAAGCCAAAAAAAAGTCTTGTTTGTAGCTTACCACAAGCCATGTAGGGGACACAACAACAGGGAAGAAGATGTTCTGGTCAAATTAGACCAAAATGTAACTTTCTGGGCTACATCCAAAATTCAATGTGTGGCGAAAAACTCTTCACATCCCCCTAAACACAGCATCACTATGGTGAATTTTTTTTTAGCAGGAACTATGAAAGTAAAGAAAGTTAAAAATGGTGCAGTACTGGGGCGTCGTGTGGCGCAGTGGTTGGAGCGGGCACCCCATGTGCAGAGGCTTCGGTCCTCGATGCAGCCGTCTCCGGTTCGAGTCCCGGCCTGGGCGACCCTTGCTGCATGTCTTTCCTCACCTCTCTCCCTCTTCAAAAACTCTGTCCACTGTCAATAAAGTCCACTCATGCCCAAAAAACCTTTTAAAAAATGGTGCAGTACTGAAAGAAATACTGTTAAGAGACTTTGTAAGACACTGGAGGAGTTTAATCTTCCAGAAGGATCCTAATCATTGAGCCAGA
Source organism: Valencia hispanica (assembly GCA_963556495.2). Lineage (NCBI taxonomy): Eukaryota > Metazoa > Chordata > Actinopteri > Cyprinodontiformes > Valenciidae > Valencia > Valencia hispanica. The sequence continues at coordinate 36,662,983 of OY747709.1, forward strand.
CCTACAATATTCATATGTAGGAATGACACAAAGACCTATTTAAATAGGAAATCTGTGTTAAGACTTGAAAATTGCTATTGATACATCCCGTCTTGCAAGTTATCCAGTTTACAAAGAATAGGCAAAATTGTCTGTCTCTAGATGTGCACACTGTATTGAGACTTTTACTGTGACTAAAGGTGTAGCTAAAGTATTGCATCAGGATGTTTCAGTAGAAATGCACACCAGAGTTTTTCAGTTTTTATTAGTGTGGCAGGACACAGAATGGGGTACTTTTTATTTATAGGGCGTGTCCCTCCAACTTATGTTTAGAGTAGCCCAGAAGGAAACAACAACGCCAGCTTGGGAATTTCACCCAAGGAAATAGTGACTGTACCAGTAAGGCCCCCGCAGGTTCAACCCACTCATTGGAGGCAGGAGACAAGGTTGAACAGTTTGAAAATATTTATTAGCTCTTTAGAAACATGTTTATACGGCGCTTTATTTTGAGTGTCACCAACAGCTAGAAAATAAAATGGAAATCAAAGGATGATCAGGACTGAGGCTTACCGAGAGGGGAAGGCGAGTCCACACGGGGGTAAGAAAAAAATAAAACAGAAGAACAAGATCACCCTAAACGCAAGTAAACATTCACTCTGTCGTGACAGGACCCAGCACCAACATGCGCACAGCAACCGCTCCCCGAGGACCACCATAGTAGTCGTCCTCCCTGAAGCCGCACACAACAGGAGGTTGCCGACAGAGGGAGGCTACGACTAAAAAAAATACTTTATGGGACAGTCCTAACAACAGTTTTGGAATCCGTCCAAACAGCAGCGGGTCTCAGGAGCTCTTCATAATCAGGCCGCCGGAGCACAACGCTTTGAGGGTGAGGACGCCAAAGACTACAGCCGCTTCCTTGAGAATGAGGAAGCACAGTCATTGCCTCTTATATTCACAACGCCTCTATTGGCAGTGAATAAGTTCCACACTGATTAGTGATTAGGAGCAGGTTTGGTTCATCCTGCTACATTAGTAAAAGGAAAAAGCTATTTATTTTCTCTTCTCACGTCACTATTATACAATACTGTACCCTAATAGTGCAAATACATGTTTTGTAATTATTTTCTTTTGACTGTTTCACCACTGCAATGAGGAAGACAAGTCAATTGTATTTGTATAGCACACTTTCAACAAGGTAATTCAATGTGCTTTACATGATTAAGGGGTAAAATAAAAACAGCAGTGAAACACAGACAAAGCATATAAAGTAAAAACAGCAATAAAGCAAGAAGCATACACAAAACATATATGTCAAAGCAATTACTCAAAGGCAGCTCTAAATAGATACGTTTTTAGTTGTGATTTAAAAAAACAGTTTTCTGGAAGTTTGTTCCAGATAAGAGCATAAAAAATGAAAGCTGCTTCTTTGTGTTTGGTTCTAATTCTAGGGATGTTGAGTAGACTGGAATTAGAGGACCTGAGTGTTCTGGTGGGTTGGTATAGTAACAGTAGATAACATACTTTGGTTCTAAGCCATTCAATGATTTATAAACTAGTAAAAGTATTTGGAAATCTATTCTCTGAGCTACAGGGAGACAGTGTAAGGACTTTAGAACGGGGGTGATGTGGTCTTCTTTCCTGGTTCTAGTGAGGATACGAGCAGCAGGGTTCTGAATCAGCTGCAGCTGTCTGATTTACTTTTTAGGCAGACGTGTGAGAACGCTGTTGCAGTAATCAATCCAACTAAAGATAAATGCATGGATGAGTTTTTCGAGGTCCGGTCATCAGTCCTTTAATCCTAGAAATGTTCTTCAGGTGATAGAAGGCTTACCTTGTGATTTACTTTATGTGACCTTTAGGTCCAAAAGTAATTACTTCTGTTTTGTTACTGTACGTATTTTTATCGTTTGAAAAACATTGCTAAGTTGAGTCCAATTGTGTCCCGTTCTGAGATGGAGATGATCATTCATGCTTTCATTTCATCACTTCGATTATTGTAACTCTGTTTGTACCTGTCTAAATAAGAAATCCCTGGAACGTCTTCAAGTTGTCCAGAACACTGCTGCAAGGTTAGTCTCTAGGTCGTCCAAATATTCACACATCACCCCTTTATTAATCCAGCTGCACTGGCTCCCCATTCATTATAGAGTACATTTTAAAATTCTGGTTTTAACATATACAGTCGTGGCCAAAAGTTTTGAGAATTACAAAAATTCTACGAGGATTCAGCTGTGGGATCGGAGTGCCACCAGTGCAGAGCTTGCTCAGGAATGGCAGTAGGCAGGTTTGAGCGCATCTGCACACACAGTGAGGCGAAGACTTTTGGAAGATGGCCTGGTGTCAAGAAGGGCAGCAAAGAAGCCACTTCTCTCCAAAAATAAACATCAGGGACAGATTGATCTTCTGCAGAAAGTATGGTGAATGGACTGCTGAGGATTGGGGCAAAGTCATATTCTCAGATGAAGCCTCTTTCCTATTTTTTGGGGCATCTGGAAAAAGTCTTGTCCGGAGAAGAAAAGGTGAGCGCTACCATCAGTCCTGTGTCATGCCAACAGTAAAGCATCCTGAGACCATTCATGTCTGGGGTTGCTTCTCATCCAAGGGAGTGGCCTCACTTACAATTTTGCCCAAAAACCCAGCCATGAATAAAGAATAGTACCAAAACACCCTCCAACAGCAACTTCTTCCACAGTTTGGTGAAGAACAATGCATTTTCCAGCACGATGGAGCACCATGCCATAAGGGAAAAGTGATAACTAAGTGGCTTGGGGACCAAAACGTTGAAATTTTGGGTCCATGGCCTGGAAACTCCCCAGACCTTAATCCCATTGAGAAGTTGTGGTCAGTCCTCAAGAGGCGGGTGGACAAACAAAAACCCACTAATTCTGACAAACTCCAAGAAGTGATTATGAAAGAATGGATTGCTTTCAGTCAGGATTTGGCCCAGAAGTTGACTGAGCATGCCTGTCATGTTTTGTAGTTTAAACTGGACCCAAAAGCAGCAGAGTAAATACAAAAAAATGATTTAATGAAAAACCACACAGAACTTACAGAAACTTGGGAGGGTACAGGCAGCAACAGGGAAACACAGGAACCAGACGGGCAACAAGGAAGGCAGGAATCAGGCGGGGAAGAAAGACGGACGAACCAGCGAGTTGTGACTGAAAGAGGACCTTATTTATACTGAGGGAGGAGAGTGAAGCAGAGAAGGAGCAGGACCAATTAAGGGAAGCGGTTGCAGCTGAGGGGGAGTGAGCAGGTGGAAGTGATTAGCTGGGACAGGAGGTGAAATTGCTGGGAGACAGAAAACTGGGAAACTAGAAGAATCTTAAGAAACTAACTAAATACAAGACTACGGGGAAACCAGAAAGTACAGAAATCACAAGAAAGACTAAGAATGGCAAAACATGAAAATAGAACTAAAGGAAAATCACTAACAAAAGCCAAACACCTGGGGATCACAACACAACCTCCCCCTCAAGGGCGGATACCAGACGCCCCTAGAAGTCCAACAAAAACACACCCATCCAGGGTGGGTGGAGGCCTGCGACGACGAGGAACCAGAAGACGGAGATGAGGAAGCGGGCGGCGAGGAAGCGGGCGGCGAGGAAGCGGGCGGCGAGGAAGCGGGCGGCGAGGAAGCGGGCGGCGAGGAACCAAGAGACGAGGAGGCCGGCGGCGAGGAACCAAGAGACGCGGGGGCCGGCGGCGAGGAACCAAGAGGCGCGGGGGCCGGCGGCGAGGAACCAAGAGGCGTGGCGGCCGGCGGCGAGGAACCAAGAGGCGTGGCGGCCGGCGGCGAGGAACCAAGAGGCGTGGCGGCCGGCCGCGGAGCAGAACCTTGTGGCGTGGCGGCCGGCACCGGAGCAGAACCTTGTGGCGTGGCGGCCGGCACCGGAGCAGAACCTTGTGGCGTGGCGGCCGGCACCGGAGCAGAACCTTGTGGCGTGGCGGCCGGCACCGGAGCAGAACCTTGTGGCATGGTGACCTACGAGAGGACGGTGTGGAGGACTTACGACGTGGCGCTGAAGACCCACGACGTGGCGCTGAAGACCCACGACGTGGCGCTGGACTCACGGCCGTGTCACTCTGGACACCCAGGGCGGAGCCAAGAGTCCGAGGCGTGTCCTCCCAGACACCCCTAGCGGAGTCAGGAACCCGAGGCGTGTCCCTCTGGACACCCTCGGCGGAGTCTGGAGCCCGAGGCGTGTCCTCTGGAACACCTTCGGCGGAGTCTGGAGCCCGAGGCGTGTCCCCCTGGACACCCCCGGCGGACACAGGAGCCCGAGGCGTGTCCCTCTGGACACCCCCGGCAGAGACAGGAGCCCGAGGCGTGTCCCCCTGGACACCCTCGGCAGAGACAGGAACAGGATTCAGAGGCGTGTCCTCTGGAACACCCTCAGCGGAGTCTGGAGCCTGAGGCGTGTCCCCCTGGACACCCCCGGCGGAGACAGGAGCCCGAGGCGTGTCCCCCTGGACACCCCCGGCGGAGACAGGAACCAGGGGCGTGTCAACCCGGACACCCCCTGTGGAATCAGGAGTCAGAGGCGTGTTCCCCTTGACACCCCCTGCGGAGTCAGGAGTCAGAGGCGTGCCCACAAAGACACCCTCGGCGGAGTCAGGAGTTAGAGGCGTGTCTTCCGGGACACCCCCTGAGGAATCAGGAGCCAGAGGCGTGTTCCCCGGGACACCCTCGGCGGAGACAGGAACCCGAGGCGTGTCCTCCCGGACACCCCCGGCAGAAACAGGAACCAGGGGCGTGTACTCCGAAACACCCCCTGCGGAGCCTGGGATCAGAGGCGTGTCCTCTGGGACACCCCCCAAGAGCTGGCAGACTGTCAAGGCCGGGCCGAAACTAGGGGGCTGCACCTGGGGTCGAGGCGGGAGAGGCCTCCCCAACTGGCCAGCAAATGTTGCCAGTTTGTTCCACTCCGCCTCTTCCCAAAATGCAGTCAACCCCAGCTCGGCCAGTAATGGCGACCAGGGCCTTAGCAAAGCCAACAGTTCCTCTGCTGCCCCGATCCGGACCCAAGGCGGGGAGAGAGTGGCCATTAGGTCCAAATGCTGCCTTAAATACAGGCGCAACATGGGCAGACAGCGAGCTTCTGCTGGGTCCAAAGACGGGCTGGTTCGTTCTGTCATGTTTTGTAGTTTAAACTGGACCCAAAAGCAGCAGAGTAAATACAAAAAATTATTTAATGAAAAACCACACGGAACTTACAGAAACTCGGGAGGGTACAGGCAGCAACAGGGAAACACAGGAACCAGACGGGCAACAAGGAAGGCAGGAATCAGGCGGGGAAGAAAGACGGACAAACCAGCGAGTTGTGACTGAAAGAGGACAGTATTTATACTGAGGGAGGAGAGTGACGAGTGAAGCAGAGAAGGAGCAGGACCAATTAAGGGAAGCGGTTGCAGCTGAGGGGGAGTGAGCAGGTGGAAGTGATTAGCTGGGACAGGAGGTGAAATTGCTGGGAGACAGAAAACTGGGAAACTAGAAGAATCTTAAGAAACTAACTAAATACAAGACTACGGGGAAACCAGAAAGTACAGAAATCACAAGAAAGACTAAGAATAGCAAAACATGAAAATGGAACTAAATAAGGAAAATCACTAACAAAAGCAAAACACCCGGGGATCACAACACATGCCCAGTCGAATTGCAGAGGTCCTGAAAAAGAAGGGCCAACACTGCAAATACTGACTCTTTGCATAAATGTCATGTAATTGTCAATAAAAGCCTTTGAAACGTATAAAGTGCTTGTAATTATATTTCAGTACATCACAGAAACAACTGAAACAAAGATCTAAAAGTAGTTTTGCAGCAGACTTTGTGAAACATAATATTTGTGTCATTCTCAAAACTTTGGGCCACAACTGTAGAGCTCTGAACGATCAAGCGCCTTCTTATATTAGAGAGCTTCTGCAGTCATACGTCCCCAGAAGGTCCCTGAGATCCAGTGATCAGGGCCTGCTGGTTACAAAGCGAACACGGTTGAAAACAAAAGGTGACAGAGCCTTTACAGCAGCGGGCCCCTCCTTATGGAACTCCCTTCCTCTCAGCCTGAGATCCGTGGACTCTGTGATATCTTTTAAAAAGCAGTTAAAAACACATCTTTTTAAACCTGCTTTTGATTGGGTTTATTTGCTTTTCTGTTTCCTGTGTTGTGTTTTATTGTAACGCACTTTGTAATTTTTATCTTGAAAGGTGCTATATAAATATATAAAGTTTTAAGTACTTACTTACTTCAGCTGGAGAAAGTTGTGGCACATCAATCCATTGATTTGCTCGATGCATTTACTTAGGGTTTGGATGGGTTCAAAGTCACCTGGTGACATTGTAATGTAGAGCTGAGTATCATCTGTATAGTTATGGTAGCTAATATTATGTTGTTGTAATCTGGGCTAGTGGGAGCATGTAGATATTAAATAAGAAGGGCCCCAAGATGGAGCCCTGGGGCACCCCACATGTGATTTCTGTTTGTTCTGATGAAAAGTTTCCTATTGAAACAAAAAAGTCCCTTTTCTTTAGGTAAGACTCGAACCAGCCAAGTACTGTACCAGAGAGTCCGACCCAGCTCTCCAGTCATTCTAGTAGTATATCATGATCAACAGTGTCAAATGCTGCACTGAGATCCAACAGAACCAGCACTGTGGTTCTACCACAGTCTGTATTTATGCAGATGTCATTAAAAACTTTGACGAGGGCAGTCTCAGTGCTGTGGTGAGCACGGAAACCCGACTGAAAAACATCAAAGCGGTTGGTCGTTGTTATGAAGCTATTTAACTGCTGAAACACAGCTTTTTCAAAAATTTTACTGATGAATGGAAGGTTAGAAATTGGCCTGTAGTTCTGCATTAACGTGCTGTCCAGATTATTCTTTTTTAGCAGTGGTTTAATAACTGCGGTTTTTAAAGCCTGGGGGAAGAGACCTGACAGGAGGGATGAGTTAACTATTTGAATCGGATCAGACACAATGACAGGGAAAACTTTCTTAAGGAAAGCTGTGGGTAGGATATCAAGGCAGCAAGAGGAGGAGCTTAATTGGTTAATGATTTCTTTTAGGGTTTTTTTCTAATTGTTAGAATCTTTTCAGTGAAGAAGTTGGCAAATTCATTGCAGGCCCTGGTAGAGTTTAGTTCAGAGGCTACTGTTACTGGAGGATTAGTTAGTCTTTCCTCTGTTGCAAACAGAGTCCGTGCATTATTAATGTTTCTGTTAATTATTTTAGAAAAGAACAATTCCTTAGCTTCTTTTAGAGTTAAGTGATATCTGTTCAGTCTCTTTGTAGGTCTCACAGTGAACCTGGAGTTGAGTTTTCCACCATTTTCTCTCGGCTCGTCGACACTCCCTTTTTTCACTACGTACCAGTGGATCGCTAGTCCACGGAGACTTCTTTTTACCTGAGACTACTTTCACTTTAGTCGAAGCAATGGAATCAATGATGTCTGAGATTTTCACGAGGAAATTATCTACCTGTTTATTTACTGAGTTGGAATTGGGAGATTAGGGGGATGTGGTGGAAGGGTAAATACTTTTGAAGGTTTCAATAGAACTGTCCCTGAGAAAATGCTTTTTTTACAGTTATCTCACTGTAGCTAGATAGTTTAGCAGAGATGGTACTTTCAAAGAAAATACAGAAATGCTCAGATAATGCAATATCAATTACCGAGATGTCGGATATAGTTAAACCTTTGCTGATGATTAAGTCCAGAGTGTGTCCTTTATTGTGTGTTGGTTGTTTGACATACTGGGTCAGGCCGAAGTTGTGAAGAGTGTCACTTAATGTCACTTAATGAAGACGAGGACCAGAGGTTTTATAAGGGCTTCAGTCATTAGAGAACGCTCTCTTCTGTTTGGGCTTTCGGCCAGACAGTGCCAGGAGAGACCCCATCCTTCCTTCGCTGGGGAGGGGAAAAGACGCGAGTTTCTGGGAGAAACTCACTCCAAGGACGACAAAGACTGCTGATCAATCAGGTGAATCGCAAACCCAGTGTGTTTTGAGACAACCCCCACTGTTCTGCCCTGAGCCCTGCTTTCTGATCAGATGCTGCCATGTGGGAGGGACCGCTAACAAGCTACTGCATGCTGCCGAGCCGCGTCCAGAGTGGAGCCATTACCCCACCGCGACAATGCACAGGGATGAATGAATGTGCTGCAAAGCTACAGAAATGGCACTGTCAGTAAAGGAAGGTAGAGCTGATCGCTGCTTAGCCAAGCCGGGGAGGACGACACGTCGTCCCAGGTAATGGCTGCTGCCTGCAATCCAACAGCCATAAGGCCTCCCACTGCTAACCTACCGCAGCTTTTGTTAGCCTACCGGCTAACGTTATTTGAGCTTCCCCCGTCATCCACGGAGCAACCTGGAGAACTTTAACTGTTCAATAAGGTCTTTCTGGACAGAGGCGAGATTAGTTTAGGATAAACAAGATTTAAGGGTTGTTTGTTTTCACTGTGATTTGTTACTTTGTGTAAGATTTCATTTATTGTTTGGGTACAAACAGGCCGGTCTGCCTGGAGGTTTGAACAGTGATTTTCTAGGTTTTCTGATGGAAAGTCGTTTTATATCCTGCAACCTGAGTTACTCAGTTTTCGTTTGTTTGGTGTTTAGTAAAGGAACCAGAGCAGCTTTAAGCAGCTCCACGTGAGTTAGCTGTAGGCTACATGCTCTAGCAAACCTCGTGGGCCCACCTTTGACTGCTCTTTATTCATGAACAATAAAGAGTGCCATTAATGGTATTCAAAATAGAGATCAGCTTTAAAGCAGATATTGTAAACACTAAAACTAATCTTTTAAGTCATTTTTGAAACCGCCTTCTTGGTAAGTCAAAATACTAAATTAGAAAGACATAATTGATGCCCCCGCAGCCGTTAACGTCAACATAAAGTCTAAATATTAAATTAGATCAATCACTGCGGTGACCGATCCATAAAATAGAATCAATTCTCCATGAAGTTATTGATTTCTAATTCAGTAAATGGTTTAATAAAACATTACTTCTTCCAAGGAATGTTTTCTTCACTTCTGCTTTGCATTGTGAAATGATGGTTTGAAAAAAACCCACAAGGAGCTGGTTAGTCTTAAACTAACCACACTTAGTTAAAACTAATTTAGCTTAATTCCCAAAACTCTTTAATACAAGCCTTGGTCTTTAAGCAAACATATTCATTCTGAACTGTGATCTCATTATCAATTTATTGGTTATTTTTTCTACTTATTTGCATATTTATCACTGTTACTGTTTACTTTTATATTCTTTTTTTTTTGTAATAAACTCGTTGTTGTTATTTCACCTACATGTGTAGTAACTTGGTGTTCAAAGAACGCCAAGAACTTATTCCTTAATCTATTGTTTAATTATCTTAGCCTTATCAGGCATGTAATCATAAACATAAACTGAGACTGAACAATTTGGCTATTGATATTCCTGGAATCCAGGTGGTTCCCCTAAACCTGGTAATTTTTACATAAAATTATTAATCTTATTAATAATTGCTCTAAGCAATTATTCATAATTATTCATTGCCAAAACCTACCTATCTGTGGCACAACAGTCCGCTTCGAGTGGATGGATTTCTCCTAATGGCTTTGACTGGTCCCAGGGGCTGTGTTGTCTTTCGGGGAACTGAGGGCTGTTAATCTGTTTCTCAGCGGGATTCCAGAGGAGGTGAGATCTACTGCTCTGGGATGTGGGTTCTTTCGTTACTTCTTCCTGGGAATAGAGAAAGCAGGAGTAGATTCAGTGCGCTTCAAAGCCAGCCAGTCTTCGTCGAATTGGGAATGGGGTGTTCTACACGTTAAATGCCTTTTGGCTGAAGGAATAGCGTTGTTCTGTGGCTTCTGTGCGAGACTGTTGGATCGAGAGAACACCGGGCTGCCAGGTTCGTCCCCCCTGCGTGTAGTCATTGGTAAAGTTGTCTCATTTTCATATCCAGTGTTCAGATCAAAATTAATCTGAAGATGGTGTAGTTCCTCTCGATTGTTTCAATTCTTTGGAGCAGTTTCTCAAAGTCCTCAGCTGAGCAAAACGCCATTTTGGTAATCCACAGTCCTTCAGAAAGTAGTCCAAGAAAGAGATCCGGTCTAGTAAAGTGACTCCAGAGGCTGGATGTATAAAGTAACTAAGAAAAAAGCTAAGAAATTAAAATAAGAAGACAGAATACGGCTAGAGATCAGGAGAGGTTGGAAGAGGCTGCTCCTCCTTCAGCAGCCAGCACCAAAAGACAGGCAGGGAGAAGCTCAGCAAGTCACTCACACTTTATACGGCAACGCAACACGCTGCAGCGACTCCCAAATGGATCCGAGTTTCACCTCGGCCCGCTGTTCACCAGGGGCCGGCCGTGACACAACTTGACAACCTGCATTCAAGGAACATTCAAAATGTATGGTGAGTTCAATAACTTAGGACATTTAAACCTTATAACAAAGAACAGAAAATAAAACCACAAGCCATAAACTTCTGTTTAATAGCAGTTGGCAAGCAACGTTTGATGCATCCTAAACATGCCCTACTTATTTTTTTACAAAATACTAAAAAAACAAACATTATATTCAGTTAATTTCATCTTTTTGGCCTCTCAGAACCAAGTTCTCGGGCTGAATTCAAACACCAGCCCCCCCTTGCTGAAAAAAAAAAAACATAGCAAAGCTATAGCTATTTTGGTTCGGAAGAATTAAACAAATTTTTTTTAAAGAAAATAATATTATTAATATATGCCGATACTTTTTTTTGGGACAGTTTCTAATGTACATCTACAGCTGTATGTCAATAAGATTGCCTGTGTGACATGTAACTTAGATTCTGAATTGCTTTTTTGTCAACACTTTTTGGGAAGAAAAATATCTAGATCTATGTCAAAAATCAGCCAGCTCTACGCACTCAGCAGGGTCCTGGAGGGTGCGTGGGAGTTCACCCAACCTGTCTACATATGTTTTGTGGACATGGATAGGGCATTTTACCGTGTCCCTCTGAGAGTCCTGTGGGGGGTACTCCAGGAGTATAGGGTACCACGCCCTTTGATAGAGGCTGTTAGGTCCCTGTACGACCGGTGTCAAAGTTTGGTTTTGCCTTTTGGTTACTGCATTGCCAGCAGTAAGTCTGGCTGATTTCCAGTGAGAGTTAGACTCCGCCAACGCTGCCCTTTGTCACCGATTCTGTTAATAACTTTTATGGACAAGATTTCTCAGCACAGCCAAGGTGATGAGGGAATCCATTTTGGTGGCCTCAGGATTGGATCGCTGCTTTTTGCAGATGATGTGGTCTTGTTGGCTTTATCGGAATGTGATCTACGGCTTTCGCTGGAGCGGTTGGCAGCCAAGTGTAAAGCCGCTGGGATGAGAATCAGCACCTACAAATCCGAGACCCTAGTCTCGAGCCGGAAAAGGCTCGAGTGCCCTCCCCGTGTCGGGGTCCTTCCCCAAGTGGAGGAGTTCAAGTATCTGGGGGTCTTGTTCACGAAGGAGGGTAAAATGGAGCAGGAGAACGATAGGAGGATTGGTAAGGCATCTGCGGTGATGCGGGCTTTGTACTGGTCTGTTGTGGTGAAGAAAGAGCTGAACTGAAAGACAAGGCTTTCAATTTAAGGGTGAATCTATGTTCCTACCCTGATCTTTGGACACAAACTCTGGGTAGTGACCGAAAGAAGTGATCACGGATACCAGCGCCTGAAATGAGTTTCCTCCGCAGAGTGTCTCGGCTCTCACTTAGAGTTAACGTGAGAAGCTCAGTCATCTGAGGGGCACAGAGTAGAGCCGTTGCTCCTCCACATCGAGAGGAGTCAGTTGAGGTGGCTCGGGCATCTGGTTAGGATGCCTCCTGGACGCCTCCCTGGTGAGGTGACCCGAGCATGTCCCACCGGGAGGAGGCCCATAGGGACTATGTTTCTCAGGCAGCCTGGAAACACTTTGGGATTCCCCCTGAGAAGCTGGCCCAAGTGGCTGGGGAGAGGGAAGTCTTGATCTCTCTGCTTAAGCTGCTGCCCCTGCGACCCGACCCTGGAAAAACGGTGGATGGATGGATGGATGGATTTCAGCTGAAAAAATATTGAGATATAACTTTTAACCACAAATTTATTCCATCACATGAAAAGCGATCCACTACAAAATGAAGAATGCTGTAAACTCTGCATGTCAGCGTCTCCCCACACACCAAAGACAATGCTAAATAAACTGCCTGTGAAGCAGATGACACTGGCATCTTCATTTGCTAAAGCCATCACATACGACAGAAAAAGTACAAAGTGGAGGGAAATCACAGATGCGGTGACAAAAGACATGGCTTCTGTCAGCGTAGTGAAAAAGCCTGGATTCAAGAAGCGGTTGCATCTTGCAATTGGTGAGTATGATGTGTAGTTTTACCTTTGTTTAATTAAAGGATTTAAATTTATATATACTCTTGCTCAGAGTAACTTATAGTATATAGTAAAAGTATACGTAAGCATAAGAACATTTGATTTCCTCATTAAATTAACTACCAACTGAATAAAAAAAACCATCAGACTCTTTGTTTACAGAAAAAAATGAAAATGTTTAATAGGAGTGTTTTGCTAAGTTTGATGACATATTTGTTTTCTTAGCTCTAAAATATTGGGTAGCATGTTTTTCATCCTGGTAAATTGTGTTATGCACCTGCCTAATTAATCCACAGATTATAACAACATGTAAAACATGGTCAAAAACACACAAAAAAAATTCCGCTGCTAGGCTGAGGGATTGGTTTAATGAATTTACTTATGTTGTAATATAATTGTTGTTTTTTCTTTATTTTCAGAAAGAAGCATGAAAGACCACCGCATTGAGCGTGCTGTTGCTGTTTGCGAAAAAATCATGAGCAGTTTTTCATTCAGTTGGAAGAAGAGGAGAGATCTGGCCACTGTACAGAAAGAACTTAAGATCCCTGCACATCAGCTGATCAGCGAGTTTGCATTGTGTGAGTTTCCGCTACAAAATGATCGACCAGGTGTTAGAACAAGAGCGGGCTATTTCTCAGGTCTTGGCCTCAGACAAAAAACACAACATCTTGTTCTAACTTGGCTAGACATAGAAGTGCTTGAATCGGTGCACAAGGCTTCAGGGAAAGGTTATGTCTCTGTATTCTATGTGAAACTTGTACTGCATCTCTTCCGCACCAGCATCTTGATAGTTCATGAAGAAGACACCCCACTTACCCAGTCCATCAAAGTCTCCATCCTGGATTACCTTTGTGAAAAATTTGCTGACCCTTCCACTGACAAGCTGTTAGACATGGCCTCATTAGTGGATCCCAGATTCAAAACAACTTACATTACTGCAGAGAATTTAGAGGAAATAAAGGACAGAGCCATAAAGGAGATGGAGGCAGATATTACGCTGTCTGATCAGGGTGCAGCAGAGTCATCTTCTGCTTGACACCCCAGTGTAACGCCAGCAGAACCAGAGCCAGATGCACAGAAAAAGAAAACACTGTGAAGTTTATTTAAAAAGGCAAAACATCCTCTTCCAAAGTCACATCATCGCTCTGAGAATTGGTAAAAGCAGAACTATCTGCCTACCTGCAGTCTGTGAGTCCTGACAGTGAAACTGATCCCTTGCAGTGGTGGAAGGACAATGAAGATATATTCCAAATTGTTACAAATTTGGCATAAAAGGGTCTGTGTGTGCCCTGCTACTAGTTCCCCATCAGAAAGGGTATTTAGTACAAGTGGAAATGTGGTCACATGTCACTGGGCTTCAATCAGACCAGAAGCTGTTGACACAGAATCTCTAAAAACCTATGCACATTTTGCATTAATAACTGTTCTTGTTCAGGGGAATTAAAGTCACCATCTGGACTTTGGCGTCTGTGTTCTCAACTTGGCGTAATTCCTTATCTTACAATTTTGTGTGGAACGTGTTTCAAATCTTGCACATAAAGAGCAATCGTTTTCTAACTAGTTTGAGATGCTCTAATACCTGTGATGTGAATGTTCTTAAGGGGCTTTGCAGCCACTGTCTTGACTTGTCACAGCCTTTTATTTGAGCACTTTCTGTGGTTTGTTGTTTGAATTTCCAAGCACATAAAGAGCAGTACAAATGCTTTTGAGATGTTCTGATACCTGTAACTGTTATAAATCATTCATTTTTATTGTCACTATCTAGACCTTTATGTATTGGCTGCACAGTGGCACTGTTGGTAGCACTGTTGCCTTACAGCAAGAAGGCGCTGAGTTCAAATCCCAGCCTGGGGTCTTTCTGCATGGAGTTTGCATGTTCTCCCTTTAGGTACTGTTAGGTGAATTGGTCTCTCTTGCTTGTCCTGTATGTCTCTGTGTTGCCCTGCGATGGACTGGCGACCTGTCCAGGGTGTATCCCACCTCTCGCCCCGTGACTGCTGGAGATAGGGACCAGCTCCCCGCAACAGAAAATGGATGGATTGTGAATGCACTATTTGGATCATCTTAATACCAAAGGCCTGATTTCTGAAAGATCAAGTGTGAACCATAAAAAATAAATTAATAAAATGTATCTGTGCAACTAATGGTTGAAATAAACATTCACATCCATTTTTGTATTTAAAAAAATATATATGGTTGATTTAAATGAGTATACCTGTGCAATTTTAGGCACTATATAACTCAGAATAACATTTATTTACACCACACAAGATTCAGGCATCTTGTATTAACTGCTGCTGTTTTAGTGGAAGTCTGGGGATGGGAGTACCGGTCCAAAAGGGCAGCCACATTTCTTGCCTCACAGCAGCCAATGCGAGGTCTACTTTATTATGTCTATGGTCACAAGTTTATCTGTGCTAATGGACAGCAGAGGGAGTGGGCAGTCCAGTTGGTGGGCAGGCTAGGCATGCTACTTGTTAGCCTCTCCAATGCTAACACAAGTGAGCGGTTTCCTTCTCAGTTACCAATGCTGGCCAATCAATAATCAGATCAGTTACTGGCTTCAGAATGGATATAGCCTCCTGTTGCAGGAGACTTCTAGAGACTATATCTTCTAACCATTCTGTGAAAAATGGCACTTATTAAATGAACTGATGCCATCACAAGGCTAAAGTTGCATAAAATAAGGTTAAGTTAGGAGGACGGATAGTTACAGTTTTATTGTAATTCCTTTGTCAAATATATCCTTCACACTTACAGAATAAATATTTAGAGGCCAACAGTCTGAGCTATTACTGCTGAAGATTATTTTTGACCATGAAGCACAACTTGCTTTTCTACGGTATTTATTGATGTTTACTGCTTACTTTATTTATGTATAAGCAGTGAATTTAATGTCAATTGGAAAATTCTAATAAACGTCCAGTTGGGAATGAAGAAGCAGCCCAGAAGATGCTAGTCTATGTAAAGATGTCCTTTATATGGAAGATTATCTTTTTGAAGGGCTGCTTTTTTGGTTGCACTGTTGCCTTACAGCAAGAAGATCCACGGTTCAAATCCAGCCGGGGACCTTTCTGCATGGTGTTTGCACGTTCTCCTTGTGCATGCATGGGTTTCCTCCAAAATCTCCAACAGTCCAAAAACATGACTGATAGGTTAATTGTACTTTCTAAAATCCCTTAGGTATGAGTGTGTGCATGTGTGTCTCTGTGCTGCCCTGTGATGGACTGGCAATCCTGTCCTGGGTGGATCTTTTTCAAAGTTAGTTTAGTTTGAACAAATGTTTATTTTATGGAGAGGACAGAGTGTGAAAACTTTCAATCTCCAGAAAGCTGTCTGCACCATTCATCATGCCTAAGGGGGATTTCTGCCAGACGTTTAAAATAACACAAATCACATCATGTTCCTTTATCAGTTGGCTTTAGAGATCACAAGGAAGTTATTTTTTTCTATACTTTTAAGCAATCCACTCTCTAAATTAAATGGATTGAAAGAGATTATTGAACACTTCCTCTATTATGCACAGCTTCACAGCGGGGACATCTGTCTGGCTGAGTTGATAAAACTAAAACATGGTGGAATGCAAGGAGTGGGAAAACATCTTCAAACACATACCGATCTTCATATCCGAGAAGATGCTTTGTTGCCATCAATACTTGGCTACATGATCTGGTCTCTGCTGAGAGAGAAGACTCATCTGGAGTGGATTTCATGTCTGGCTGAATCATTGTGGTCATCTAATAATTCACACCTAGTGTCATCTTCTAAGGCTGCTCACAGCAGTCTGGTTTGACTTAGTGCTGCAAGAGCTCCTGCTCCTCTCTGTGGCAGCCCACAGGAGAGACATCCCAGTTTACTGATGCTTTGCCAACAGCACCATGCACAAATAGGAGTGGGAATAATGGGTGGTCTAAAGATTACAAATGCAATGAAGGAGGCCATAAGGCAAGATGATGATTATTATTAGGCTACATGTGGCTCTTGATTACCCTGAATTTAATGTTAGTCTATATGGCGCCACTTTGTGGTGGTAGATTGTCTCATCTCTTTCATCCTTAGCACCAATACATCTCGTCTTTCTTCAGCAATAAAGATTTACAAAAGCTATTTTTGATTATTCCAAATCTCTTGTATATTTACAATAACATTTATTAAAATATTATAAATGTACAGTATCTTGTGAAAGTATTCATATTCATCATCTATACCGCTTATCCTTGCAGGGTTGCGGGGAGAGCAGGTGCCTATCTCAAGCAGTCATTAAGTGAGAGGTGAGGTGCATATCTATTAATCCTCCCCCAAATCAGTACTTTGTATAATCACCTTTTGTTGCTATTAAGACAATTTTTCCAGGCTATGAATATACCAGCTTTTCCCCTTCATGTTTCAAATTAACTAAAGCTAAATGGAGGATGTCTGTCAAAATCAATTTTCAACTCCTGGCACAGATTTTTTGGTCAAATTTAGTTTTGGACTGGGCCATTCAAACGCCTGACCATATAGCTCCGACTGCCACCAGCCCCTTCAAGGATGGATGGCTTGCTTGCTGTATTTCGTTGTTGTTCTGCTGAAAGGTAAAACTCCATCTCTGCCTAAAGTCATTTGCAGCCTATGACATGTTTTTTGACAGTGCTATCCTATATGTAGCTCCATCCATCTTCCCAAAACCTCTAACCTGCTCTACTGTCCCTGCTGAAAATAAGGATTCCCACAGCATGACGGCACTTCCACTTTGTTTTACTGAGGTTAAGGTGTGGTCAAGATGTTGTGCGGTGATATATGACATTAGCTTCCACTTCATAAATTGACATGAAGAACAATTAGTTAAATTTTCATCTTATCTGACCAGAGTGCTTTCTTTTACATGTTTGCTGTGTCCCCCTACTTGGCATGTGGAAAACTTCACAGAAGTCTTCTCTGGATGTGAATACCTTTTTATGGCAATGTAACTGCATTTATGGTACTGTCTCTCAAGACAATATAATATTGTGTAAGCAACGTGAGAGGTGTTCTTCTTCTGTGTGCATTCATAGCAAGTATTACAGATGTTTACATTAGTCAACGTTCAAACGAAAGAAAGAATAGAAGGTTAAATAAATTTTGGAGGACAAGAAAATCAAGAACAGAAAGAAGGCATGACTCCATTGTATATTATAACATCTCTATCCGTGACAATTTATTTTTCCCACAATGTAATAAACTTATTCCCTGCTGGCACATAGAAAGTGGCCATATCTTTGAGACTTGTCATGACACAGCGGGACACAGAGATGAGAAGATTTCTCTCTTGGTTTCTCACAGTTTCGGTGGTAACTCATATTACATCTGCAGCTACACACACCCCCATCACCACCACTCCCCTTTCAGATGAATGTCCAAATTTAAATGCCAGCAGTCTTTCTTGATTACAAAACCGTGAAAATTTCAAAACAGACACCACAGGGAGCAGGATTTCATAGAATTCAGAAAAATATGTTTATAAAATATAATAACAGTGGAGGTACAAAATGGTAAATAAGCCAATAAGACTAAACCTTATACAATTGCATATAATAATCACAAAAAAATGGTGCAAATAAAAAAGTTTAAGCAGCTTAAGTATAACCAGACCAGTCTGTGTCGCCATCTGTTGGCTATTAGTCAAATCAGCAGGAGTGTGTCACTGTGTAACTGAATTCGAACCAGCAGGCTTGCAGTAAAATTCTTCTTCAAAACATAAAGACCTAGGTTCATGTCAATAAAATTACTGTAATATTTAAAGCCATTGTTTTTAATGCCTAACTTTGGGCAGTGAAGAGCATGCTTTTTATATGGTTTGCATTAAATTACAGTTCACCGTTTAATTTATCCAATTCATTTATCCAATTTAGAAGTGTACATTTAGGTACTCTTTAAGCTGGAGGCAGTGCCACTGAGATTATGGACACAGTTACTTGAATGGACAATGGTCAGGCGGTGGTCACGGATTTGTGGGGTCAGGGAACTCCAGCTACTCTTGGTCCTCTGCGGGGAATGGGTTGTGTGGAGGTCCACAATTCATTGCAACCTATGCTTGTTTTTTTTTTTGACAGGTGGCAGATGCGGTCTTTCAGTGGGGTTGTGTCTTTTGACTTTGTGGTGATTTCCTACTAGAAACAAATTTATAGCATGAATGGAAAATAGTTTAAATGTCCCTGAGGGGTGTTAATGTTTTGTACTTAACTGTATTTAGATCTAATACAAATTACCAGACCAGTGTCAGGGCTGTGGTGGGGTGTGGTTTAGAACCTGCCTGAAAACCATTTTTTAAATCAAAAAGTTGTAAATTGACGGATAAGCAAGACTGAACTTATATTATTCCTTTCATTAAAACTTTCAACTTGTTGAGGATCTTTCAATAGCCGTGGGTAAATCTCTGCGTGTTCACTTATCTTTCTCTGCCAGCAGTGTTTTCAGCTTCAGCCAGTCACTGAACCCTCATACAAGCTACAACATGTTATCATTCTGAGAGGATTTCACTGCTAAAAAGGATTACACCATTTTACTTTTTTTCCTGCTAAACTGCTTAGCCAATTTGATTGGTAAAAAATAACTTAATGACAAAAGCAGATCAATCTGTAAAAAATTTTGAGGAGTTGACATTGGTTTGATGAGGTTTGTTTGAGGACAGAGACATAAGCGATTAATAATGTACCAGAGAGACTGTTGCTATCACAGTATTAACAACTCAACTAGCATGCTGTCTCTCATTCCTTCAGCTTTTGGTTTAGATCTTGATAGTCCAGGCCTTTCTGTGTTGAGCTTGAATGTTCTCTTTCTGTCTTCTGCCAAGGCCACCCCTAAATATTTGGTGGCCACCCTACTGGCCCCTGCAGTCAGATATCATACTCCTGATATATTTTCATAATGTTAATGTTAGGTAAATTTGTTTTTTTAAGAATTAATAACATTTTGTTTTGACATTTGTTTGCTATTTATGTATTTATTGTGTGTAAATATTGTATCCATGAGTGTGTCATTTGATTTATCTGACACTGATCCTAGCAATGGCCCCAACCTGTTATCTGGTACAACAATGTAGAAATATTTTTAGCATTTTGTTTTTAACGTTCTTTTTTTATTTTTTATTGTCAGTATCCCCCATTTAGCCACCCTGGTAAACATGTGCTGAGACACCCCTGGTTGGAACTGCATGTATGGAATTTTATTGCATGTGTGAAATTTCTTACAGTCTACAGACCTGTTTCCAGCTATTCACAGCAACCCATCCAATTATCTCATTTAGACTCATCTTAAAGTTGCCCTAATGTATTAACTAAATTGTGAAAGTTACACTTAACTTAAAGTAGTGTCCACATTCATACAAGTTTAAGTTGATTCCCAATCCACTCCACAGTGGGATCATTCACGGTATTGCAGGTGAGGATAATGCTGGACTGTTCAGCCATTCGGTTTTAATCAATTTAAACTTCTTTAGGTTAAAGAAGACTTTTCCAAACACTAGAAATAAAAACAACGCTTACACATGTCTAAAATAGGTATCTAGTGACTGGGATTGTGTTTCCAATGCCACTTTGCTAAAACATGTAAAAAATTTATTTGAATGAAGGACAGGTTAAAACACATTGTTTCACATACTTTCCCAATTCTTTGAACTGATCGTGAAGGTTTCTTTGTACAAAGGTTTGGGAATTAGTTTTAAACCTCTGCTGAAACCCAGGTTTGAACAAGTGACCTTTATATATTCAGCATGACATTCTCCCAACAAACCTATTTCTATTATTTTGCTTGTAGCAAATCCACACTTGCAGGTTTATAGATTTTTTTTTATTTTGACATACTGAACTGATTCTTTGAACTAACTATGGGGTTGCTTTGTGCAATATCTTGGAAATTTATTTGAAACCTTTGGCAATTCCTGGGATTGAACTAGAGACCTTTAGTCTGACACTCTCCCCACTATGCTCTTTCTGCAATGAAGCTTGTGGCAAGTCCACACTGGGATGATTCACGGTAATAGAGGTGAGGAAAACTTTGTGCTGGACTGGCGACCTGTCCAGGGTGTACCCTGCCTCTCGCCCTGTGACTGCTAAAAATTAATTAATTTAAAATTAAAATAATGCTTGCATTTATTGAATCCTTACATAAATCTTCTTATGAGAATTATGGGGTTCAATAGTTGTTTGGTGTGACAAGTGTCATTTTGATGCTCAGCAAGCACTGCAGTAGGCTAAAAGCACTGAAAAACGAGCATAATCAGAAAAAAGAAGAAAGGGATTTCATCCCAGCACTCATGGCCTTAATCTGCAGGATTAGGCAACACGGAAGTTCACTCTGCGTTGTCTTTAGGTGTTTTCTTGCGCATGCAGATGTATGCGTTTTTCTTTTTCACTGTCTTTAGATGAAAATTATGATATCAATGTTTCCTTGCATGCTTTTGCAAACAAACATGTAGGGTTATTGAGCAGTTGGGGCCAAATGTGTAGCAGCAGCCAGCAAGAAAGGAGGAGCCTGCGGGTTAAGACCTAAAGCCGCTTGGCTCAGATGAAGATGGCTTTCAGGCTTTCTGCCAATCAAAGTGCAGCCAACAACCAACTCTCATTGAGAGGGCAGGAGAACGGTGAGTTAGATCAACATTAATGCTTGATATTTGTGGAGCCCACAATGCCACATGTTCAGTGTATGGTTCATAATACAGCTGAGCCTTGAAGGAAAACAAAGGGGGCGTAAGCCCTTGAAACTGAATAAAGCGATTTCATATGCTAAGATAATTTAAAATCATTTAACTATCTATTACATATATTTTAAATAATTCCGTTTATGGCAAACTTAAATAGCATCCCGTAAAAAGCTTTAATCTACACAGTTTTCTGATCTTCATTAGCTGCTTTCCATAGCATTGAATGGAGAGCATGACAGAGCCAATACATTGCATAAAGACATATTACTCTCTTCCAATGAATGTATTTATTGTTAACTTATTCCTTTGCAAAAATGACTGATCTGACTTGCCATAACAAATGTTTAAAAAGAAAAAAGATAAATCACCCATTCATCCCATGGAGATTAAGAAAAAGCTACAACTCATCTTAATTTGAGACCTTGTTGTGTCATCATACTGACACTTAAAGACAGTTTAGGTTTTTATTTTATTTTTATCATTAATAGCAAGTAGGCCTTCTAGCCTCAAATACTTGAATCTCATTACAAAAGATAGAGCATGAAAATAGAGGAGGAAACAAAGAAAAGGATTGTTAATAAATATAGGCAGATTTTGATGGCACGTTTGCTGTGTCTTCTGCCTGACTTGAGGCAAATGCTTGCTTTACTTGTTTCATGGTGTCTTTAAAAAAATGATTACTTGGGCTTCTTCCATAAAGGCCAACATTTTGGAGGGCATGACTAATAGTTGTCCTGTGAAATGATTATTTCACCTGAGCTGTAGAGCTCTGCAGCGCCTCTAAAGTTACCATAGGGCTTTTGTTGTTCACCCTGTCAGTTTAGGGGGATGTTTGTGCAATAATGTTCTCTAACTGTCAGAGGATGTGGTGTGGAGCAAGGACCCAAACGCAGACGCCGGGAAAAGTGCAGGATATGTATTAAAGGTGCTACTGGTGGAGGAGGTGACGATGATGATGACGGCAGGAACGGAGAGACAGGACGGGAAACAGCAGGATGACACACCATCGAGACAAAGACAATACAATGATCCGGTGCTGAGTGAAGGGATGTGATGGGTTTTAAAGGCAGGAAGTGAGTAGGATCTGTTCTGGTCTGGCGGACGGACGGCCCGATGGGCGGCCCCTGAGGACCTGGAGGCCTGGCGGACGGCCCGATGGGCAGCCCCTGAGGACCTGGAGGTCTGGTGGCTCAGGGACCGGCTGGGAAGGGTCTGGCAGCTCAGGGGCCGGCTGAGAAGGGTCTGACGGCTCGGGGGCCAGCTGAGAAGGGTCTGGCGGCTTGGAAGACAGGGGAAGCTGTTTTCGATGAGCTGACTGGAGGATGAGCAAACAGCTCGCGGCGAGATCCTGGGCGGAGAAGACATTCTAGAAATAAGGCAGTACCCGGAGGATCTCCCTAGCTCCAGAGACACGCAGAGGAGGGTGAGGAGAGGCCACGATCTTGGCAAGGTTGGTCCAGACATCCTGGCGAAGGGCACCGATCTCCTGGTCGAGTGCTGGGTCCATCTTTATGGCTGGATCATTCTGTCAGAGGATGAACTGAGGAGCAAGGACCCAAACGCAGACGCCGAGAAAGGTGCAGGATTATTAAAGGTGCTACTGGTGGAGGAGGTGACAATGATGATGATGATGATGATGGCGGCAGGAACAGAGAGGCAGGGCGACACACCATGGAGACAAAGACAATACAATGATCCAGCGCTGAGTGAAGGGAAGTGACCGGTTTTAAAGGCAGGAGGTGAGGATCAAGTGTGAATGATTGGAGAGACACAGGTGAGGACGATTATTAGGAGAGGGAGATTAGGGCAGCATGACACTAACAAACAACTCATTCATAGAAAAACTGTATTACTTGGATTAAGTTATATATAGGTGGACTATATAGCAAAGAGCAACCTCGGAGCAAAGGGGGTCAAATATGAAGCCACATTTTTTGATTTATTCTGATTTTTTTTTTTTAGAAAGACCATGTATTTCGTGTTTTAATTGTGTAATTTTTTCTTGTTTTTAATTAATACAATAACACTTGATTACATTGACTTTGCTGCAGTTTGAGTTCTTATTCCTGTATTTTTTTCCTTTTTAGCTTTCTTTTCATTTGTGTTTAGTTGTAGAAACAGTTATTTAATATTTTTGTTCTATGCCATTAGTCAAGATTTCTTAGCTCGTGAGCCATATTCCTTTGCATAAGTATTTCAATTCAATTTTTCAATTCAGTTTATTTATATAGCGCCAATTCACAACAGATGTCATCTCAAGGCACTTAACAAGAAGTAATTTCAATACATTTATACAAACATTCCAATCAGTTAAAAAGTTTCCAATTTAAGGAATCCCAGCAGATTGCGTCAGTCATTGGCGTGAGGTTGGGGAGACTTTCCAACCACAGCAATCCTTCAGCAATCCCGCATACTGAGCAAGCATGTAGCGATGGTGGAGAGGAAACACTCCCCTTTAACAGGAAGAAACCTCTAATAGAACCAGGCTCAGTAGGAGCGGCCATCTGCCACAACCGTTTGAGAAGACAGAGCAGAGACACAGAAGGAACAGAAGATCTGATATAAGAGTACTTTCTATGTCACAAAAAGTAAAAAGTTGATAACAGGACACAGTGGATGTTCAGTTACTGGGAGCATCATCCCAGTCGATGCCCCCCGTCCAACAGGGCATTGCAGCCAAGCAGGATACCAGACCAGGTATATCTTCTATGGAGAGAAAAACACTGAGAGAACACAAAGTTAAAAGTCGAAATAACAGAATGTACTGTAAGACAACTGGAGAGTAGTAGTAGAAAAGGAAGTAGCCTGATAACTGAAAGATCTGCCTCCCATTCTACTTTTAGAAATCCTAGGAACTACAAGTAAACCTGCAGTCTGAGAGCGAAGTGCTCTGTTGGGAACATATGAAATAATTAGATCTCTGATGTATGATGGAGCTTGATTATTAATGGACTTGTGTCTGTTCTGGTTTTGTTAGATCTCAGTGCTACTTTTGACACAGTCGATCATAATATTCTCTTAGAAAGGCTTGAACATGTTGCAGGGATCAAAGGAACAGCACTAGGCTGGTTTAAATCATATTTGTCTGATAGATTCCAGTTTGTTCATCTAAATGATAAATCTTTTTCACTCCCAAGGATTTCTTGTGGAGTTCCACAGGGTTCTGTGCTTGGACCAATTCTGTTCACCATATGTATGCTCCCAATTGGTAGAATCATTAGACAGCATGGGATAAATTTCCACAGCTATGCAGATGATACACAACTATATTTATCCATAAATCCTGATGAACCCAGTCAGTTAGGTAGATTACAGGCATGTCTGGAAGACATAAAAACATGGATGACCCTAAACTTTTTGTTTTTAAATTCTGACAAGACAGAAGTTGCTGTCTTTGGACCAGAAGTTCTTAAACAGAAACTGTTTAATCACTTCATCTGTATGGCATTAAATTGGCCCCCAGTAATAACGTAAAGAACCTCGGCGTTATTTTTGACCAAGACTTGACATTTAAATCCCATATTAAACAGGTTTCTAGGATTTCTTTCTTTCACCTCCGGAATATTGCTAAAATTAGAAACATCCTGTCCAGGAGTGATGCTGAGAAACTAGTCCATACATTTGTTACCTCAAGGCTGGACTACTGTAATTCTTTACTATCAGGAAGTCAACAAAATGCCATTAAAAGCGTTCAGTTGATCCAAAATGCGGCAGCAAGAGTTCTGATGAATGTTAAAAAGAGAGATCACATTTCTCCTGTTTTAGCTTCCCTTCATTGGCTCCCTGTTAAATCCAGAATATAATTTAAGATCCTTCTTCTTACATACAAAGCCCTTAATAATCAAGCTCCATCATACATCAGAGATCTAATTGTTCCATATGTTCCTAACAGAGCCCTTCGCTCTCAGACTGCAGGTTTACTTGTAGTTCCTAGGATTTCTAAAAGTAGAATGGGAGGCAGCTCTTTTAATTATCAGGCTCCTCTCCTGTGGAACCAGCTCCCAGCTTTAGTCCGTGAGGCAGACACTGTTTACTTTTAAGGCCAGGCTTAAAACTTTCCTTTTTGATAAAGCTTTTAGTTAGAGTGGCTAAGGTCATCCTGAGCTATCTCTGTAGTTATGCTGCTATAGGCTTAGACTGCTGGAGGACAGACTTACCAATTTTCTTCACTCTGCTACTTCCTTTTCTCCTACTACTCTCCAGTTGTATTACAGTACATTCTGCTATTTCGACTGTTAACTTTGTTTTCTCTCAGTGTTTTTCTCTCCATAGGAGATATACCTGGTCTGGTATCCTGCTTGGCTGCAATGCCCTGTTGGACGGGGGACATCGACTGGGATGGTGCTCCCAGTGGCTGAACATCCACTGTGTCCTGTTATCAACTTTTTACTTTCTGTAACATAGAAATTACTCTTATACCAGATCTTCTGTTCCTTCTGTGTTCTGCTCTGTCTTCTCAAACCCCCAGACGGTCGTGGCAGATGGCCGCTCCTACTGAGCCTGGTTCTGTTGGAGGTTTCTTCCTGTTAAAGGGGAGTTTTTCCTCTCCACCGTCGCTACATGCTTGCTCAGTATGAGGGATTGCTGAAGGATTGCTGTGGTTGGAAAGTCTGCCCAACCTCACGCCAATGACTGACACAATCTGCTGGGATTCCTTAAATAGGAAACTTTTTAACTGATTTGAATGTTTGTATAAATGTATTGAAATGACTTCTTGTTTAGTGCCTTGAGATGACATCTGTTGTGAATTGGCGCTTTATAAATAAATTGAATTGAAATTATATGCAAGAAGAAGGATCTTAAATTCTATTCTGGATTTAACAGGGAGCCAATGAAGGGAAGCTAAAGCAGGAGACATGTGATCTCTCTTTTTAAGATTCATCAGAGCTCTTGCTGCCGCATTTTGGATCAACTGAAGGCCTTTTATGGCACTTTTCACAATTTACCAATCAAGACTCACAAGCTTCTGCAATCATTCACCTCTGGATTTAAACTCTTTGCTTTCTCACACTCCGCTCATTTCTTCTGTTGTATTTGACCTGGTTATAGTGCTCTGTTCTTCCTTGTAGCTCAGTTTGTATGTCCCTGAATCTCCATAAACTGAAGTTTAATTCAGAAATGTTACATACGTAGTCGGTGAGAAGGGGATGAATCCGTAGCTGGTTTCTGTTAGTGAAAATAAAATCTAATTGAACATCGCCAAACTGAGATCATCTAAACATAGATGTCCACACAGTTTATGGTGACATAACATCAAGCAAACAAATAATCACAGATTAAGAAAAAAAAAAATTCCCTCCTTTTATCCATTAAATGCCAGTTGTGTTAGGCCATTTTATCTTCTTTATGAGATGGCGTGGATCAGTTGGGCGCTATAAACTTAGGTGAGAGGAATGGAGAGAATGCATTTTTCCTGATATTTTTATTCATTATTTCTACTCAGTAATGTAATATTGCATTTGTCTAATGGTGCACTATATTAATCTTAAGATTGTTCAGTTTCCCATTACTGTGCTCCAAATTTACTTGTATTGCTTAAAAGGAGCTTTAAATAAATAAGAAACATAGGAAAGTGGCTCCCACGCACTCCGGGAGTCCAAAAGTCAGCTTGTACTCCTAGACAATTCAGCAAGTGCAGGGGGTAACAGTGAGAGTTAGGTTCACTGAGTTATAAAGTGTAGCCTCTAGGTAGTTTACAGATAATGGACCATGACCACGGAGATGAGTATAAGAGAAAAATGTTGCAAGATAAAAAAAGAAAGAGGGATGAACACAGTGACGAAACGCAATACAATCTTCTGTCTGAAAAGCACATTAAAAGAGATGCTTAATCTAGGGAGGCAGTGCTCCGAGATCTGACGCGTATCCTATCCGTCTCTCAATCTCTCTCCGTCCTTCTCCCATGAAGAGATGGATGATAGTGATGGAGAGAAAGAGGGATGGGGGAGGAGAGGGGGATAAAAACCTTCTGAATACACGATGAATGTAGACGCCAGGCTTAAACTGACTGGGAGGTGAGTGGCGTGCAGAGGCTGAGAGCGTGCATGTGAGCGACACAGTGCACCAGCATCCACTGTCCCCTACAGCGACTCAGTCTCTCTGGACTCCTCTTGATGAGAGACAGAGAAAACCTGGCAAGTTAAGAGGCACAAAGATATAGCTTTCTACTTTGCACTGCTTTAAAAAAATAGGTAAAGTAAAGAAGAAATTTGTGGATTGATACGGAAGGCTCATCTTTGGCTCCAACCTGCTGAGAGTTTTTCCCTGCCTGCTGAGGGGAGGGGGGGGGGTGGGTGGAGAACAACATGACTGACTGTGAAGAGGGAGAAGGGGGACCCACTAGCCAGGGTGAGTGATTAAACCTGCCTTATACTAATGTAAGAGGGACATGTGTCACTGAGCAGAGTTATGTGAGCCTGGGAACATCGGCTTGAGCCTGAAGAGTTGTTTGTGTGTGTGTCAGTTGTGGAAACTTTGGGAAATATTCAATTCTAGGAAACACGGGCAAGAGTTGGACTTCGCTACCACCTTTTCATGCTAAATTGCCTTTAGCTTTTGATCTCAGCATTTATACCTTTTTTATAGATATTAATAAGAGACAAATATACAAGTCCAAAGGGTTATAGAAAAAATATTTAAAGCATGCTGAAGGCACCCCATGTTGGAGGAAATTTGCCTTTTTATCTTTGACTTAAGGTGTACACACACTTCACTACAGAAATGCATTGATAGTCATTTTGTTTTTGCTGTCTTGGTTTAAGAGTTCTTGCATCTTGCACCTCTTTTCTTGTTGGGTGTTTGACAACCCTTATACAGTACAATTGTTGTAGGGGGAGGGGCCTGTGAGGACTTCTCAAGACCTTTGTACTTTTATTGCAAACTCATGTAGAACAAATTTTTCTGCTCTTGGGGAACGTGCACTGGGCTTTAAAGATCGTCCAAAATGCAGTGATACTGCACAGTCTGAGTGTAACTATGCAAATAGATCCCAGAACGTACATTTCCAAATACTGTTTGCTGCAAAAGCCTTTAGTCTGCTCTCATCGTTTCCTTCATTCATATTCAGACACTTGATTTCTGCTTTGTTTCCAATGGTCTCTTTAGGCTTGTCATATATTGTGGTTGACTTGGACCCAAGGGAAAACAGAATAACAGAAGAATGCCAGTGCTGAGGATATTTTGATAATAAGATAAAAGGAACCTACAGAAATGGCATGAAAGGACAAGGACACTAGCATGAGCGTAATGGAAGAATCCAGAAGTGAACAATGAAAACCACGGGGTTTAAATACTGTGGAGGTGTGATTAGTGACATTTAAACCAGTCCGAGTGCATGGGACTAATCAGAGAAATGCGGAACAGCTGGGGGAGAATCTAAACGGGGAACTGAGAGAAAGAAACAAATAATCCGAAATAAACAGACAGTGAACTAAACATGACTAAAAAGCATCTTAAAAGAGTCAAGTTCAAAGTGCACAGAGAACAAAAGAAAGAACATAGGAACTCAACACAAAGAAATGAACTAATATGGAAAGACTAGTGGCAATAATAGACAACTCTAACACAGAAATAAAAACATAAGTGAGAACCAAAAGCACAAACACACAAGAATCATTGCAAGGTTCTTTATCCCTCTATATCTTTTACAAATAGTACTCTGATTTGAAGTTTTAAATCTGATTTTGTTTCCATCTTTGTCAGGTTTTTTTGTGGATCATAACAAAAAAATAATATAATAGTTCATTAGCTTTATAAATTCTTTTTACATCTGAAACAAATTTCAAAATGTAATGAAACAAATAAAGCAATGATCAAGAAGAATAAAAGCCTGGAAACAAACTTCAACATAGGGTAAAATAGTAACACGCCACCCTAAATAAAAAGTCAATTTTTCTATTTCAAACTGTCTAAATTATGTTAATTAAAAGCATCAACATTAACAATTATTGTTAGTAAAATGTTATTGTCTAAAATTTGTAATCACTTATTAATGAAAATATGAATGCTGCAAAAAATGTAAAATTGGCTGACCTGTTGACAGACCTGGCTCTCCTCTAACATTGGAATATACTGTCATTTTATTTTTATTTTTTTTGAAAACCGATATAGCTGCACAGTACAACAGATATGTTTAGGTGGCCTGCATTTGTATAGCGTTTTTTCAGTCATAGGACCACAAAGCGCTTTACACTACATTCAGTCATTCACCCATTCACACACACATTCACACGCTGATGGTGGCAGACTACTACATTGTAGCCATAGCTGCCCTGGCGCACACTGACAGAGGCGAGGCTGCTGAAAGCAGGCGCCACCGGGCCCTCAGACCACCACCAGATATGTGTCGCATATGGGAAAAAAACAGTGCAACAAATTAATTTGTGATGTCGCACATATCTGACAAGTTTGTGACCAAAGTCTGCAGCGGATGTGTCAGTCTTAGAGCCAGTAGCGGATCTTGATATGGGTGACCTGGGCGGTTGCTCAGGAGAGCAAATTCTGTGTATTTGTTTTGTATGTAATAGTTCTATGTTCTCAGTATACATCTGACAACAGTGTGTACAGTAACATGTGTTAAAGATTAATAAAGCAGGATGTTCATGTTAATTAATCATCTTAAGCTGGTATATGTTAAAAGGATTTATCACAGGGTGAATAAAGTCAATTCTAACGCCCTCTGCTGTACAAAGAAGAGGCCATTTGCAAATGAAGTTTCCAGGCTGACCCATCTGTCTTGTGTTTGTGGTGGGGTAGGGTAGTGTGGATTGGGCTTTGGGGAGGGGTGGGGGGCATCAGAAAGGGTGTTCTTCCAGGGCACCAAACAGGCTTGGACTGCCCCTGCTTAGAGCAGAGACCTTAGTTGATATATGGGAGCTGAATATTTTAGGATTTAAATTTATTTCCATGGTCCAACTTTCCTCATCAAGTCTCTTTATTTCTATCAGCTGAGCAACTTCACACGCACAGCACACTTTGCAGAGCATCCAAGCTGAGAGTTTGAATTAATAATGATACTCTAATGTGCGGCAGACCCCCTGTGTTTAACCCTTTGTTACGGTCACCTGTATTTACAGGGGTCTTGTGGTCTGTTTGTTTTTCAACTACCTGTTTTTCAGACATTGTGTTTACTAAGTTTGTGTATTCTCTCTCCCATCTGCATGTCAAGCTATGCCCTCATACATACTCTTCATTTAATCCTGTCTTCCTGCAAATTCTGTTTCTCCTCATGCAAGCAATTGAGGCAAGCTCTGGGTAATTAAGCAAACTGGAGCTGTTGATTGGCTACCTTGCCTATAAAAGACATCTAGCCTCACTTGCGTTTGGGGAGCAGCTTGTTGTTGTGCTGTTTTCCATTGCAGCAAGTGCTTTTGTCTGTTATCCTTTATTTTATTTTTTTATAGTTTCACTTGTGTAACATCTTCTACTAGTGATGGTGAGATGAAGCCCCATGAGGCAATGAACCAATTGGTTCAAGGAAGGGTTCAACTCATGGGGCTTTATGTGAACACAAATCCCCCTACTGGCCAGGTAGGTAATCACAGGCAGCTCTAGCTCTTTGATGTATTAAAGTTGTAAGTCTGCTATGGTTCGTGAGAATGACTGAGTTCCCCAAAAAATATTTTTCTACATAAAATATTACAAATGTGAATAATACAAATATTTTTGAATGTATTCTGTCTGTAAATTATCTCAAAATGGTAGTATCATGTATTATGGCAGGTTGTGTGAACTTGGAAGAGGGCACTAAATGATTGTGTAACTTAGGCAATGATGTACATAATAGGGGAGACTTTTTCATTTTTATTCAAAAATAGCACTTTCTCAACAGTTTTAGGTTTTAAGCGATTCCTTTTTTTGACACCACCTCACCAGCCTTCAAAAACACTCTTGCACAAGGCACAGAAGATGCCGGTGTTCTGTCGAAGAGTGCAAGGTCGTCGAAAAAAGCAAGCACTCACCCGAGCTTGCCTGACTCGACAGCGGAGTCTGTCAAGTTGTGCAAGATCATCGAAAAAAGCAAGCTCCAATATCTGTCGCCGGTGTCATCAAAATAATTAAAGTTTATGTGTCTGCATATATACTTCTACTTTGGAATCACCATTAGGTAAACGTAGCCTTCAATAGATTAATACATTTAAAAGTTGAAAATTGCCAGATTTCTTACAAATGGCTCTTTTAATAAAAAAAAAAAAAACTGCTGCATTGCAAGGGTCTGAAGTTGCTTGCATTCCTCGATGGGGTCAACAAAGGATTTTGTAGTCGCACGCGCCCGACGAGGTATGACGTGGTGTGCGCATGCTCAGTAGCACCACCTTGCCTTTTTCGACACCTTGCTCTATTCGACGGAACACCGGCGTACACAAAAACACAAGGCCTAGACTATATAAATTGGGGTACAGTTATTATTGCTTTTCCCAATACTCCAGGGGGGTTTTCCAGCCTGCTAATATATGGCTCCCACACAGGGGAAATCCTCCTCTTCTTAGCTGGCTCCATTCTCTCACTTACCTGTCTCCTCACTCTCTGAAACCTTAACTTTCTCTCTTCACTCTCCTAAATCTTCAAACTATCTGTCTCTATACTCTCCAAACTATATAAACGCTAACCAACCTCTCCTATCCAAACTCCAAATTGACTGCAACTCTCCTACACAAACCCACATTTTGAATGAAGCCTAAGGGGGTTTATATTGCTGTCACACCACGCAAACTCTGAACCACTTCCTGAAGCAGTCACGTGGTACAGTGGGGCAGCGGGGCTTCGAACTTCATCGTTTGCGGCTCCTCCCCTAAATGAAGCAGGCCTTGATACGCGTTTTGTGGAAACGCCCCCTCCACTGCTCGACACACGCTTCGTAGCCTCGGCACACATCGTAACATCACTACCTTCTGCCCCATTTAAGTTTAGGAGAAAATACTTTGTTCGTTTGATTATGCTCTGTATTTACGACTTCCCTTGGCCTATGTTTTGTTTTGTGCACCCTTTTGTTTTGAGACTCTTAGTATTTTTAGTTAATTATCATTTCATTCTCTTACACCCCTCCTCATCTTTATGTTTGTGTTTTTGCTCTTTTCTTATTAGTCTTTTGTTCCTCCACCTTTACCACCTGAGTACAGGGTTATGTTACTTCCCCCTTCCCTAGCTGAGGTAGGTCTTAACATAATTTGGGGCTTGTCCAGGAAATATAAACTCCTTACCCCTTTATTGGCGAGAGCATCAGAGAGGTCAGGTCAAATCAACTATCTTTGATTTGGGGAAATATTTGGTAGTCTCTTGGAGAGAGCTGGAGGAGACCAGCTGCAGACTGTGAAAGGCAGATCGCTTCAGGCGGTTGTTGCCTGTGGACACTACCATGCCCTACCCAGTCACCTCTTTAGAGGACACCCATCCCGGTGATGCAAAGGCTACAGGCTGGAAAACATATTTGATGCATCATCTTTATCAACCGGGTCTTTGATTTTTTTTTTTATGACCTCCGGGTCTTGCTTGCTTTGGTACAGCATCTGTTTATTTACAAAATAGCATGTTTTGTAACCTAAGGGGGGAGGTCTTATGGCCACCTGTATTTACAGGGGTCTTCTACAGTCTATGGTTCCAACCAACTGTTTTACAGATATTGTGTTTTCTTTCTCTCATCTGCATGTCAAGTCCTGCCCTCATCCATACCCTTCATTCAAACCTGGCTTCCTGCAGATTCTGTTCCTCCTCTTGCAAGCAATTAAGCCCAGCTGTGGATGATTTAGCGGACTGGAGCTGCTGATTGGCTATTCAGCCTATAAAACAGACCTGCATTTGGGGAGCAGCTTGTTGCTGTGTGCTTTGTTTCTGCTTTTGCTTGCTGAAACTTTTGCTTGGTGCTGTACATGTTAGTTTTTGACAGTTATCCTTTTACCAGAGTTGAAAAGAGTACTAAAATGTTTCACGGAGGTAAAAGTACTACTGCTGTCGTCATGCAATTTTACTCAAGCACAAGTAAAATTACCAGTCTAAACATTTTCTCAAGTAAAAGTAAAGTGTAGCTTGTTTAAAATGTACTCGGAGTAGAAATTACTTAGCCTCCTACCTAATGACCCCAGGAGACAGGCACCCTGTGACCCTGCAAGGACATATGGCAGTTACAAAAGATGGATAGATTAGATTTAATTGCTTTGTTTAATTTTAAACTAAATTTATTTTCTGCGGATGTGATTACCGCCCAGCAATTTCCCAGTACATATAGGCTACCCACGACTAGTTGTGAGTCTTAAAGAAATGAGCAGTCGCCAAATAACCGGCTTTGTACAATAAGAAGAGATACTGGCGAAAACGTTTATAACAACAAAGCAAACAGAAACACAACAGCAATCTCTGCTTCTTCCATGTCGATCCCTTATTTCTATTGCTGTGGGTGCATTTTAGCGCTAAGTGACGCGGCTCACTGCCGAGAGAGTCATGATTTGCGGACGTCTTAGCAAAGTCTTTTAAGGGCCACCTTGTCTGGACATGACGACTGAGAGGACAAAAAATTACCCCATAAGATAAAAGATCTGGTAAAATTACCCTGAAGTTCCAATAGTGGAAAGACGCCTGGTTCCTGAAATGGCCCCAAAAACTGCGCTGTCGGGCTGGCTCGGTGAAGTGGAGACGTGCATAATGTGACGTTCCGGTAAAATGACCCTGAAGTTTCAACAGTGGAAATGCCCTGATTGACTGCCTGGCAGTCGAGGTTCAGTCGAGAAACAGGCCACAGGGTGGCCACTAATGAACTTCTGTGCAAATAAAAAGAAGATAAATTCCTAGAAAAATAAAAGATATAATACCTAAAACTAGGGACAAAGTAAAGGCCTTTGGGACTTTTTCAAATTGATGAGGGTATGATATGTGTGTGATATAAAATAAAAACTCCTTTCAACCTAATGCTTCTCCAGTCATCCACCTCATCCAGCCTGTGGATGAATTTTGCTTGATGCAAAAAAATCAAAAATCAAGGAAAATCTGTCAGAATAATAAATACATGTCCTCCGGTCCAGTTTTATCAATTAAACATGCTGCATCTCATTTGTTTATTCCATATTAAAGGTCAAAGATAAACTTTCATTGAATATCTGAGTTGGTTTGAAATTCAGTTTCTGTAGAGTGAGATAAAATCTACTAATTGGTTAGCTTTAATGACACTCTTGGCCATATTTTGTTAAATGTGTCAGGGTGAAGCAGTAAATGTTGGCCTGTTCCGCTGAACTTAGTCCGATACATCTGCCCTCACTGAGATAGATTTAATCGGCTTGCCAGATGTTGTCAGCTCATCCACTAGTGTTTGAATCTGAATCAATCTGTCTGATTGCCCATACATTAAAGAAGATTGTCTGACACATTTGCACAGCCCTAGCTTCATTATTTGTATCTGGGTTGCAGTCAGTAGCTGCTACGACAAAATCTACAGATGTGTCTGCTTTACTGTATTGAATACAGTACCTCATATAGCATGTTTTTCCAGAACTAGACTATTGCTCAGCATTCAATGATGCTGTTTAGCAAAATTGATTAACAAAAATATATATTTTTATATCAACTCAACGTATGGTTATTTTAATCAGACAAGATATTCGATCATGATTTTTAAAAATTAACTGTACTCCAAACGGGGTCAAAATTTAAAGTTCAAATGAACAGTTCTGCCTAGAACAGTAGTCAAATATCCAGCCAGAGTTATGATAGAAGCTTGTTGATGACAACAAAAAGTATGTGGTCAAGGTGCAACTTGAAAAGAGACCTTTATTAAAATATTAGCAGGGGGGTTGAGTGGATGTATTTAAGCCTTTGGGTTCGAGAAAAGCCAATAAAAATTCCAATATGCACACCAAGTTCTTATTTTTTAAAATCATTGAAGTCTTTTGTTGCACCATCATCTCATTCTAGAAAAAGAGCAGTTGACAGTTATTAACATATTTTTTTGTAGGGTATATCTAAAATGTTTAAAAGAAAATACATCTTGGAAAACTGGGCTCAATGCTGCTTGACATGCTATTCTTTTTTCTTCAAATCAGCCAATCCGTTTGGGCCATTCATTTTCCTTGGTGCTGATTAGATGTGCCGAGATAAGAAGATAAGCGGAGATTCAATTCAATTCAATTCAGTTTATTTATATAGCGCCAATTCACAACAGATGTCATCTCAAGGCACTTAACAAGAAGTTATTTCAATACATTTATACAAACATTCCAATCAGTTAAAAAGTTTCCTATTTAAGGAATCCCAGCAGATTGCGTCAGTCATTGGCGTGAGGTTGGGCAGATTTCCAACCACAGCAATCCTTCAGCAATCCCTCATACTGAGCAAGCATGTAGCGACAGTGGAGAGGAAAAACTCCCCTTTAACAGGAAGAAACCTCCAACAGAACCAGGCTCAGTAGGAGCGGCCATCTGCCACGACCGTCTGGGGGTTTGAGAAGACAGAGCAGAACACAGAAGGAACAGAAGATCTGGTATAAGAGTAATTTCTATGTTACAGAAAGTAAAAAGTTGATAACAGGACACAGCGGATGTTCAGTTACTGAGAGGATCATCCCAGTCGATGCCCCCCGTCCAACAGGGCATTGCAGCCAAGCAGGATACCAGACCAGGTATATCTTCTATGGGGAGAAAAACACTGAGAGAAAACAAAGTTAACAGTCGAAATAACAGAATGTACTGTAATACAACTGGAGAGTCGTAGGAGAAAAGGAAGTAGCAGAGTGAAGAAAATTGGTAAGTCTGTCCTCCAGCAGTCTAAGCCTATAGCAGCATAACTACAGAGATAGCTCAGGATGACCTAAGCCACTCTAACTATAAGCTTTATCAAAAAGGAAAGTTTTAAGCCTGGCCTTAAAAGTAAACAGAGTGTCTGCCTCATGGACTAAAGCTGGGAGCTGGTTCCACAGGAGAGGAGCCTGATAACTAAAAGATCTGCCTCCCATTCTACTTTTAGAGATCCTAGGAACTACAAGTAAACCTGCAGTCTGAGAGCGAAGTGCTCTTTTAGGAACATATGGAACAATTAGATCTCTGATGTATGATGGAGCTTGATTATTAAGGGCTTTGTATGTAAGAAGAAGGATCTTAAATTCTATTCTGGATTTAACAGGGAGCCAATGAAGGGAAGCTAAAACAGGAGAAATGTGATCTCTCTTTTTAATATTCATCAGAACTCTTGCTGCCGCATTTTGGATCAACTGAAGGCTTTTAATGGCATTTTGTGGACTTCCTGATAGTAAAGAATTACAGTAGTCCAGCCTTGAGGTAACAAATGCATGGACTAGTTTCTCAGCATCACTCCTGGACAGGATGTTTCTAATTTTAGCAATATTCCGGAGGTGAAAGAAAGAAATCCTAGAAACCTGTTTAATATGGGATTTAAATGTCAAGTCTTGGTCAAAAATAACGCAGAGGTTCTTTACGTTATTACTGGGGGCCAATTTAATGCCATCCAGATGAAGTGATTGACTAATCAGTTTCTGTTTTAGAACTTCTGGTCCAAAGACAGCAACTTCTGTCTTGTCAGAATTTAAAAACAAAAAGTTTAGGGTCATCCATGCTTTTATGTCTTCCAGACATGCCTGTAATCTACCTAACTGACTGGGTTCATCAGGATTTATGGATAAATATAGTTGTGTATCATCGGCATAGCTGTGGAAATTTATCCCATGCTGTCTAATGATTCTACCAATTGGAAGCATATATATGGTGAAAAGAATTGGTCCAAGGACAGAACCCTGTGGAACTCCACAAGTAACCCTTGAGAGTGAAGATGATTTATCATTTAGATGAACAAACTGGAATCTATCAGACAAATAGGATTTAAACCAGCCTAGTGCTGTTCCTTTGATCCCTGCAACATGTTCAAGCCTTTCTAAGAGAATATTATGATCGACTGTGTCAAAAGCAGCACTGAGATCTAACAAAACCAGAACAGACACCAGTCCATTATCTGAGGCCATGAGAATATCATCAGTAACCTGTTTCAGTGCTATGATGAGCTCTTAAACCTGACTGAAACTCTTCAAACAGCTCGTTACTGTTTAGATGTTCACAGACTTGATTAGCAACTATTTTCTCAAGGACTTTGGATAAGAAAGGAAGGTTAGATATAGGTCTGTAATTCACTAAGTCATCTTGATCAAGGGAAGGTTTCTTGAGTAAAGGTTTAATTACAGCTATTTTAGATTCCTGTGGTACGTATCCGTTTACTAAGGATAGATTCATCATATCCAAAATGGGGCCAGGAACCAAATGGAACACTTCTTTAAATAATTTGGTTGGGATTGGGTCCAACATACAAGTTGAAGGTTTAGATGAGGCTAATATTTTTGATAATTCTGACAGCTCGACTGAATCAAAACAGCCTAAGCACAACTGAGGTTCTACAGTTCTTTCATTTACTGAGGAAGAAGTAATCATGTTTGGGAGGGTGCCAATGATTTTATTTTTAATAAAATTTATTTTATTTATGAAGAATCTCATAAAATCATCACTGCTAAGAGCTGGGGGAATAGTTTGCTCAACAGAGCTATGACTCTGTGTAAGTTTGGCAACTGTACTAAAAAGAAACCTAGTGTTGTTTTTATTCGCCTCTATTAATGATGAAAAATATGCTGTTCTAGCTTGTCGAAGGGTCTTTTTATACAGCAGTAGACTGTTATTCCAGGTTAAATAGGAATCCTCTAGATGTGTAGAGCGCCATTTTCTCTCCAACTTCCTAGTATTCTGCTTTAAAGTACGCAACTCTGCGTTAAACCAAGGAGTCAGCCTCCTATGGCTAGCCACTTTCTTTTTTAATGGGGCTACACTATCTAATGCCAAACGCAATGAGGACGTAACGCTGTGAACCAGACCATCAATTTCTGAAGGGTTAGAGATAGAATTGCTGCCATCCACTGTGTTACTCTGAGACACTGAGGAAAGTAACAATGGAACAGATTCTTTAAAAATTGTTACAGCATTGTCTGATAAAGTTCTACTATAATGAAATTTTCTTTCAGATTTAAGATGGTCAGTTAAAGTAAATTCAAAAGTTATCAAGAAGTGGTCAGACAGGACCGCGTTATGTGGGTGGACTGTTATTTCCTCACACTCAATACCGTATGTCAGTACAAGGTCCAAAGTGTGTTTACCTGAGTGGGTCGATCCCTGTACTTTTTGAGTAAAGCCAATTGAGTCTAAAATAGCATTAAAGGCTGCATTTAGGCTATCACTTTCAGTATACACATGAATATTGAAGTCCCCCACTATAATAACCCTATCAGTATTTAATACTAAATCAGATAAAAAATGTGAGATCTGATCCAAGAATTGAGAGTAAGGGCCTGGTGGACGATACAAAACCACAAACAAAAATGGTCTTAATGTTTTGCAACTTGGATGAGGAAAATTAAGGGTTAGATGTTCAAAAGAACTGTAGCTATCAATTGGTCTGGGACTAATTAGTAAATCAGAACGGAAAATGGTTGCAACTCCTCCTCCTCGCCCAGTATTTCTAGGAATGTGAAAATTTAAATGACTGGAAGGAGTTGACTCATTTATACTGACATAATCCTCCTGCTGCAACCAGGTTTCTGTGAGACAAAGCAAATCAATGTGATTATTACAAATCAAGTCATTTACTAACAAAGTCTTTGAGGAGAGAGATCTTATGTTTAATAAACCACATTTAATAGATTTATTTTCAGTCAAAGTTGTATTTATTTTTATGAGATTTCCATAATTTGCTTTTGTTGGCTTAACTTTTAATCCATTTAATTTTGGCCGTGGGCAAGACACTGTTTCTATAGGGTAATGGGTAGGTAACAGTACAGAAGCAGCAGAGAGGTGGGTTAAACTACGACTCTGCTTCCTGGTCTGGAAGATAAGAAAGACTGTGGATGGTAAAGTCTGTGGTAGTCCCAAGACAGTTTCCACTGTGTGTATTAATGAATACTAATATAAATTTGATGTTTGAAGTACTGAAACAGGTAGTTAAAAGCATTTTTAGAAAAGGGTCTCAAGCATTCACAAATTTCAACTATTTGTGAGTGGTTGTGGTCTATGACCTTCATGCATACCAGGGGTCGAATGTTTTACATTTTATTAATACAGCAAGAAACTTTACAAGAACGATGTTTTACAAACGTAGACTCAAAAATGTACTAAAATAGATAGAAAGATAGATTTAATCTATACTACTACTACTACTACTACTAATAATAATAATAATAATAATAATAATAATAATTATTATTATTATTATTATTATTAATAATAATATGATAAGAAAGTCATGCTTATGATCAGTTTATTCAATTCAAAAATACTTTATTGATGACAGAGGTAAATTAAGTTATTTATTTATGTGCTTCTGATTTATTCTGTTTTAGCTGTCCTTCTGGTGCATCTTGGTTCTTTTTGCTAAAAGGAAGTTGGTTCTCACCACTGTCGCCTGATGGCCATCAAAGACAAATATCATTCGTATCTGCTGTTTTTCTCAATGGATAAACTTACATTTTATAATTTGTTGAAGTTGATACTATCAACAGATATAATGACGCAAATAGATCATCAGTAAAACCGGTTAATAGCGTCACATATTTAGAAATATATATTAGATTAAAAACAAACAAACAAACAAAACCAATAACAAATAAAGTATTTAGGAAACATGTTGGATGTTGATGTTGAACAGTCTTATGGCTGCAGGAACAAACAATCGCCTGAACCTCTCAGTCCAGCATCTCAAAGAGATCAATCTTTCACTGCAGCTGCTTCTCTGGCTGGTCAGGACATCACGGAGGGAGTGGTTTGTATTAGCCAGAATGCCCTCCAGCTTCCTCATCATCTGCCTCCCCACCACAGTTCTTACAGGGTCCAGCTCCTGACCCAGCACAGAACTGGCCTTTTTGACCAGTTTGTCCAGACGTCTGCAGTCTTTGTCCATAGTGCTGCTTCCCCAGCAGACAACAGCATACAGAAGCACACTTCTGATGATTGAGTGGTAGAATATCTGGACCATGTCACTGCAGACATCGAAGGACCTTAGCTGCCTGAGGAAGAAAAGGTGATTCTGTTCCTTCCTGTATGCTGCGTCTGTGTTGGTGGTCCACTCCTGTTTCTGGTCCAGAACCACCCCCAGGTATCTGTAGGACTCCACAGTCTCTATTTCCTCTCCATCATTGCAGACTGGCTATCTAGGTGGTTTAGATCTCCTGAAATCCACCACCAGCTCCTTAGTCTTGGTGGTGTTTGCTCCAGTCATTGAAGGTCTCCACCAGGTCCCTGTACTCCCCTTCCTTTCCACCACTCAAACATGCCACAATAGCTGTATCATCTGAATACTTCTGGATGTGGCAGGACTCTGAGCTGTATCTGAAGTCTGATGTGTAGAGCGTGAACCGAAAGGAAGCCAAAACAGTTCCCTGTGGGACCCCAGTGCTGCATTCCCAAAATACAAAAGAAGATAATATTTTACAAAATGCATCATGACTCACTGATGCACCACTATTTCAAGAATATGCAGGACAAAAAATTCTAACCAGCACATTTTTTCTGACAAATACAACAACAGGGTGGGCTTATTAACAGCTAAGTTAAATGGGCAATCCCAATTTAAGCAAATAGCTAAGTGTTGTTCTCCTTGGCAAACAGGATTGTTGGAGTATATGAAATGTGAATTGCTTTCATTAGCTGTGATATTTTTTACTTCATGCTTCACATCTGGAGATTCCCCCCCCCATTTAGGATCTGTTGACTTAAAGGAGCATGGGGCAGAATGAAGAAACGAAACTCACGAGCGACGCGGCTGGCGCTGCAAGTAACTGCAGCCAGCCGCACGGGAGCGCGCAAAAACGCTTCACAGAAAAACATACCGCTTCACAGTGACATTCTCTTTTTCTTAGTGCCACTTTTTAGTGGGCTGTGAGTCGTCCTTGGTCCTTTCCCAGTTGCAGAAGAGAATAATCCATTCTCACAATTAAATCAATGGAGGTCTGCGACCATTTTTCTTCCTCTTTTAAAGCTGTCGAGAACGCGCAAGCCGTGTCAATTGACGTCACATCCGTAGGACAGCGCGGGAAATTCGGGCCCCGAACTGCAGCACATTTTGCAGCACACAGCCAGTTTAAGAAAATGGAACGATACATGGGTGGGCTCATTCTTTTTGGTTTATAACGCTTCATCACCCAACAGCATTAAAAAATTGGACATGGATGTTTATTTTATTTACAAATCCTGCCCCCTGTTCCTTTAAGTAAAACAGTAACTTGACGGTAACAATGTTGGAAGAGATTAGGTGTGTAAAAGTGCATAAAGCCAAACAAATCTAGGGCCTTCAAAAAATATAACCTCTGAGGCAGCTCAATTAAAAAGATTCTAGTTCAAATACAAAACGTTTTAGCACAGAAACCCCCTTTGCAGTGGACCTTTTTTTATCTCTGTATAACAAGTGCCTTTATATTGATCTTTCAGTCTTTGTTATTAGAGCCTTTTTCATCCCCACCCATTGCAATGCAGAGAGAAAAACAAAAAGTGTAGTAAAAAACAAAAAATGACAGAGAAAATAAACAAAGTGTAAAAAAGTAAATAAAATAGGATTAACTAGAATATACATGTAGCACTTGTGGGAGTTCATTAACCATGCCAACATAACAAAATGAATGTATAAAAAAATTATGATACATTGTTAATATTTGATTTTAATAGAAAGTAAAATATAAAAGTACAGTAATTTTGAAATTGTTTAAAATCTGTTAAAAGTCAAACTTAAAAAAACAAAGAGTACTAAGATAATTAACTCAAAATTAAATTAGTAATAGTAATAACACCAAAAGGGTATGTTTTTATTGCTGTATATTTTGTTTTATGATATTGTATTTTGTTTTATTTGCCTGATGCCCAAGCTGAAGATTTGAACATTTTGTTATCCTCACCAATAAGGATGTAAATTCTCAAAGCAATTGATATAATTGCTATTTCATGTCAATGTTCAGCAGTGACAGAAAACCAGCAAGGTTAAACTCAACAAACACAGATTCAGCACAGAAAATACCTATTTTCTTAAATATCTATATCTATTTGACATTCTAGAAGTTGGCAGCATGCATTTGTTAACATCATTATAACAACAATTTAAGGCAAGATTTGTATTATCACTAAGGAGTGTTACTGTCATGTTTGTAGTAAGAAGATGGCCCAAACGCAGAGAAGGATGGAGGTAAACTGAGTATGCAATTAATAACAACAAAGGAGAAAACCTACAAAGAAGGTAGAAGTAGAGAGGGAACCCTATATTCGGAGGCTATTAGTCCTCGACTCAGAGGTCCGAGGTTTTATTTCTGACTTTGGGACCTTTGTTGTATGTATTCTCTGCTTCTCTTTCTGCAAATAAGGTCCACCAGTGCCACAAAAACCTATTCTTGACTTTTAAATGCATTAAGGGTATAGCTCTTCTGTACCTCTCTTAATGGCTTTAGCCTTATGTTTCACCTCAGACCCTTAGATCAGCTGACCAGCTTCTGTTGGTTGTACCAAAAACTAGGCTGAAGTTCAGGGGAGAATGGGCCTTTTCAGTCGTGGCTCTAGAATTATCGAACAAGTTGCCATTAAATGTTAAACAGGCTTCTTCTCTCGTCGTTCTTAAGTCTCTCTGAAAAACATGCTTATTTTCAGGTGGCTTTTGGCAGCTTGAGTTGGTTTGTTGTTTCTGTTTATATTTTGCAACAGTCTTTGTGGTACATTTTATTCTGCTAATATTTGTGTCTTCGTTTGACCTGTTTTAGTACTTTCGTTAATGAAATTGTTTTATTAATGTGCTTTATAAATAAAATGGATTTGGACAAAAATCTTAGAAATACACACTTGGTCATCCATCCTTTTTAGTCTGCTGTTGTATCTAATTAATGTTACACTTACCGTGTGACTGTGAACTGTTGATGTTTTGTCACATGGGAGTTCAAACAGTTGGATCCTCTTTTTCTCCAGTTCTGACCTCTAGGTTATATATCAACAGTGAGATTTATGTGTAAGGGTGTTGCCACAGGTAAGCCCAAAATTATTCATAGCCCTGGCAGATTTAGATTTAAAGTGATCTTAAAATTTTAACACCATGTTTCTTCTAACTAGAAGCAATAATAACCTTTTGGAGTGGTCCAACCAGAGTCCCAACTTGATCTGTGGCTAAAATTTAGGGTGATGACAAGGAAACCTTTCAACATCAAATAATATGAGCTCATCACTTAAGAGAAAACATACCAGTGGAAACATATAAAAAGTTGATCAGTAATCATAGGAAGGTTTTGTTTGCTGTAATGTAATTCAAGATTTTTCCTTTGATTATATCACATAAATAAATTTGATAATGCCATTTTTTAAATGAATGTCATCAGAAAGAGAAAAATTGTCATTTCATTGTTTTATAATTGTCTGCCAGATGCCGGTCTAATTTCTGTTATAAAAACAAACTTCTTAATGATTATAATTTTAATCTAAATCTACTAGGCGTAAGGATAATTGTGGGTCAAACTTTAAAATACTATGCACACCAAGACTGGTGTTAACTTTCTAAATATGTTGATTGTTTTTCTGTTTTCAGTAAGATATCTCTCATTTTGTTTTAAATGGTTTTGATATCTGCCATTGCTGTGCAAAAATATTTACACCACTTGAACTTTCATACATTTTCTCAGGATACAAGCTCAAACAGGTTACAACAACAAATTTCAATGTGTTTTAGTGGGATTTTAGGTGATAGACCAAAGGTGGCCAACTCTGTCCTCCATGTTTTATTTGTGTCCCTGCTCCAACACTGCATTACCTCATCAACATGTCATCACCTTTTGCGGGAGTCTGCTAATGAGCCATTCATTTGATACAGGTGTGTTGGAACATCGAAACATCTAAAACATGGAGGACATCGATTCTTGAGGAATTGAGTTGGCCACCACTGTGATAAATCAAAATAAATAAATGCATAGTTTTAAAGTGAAATGATGGTGATACACTGTTTTGTTAATTTTCTTTAAAAATAACATCTGAAAAGTGGGGTTTGCATTTATATTCTGTCCCCAAAATAAATACTTACTAGAATCACCTTTAGTTGCAGTTAATCTTTTGTGGTGTGTCTCAACCAGTCTGTAAACCTAGGTGGACAACCATGTTTTGGTAGGTTTGCTGTTGTCGTATTTAAAAAATATATATTATTATTATTTCTAACAAGCATCTGAGGCCCTCGGAGAGCTGGAGGATTCATACTGATATTGACACACAAGTGGACAAAAAAAATAACTTTTTTGTGTCATTCTACAGGAGTACAATCTTGAATTTAACAGTGCATTTGTACTAACGCATTTATACAGAAAGCTCTGTTTGTATAATAATCTTTCGTTGCTGTTGTTTTGATACTTAGCTGTATGATGGAGACCTAAAATCCTAATTTTGGTTTT
This sequence comes from Valencia hispanica, assembly GCA_963556495.2. Taxonomy (NCBI): domain Eukaryota; kingdom Metazoa; phylum Chordata; class Actinopteri; order Cyprinodontiformes; family Valenciidae; genus Valencia; species Valencia hispanica. The sequence goes on from OY747709.1 coordinate 36,707,395, forward strand.
AATCTGGGAAAATAAACCTTCAGCTCCTTTCAGAAATTTGTAGTTTTTTCTTATAATTACTTCCCTGAATTTTCTGTTCTTTGTCCCGTTTTTAGGAAATCTAACAAACTTGTTCAGTTTATGGCAGACAGCTTCATGTCCGTGTTGCCCCTGAGAGGCTGAAAGGCACAAACGGGCAGCAAAAGAGCGAGTGAGACGATTAAATTAAATTAAACGAATCACTTTATGGAATTAGCTTTAATTCCTGGTTACAGCAGGCGAGGTGAAAATGAATGATGGCAAAGCTGATTGGTGCTTGTCTCTCACGTGAAGAAGTTTATTTCTGTATTCCTCTATGGACTCCAGCAGCTGTTGGATAATCCCTCTGAGCCTGTTCATATTAAGCTTTAAAAAGCTGGTATGAACAGTCCATTTTTTAATAACCATGTCACATCACGGGTACAAATCTCCACCCTGGACTGCCTTTCATCTGCATGATGTGGTCGAACAGCAGCCATGGCATCAGTACAAAAGCTTCATCTTCTGTAGCAAAATCCTCTTTATCAGCTGATCTCTTATGATTTACATACATGAAGAGTATACCTTAGGAAAGTACAAGTACTACTGGTCGCAGTGTATTAGGGTACAAAAGTATAAAATTAATTTTGACTATGAACATTCAAGGTTGTGTTCAGATATGAATCTCAGATGTGTCATCTTTTTCCATTCATACAATATGTATCTACCTAATACCAAAATCTGTATTTCTCCTTTCATTGGGAAAAGTATGAGCTGATTATCAATGAAAATTTTACCTCTGTACCAAATGTAGTCATAAATACAAATTGGGTGTTGAGGAGGTAGTGTGTTTAGAAAACAGGTAAAGTGGATATTGGAAAATATAATATATAATAATAGGGGGGGAAAGGAAACCCTAGAAACCTGTTTAATATGGGATTTGAATGTGAAGTCTTGGTCAAAAATAATGCTTCTTTACATTATTACTGGAGGCAAATTTAATGCCATCCAGATGAAGTGATTGACTAAGCAGTTTCTTTTTTAGAGCTTCTGGTCCAAAGATGGGAACTTCTGTCTTGTTAGAATTTAAGAGCAAAAGTTTTGAGTCATCCTTGATTTTATGTCTTCCAGAAATGCTTGTAATCTACCTAACTGACTGGATTCATCAGGATTTTTGGATAAATATAATTGTGTATCATCTGCATAGTTGTGGAAATTTATTCCATGCTGTCTAATGACTTTACCAATTGGAAGCATATATATATATATATATATATATATATATATATAGTGAAAATAATTGGTCCAAGCACAGAACCCTGTGGTACTCCACAGGTAACCCTCGAGTTTGAAGATTGATCATTTACATGAGAAAAATGGAATACGCCGGATAAATATGATTTAAACCAGCCGAGTGCTGTTACTTTGATCCCTGCAACATGTTCTAGCCTTTTTAAGAGAATATTATGATCGACTGTGTCAAAAGCAGCACTGAGATCTAACAAGACCAGAACAGTCACATGTCATGGCCATGTCAGAAGTCAGGCCATGAGAATATCATTAGTAACCTTCACCAGTGCTGTTTCAGTGCTATGTCAAGCTATAAAACCTGATTGAATTTCTTCAAACAGGTTGTAACTGTTTAGATGCTCATATACTTGATTAACAACTATTTTCTCAAGGAAGGAAGGTTAGATATAGGTTTGTAACTAACTATGTCATCCTGATCAATGGAAGGTTTCTTAAATAAAGGTTTAATTTCAGCAATTTTAAATTCCTGTGGTACGTATCCAAGGATAGATTCATCATATCTAAAATGGGGCCAGAAACCAAAGGGAATACTTCCTTAAAGGGGGGGTATTATGCTTCTTCCAGGCACATATTACCCTTCTATAGCACACTCCAATAAAATTGTCACTTTAAGTCTTTTAAAAGTCCGTCATATATCTAAATCCACCTTAAAGAAATTTACTTCCGTACTGGACGCCTTGATTTTAGACTGTGCCTCTCTAAGACCCTCCTACTCTTTCTGACACTCCCCCTTCAGTTCGTCACATACCGTGCATCATCGCAGCATGCACAGAGTCGGAAAAAAAATCCTAGAAAAAGACGTGCAGCTGCAGCTGGTGTGTTATAATTACTGCACCTGGGACTCAGTCGGAGTTGTGAGAGGTGGGGAGGGGTAGGGGAGCTCTGCAGGGGCGAGGCTCTCGGCTGAGTACGTAAGGTTGGAGGAGGAGATGGGTGAAAAAGGCGGGGATAGGTGGGAGCAGGGGTTTCAGGAACCCCGAGAACTACCAGCAGAGACTCAAAGATTACTCTAACATGAGTGAAAGGGTCAGAGCAACACTTCAGCCATGTTTTAAATGAGGGAAAGACACGTTTCAGGATATCAAGCTTCAGAAAGTCCATTTTGCATAATACCCCCCATTTAACTAATTTGGTCCAACATACCAAAGGTTTAGATGAGGCTAATATTTTCGATAATTCCCGAAAACTCGACTGAATCAAAACAGTCCAAACACAAATTAGGTTCTACAGTTCTCTCTGGTGCTGCCTCACTTACTGAGAGAGATGTAATGATGTTTGGGAGGATGCCAATGATTTTATATTTTATAGAATAAAGTTTATTAATGAAGAATCCCAAAACATCGTCACTACTAAGAGCTGGAAGAATAGTTGGCTCAACAAAGCTATGACTCTGCGTAAGTTTGACAACTGTACTAAAAAGAAACCTAGGATGGTTCTTATTCGCCTCTATTAATTATGTAAAATATGCTGTTCTAGCTTGTCGAAGGGTATTTTTATACAGCAGTAGACTGTTTTTCCAGGTAAAATAGGAATCCTCTAGATGTGTAGAGCGCCATGTTCTCTCCAATTACCCAGCACTCTTCAAAGCACGCAGCTCCGCACAAAACCATGGAGTCAGCCTCCTACGGCTAGTCACTCTCTTTGTTACACCATTGTCTGATAAAGCTCTACTATAATGAAATGTTCTTTCAGGTTTAAGATGGTCACTTAAAATAACTTCAAAAGTTATCAAAAGATTGGCAGACAGAACCGGGTTATGTGGGAGGACTGTTATTTCCTGGCGTATGTCAGCACAAGGTCCAAAGTTTGTTGACCCGAGTGGGTGGGTCCCTGTACTTTGTGAGTAAAGCCAATTGAGTCTAAAATAGGATTAAAGGCTGTATTAAAGCTATTACTTTCAGCGTCCAGATGAATATTTAAATCCCCCACTATAATGACCTTATCAGTATTTAATACTAAATCAGATAATGTGAGATCTGATCTAAGAATTGAGAGTAAGGGCCTTATGGACGATACATAACCACAAACAAAAGTGGTCTTAATGTTTTGCAACTTGGATGAGCAAAACTAAGGATTAGATGTTCAAAAGAACTGTAGCTAATTGGTCTGCGATTAATTAGTGAATCAATATAAAAAAATGTTTGCAACTCCTCCTACTCGCCCAGTACTTTTAAGAATGTGAAAATTTAAATAATTGGAAAGAGTTGACTCATTTATACTGACATAATCCTGCTGCTGAAGCCAGGTTTCTGTGAAACAAAACAGATTGATTTGATTATCACATATCAAATCATTTACTAACAAGGTATTTAAGGAGAGATATATTATGTTCAATAAACCACATTTAATAGTTTTATTTTTCTCTTTAGTCAAAGTCGTATTTATCTTTATGAGATGTTCATGATTTGCCCTTGTCAGGTTAACTTTCAATCCATTTGATCTTGGCCGTGGGCAAGATACCGTTTCTATGGGGGTAATGGGTGGGTAAAAGCACAGAAGCTGCAGAAAGGTGGATTAAACTACGACTCTGCTTCTTGTTCTGGACCCTGGGTTGTCAGTGTTTTGAAGGACTGATAAATTCGGCCAAATTCCTAGAAAGAAGAGCTGCTCCATCCAAAGTGGGATGGATGCTGTCTCTCCGGATCAAACCAGGTCTTCCCCAAAATGTTCGCCGATTATCAATGTAGCCCACATCGTTTGCAGGACAGCAGCCAGACAACCATTGGTGGAATGACAGCATGCGGCTAAACATGTCGTCACTGGTCTGATTGGGCAGGGGGCCAGAAAAGATTACCGAGTCCGACATTGTTTTGGCAAACTTACACAGCGAAGTAACACTCATTTTGGTGACCTCCGATTGGCGTAACCGGGTGTCATTACCGCCAGTGTGAATGACAATCTTACGGTATTTACGGTCATTATCCTTAGCCAGCAGTTTCAGATAGGATTTGATGTCACCCATTCTGGCCCCTGGCAAGCATTTGACTATGGTCAATGGTGTCTCTAATGCCACGTTTCTAACTATTGAGCTGCCGATTACCTGGGTCAGCTTCTGTCACTGAGCGGGGAAAATCTTTTAGAAATTTGGACGTGTTGGTGGTGACGCGTGGGTTGGGTTCTGAAACTATGCTTCCTACGTACCGTCACTCCGCCGGCCTGAGGTACTGGCTGCGCGGGTTCTGTTGGAGGACAGCTAGGGGGTTCTGTCCATGTTGGCTCCTCACTGGCTAATGGGCCACGGCTATCTATCAACAGTGCCGAGGGTCAACTCCAAAGCTACAAAAATTTACATTTACATTTATTACAGTTACCATTATCACAAAAGGATTATTTGAGAGGTAGAAGGAGAGACAAGAGAAGTAGCCATAGCCACAATGAAGCTAATCTAACTAAGATAGCGAGACCTTATCAGGCTAAGAAAAACTGTGTGAAACACAAGGAGTTCCCAAAACGTAAAGTACACCAACAGAAAATAGGTTTTTAGTGTGCATACATATATATGCAAACATGCATATTAACTAAAATAATAAAACACATATGTCAGGTTCACCCTTGCCAAAAAGGACTGCTAAAACAGTACAGACAATGTGTGAGCAGGCACCAACAGGAACCAGAATGTTCTTGCATTTGATTTTGACTTGTTGCCATGTCCGTTTTGGCACAGCTATGTTTAATCTACATCACACACAAAAGGACATTCCATGAATTCTGTGAGCCAGCTACCATGGGTCCTTTAGAGAGGTGCTATATAAATTAAAGTTATTCCTACTAGTATTATTATGAGCTCATCTATTTATCAGAGTTATAGTCTGATGGAGTTAAATGTACACTTTAAATATTTAACTGATTCATAATCAGAGTACAACTACGTTTTTGGAGATGTGAATTAAAGATTTGGATTGTACTTGTGATATTTCAGCGGAGTGGTGAGTGTTAAATTGTCCACTTCTTATGCATTCAGGCAATCAGCAATACATTGCCATGCTTTTTCTCTTTGCTTTATCACTGTGGTTGCTATTCTTTTTAATTATGTCTTTTACCTCCTCGTATGACTTCATGAGGATTTCTGCCTCCGAAGGGGTAAAGTAAGCCCTCTATTTGCCTTGGTGAGTCAGTAATCGGTGGCGGGGTCTAGTTGAGGGAACTGTGAGTGCACACTTATCCAGGATAGGTTACACCTGGCTTGATGAATCAGTGTCTGCTCATCCGGGCTTGGTCTTTGTGCAACCAATCAAGCCTGGATGCTCCTGTTTTGGATTCAATGGGCTCGGCTCAGTCATTTATCCTGGATGTCTTAATCCTACTTTTGTGCATTAGACCTCTTGTCTGGTGCATTTTTCGTTAAACATGTTTGTTTTGATTCAGTGAAAGTATTCGGAGTAGATAGAGGGTACTGAAATTTTACTCAAGAAAGAGTAGCGATATTGCAGGAAGTGCAGCTCCAGTCTGCGCTGTGCCCTCTGGTGGATACCTGTGATAAGATGTAAACCAAACGGAGACAAACAATCCTGACTGAAACACCTTTTGATTGAGTTACGAAGTTTATTCTCCAAGTTTTTTTGGCTTTCAACAGCTTTTATTGGTATATTTGGCCAGCCATACTTGCAAAATGTATCCAAATGTGCAAAAAAAGTTATCCCATGGCAAGTAGTTGCCACCACCATCTTTCCGTACCGTATTATGCTGATGTGCTGTGTGTTTGCACCATTTTGTTTTTGTGGCAAAAGATTGTGACTGATTTTTGTCGGAAGAAAGAGTTTTTGTCTCCAGCCTATCTTCTTTATCTAAATAGATATTTCACAGCAGATATAGGACGAGAATGTCCATTCAGAAAACTCATCACAGTTGCTTATCTATACTGAGATAGATTATTTTTAATATTGGGGTTTCCTCAACAAGGAAACATTGTAGGTTGCTGAGGAGGTGCTTGTTTGGTCTCTGTTTAGAGGTTTGACCACTCCTGATGCATTGTCTCCAACAACTGCAGAAGTTGCAGAATGGAGGAAGTTCCTGTTGAGTAATTTAGGTCTTAAGCCCAGGTGTTGAGCTTGGGGTTATTCGAACCTGAAGCAGTTGTCACAGTGACTGATCTGTGGTGACACGGTTTGGTGATGGCAAAATTTTTCTGGGCTGAGTCTAAAACCAATTTGACTGGTTTTAGTCAAAGCAATTTTTTGCTTAACATTGACTATTTTCCCCCATTCTTCGTTGCAAAATTCCTAAAGCTCAGTCACATTGGATGAAGTTTGTCTGTAAACAGAACATAAAATGGCTCTGCTCAAGTTTTAAAGAGGATTTAGGTCTGAAATTTAAGTGACCCATTTTAACACGTAAATATGATTTGATCTAAAGTATTTCTGTTGCTCCTGCTGTATGGTTAGAGTCAATGTTCTGCCTCAAAGTGAACCTCCACCCCAGGTTGTATTATAAGAATGACCTGTATTCACCTCCACCTATCTTCCCATCATCTCTGACCGGCTTGCCTGTCCCTGCTTTAGAAAAGCATCCAACAGCACGATGTGGCCACCACCATATTTAAATGTTGGGATTTTGTGTTCAGGGTTTCTTGAAATTTAAGTTTTCAGCCACACATATTGTTCACTAGCATGCAAAATGTTTTGTTTGTGTCTCGTCTGACCAGAATACCTTTTTGCATATGTTTGCTCCGACATAATGAAAGCTGACATCTGTCATACTCCAGACTACAATATTATGCAGAGGTAAACTATTTCTCTTAATTCTGATTGTCCTGCAGCTTTTGCCTGAAGATGTTCAAACTGACAGTGTCTTGGATGCATCATGAACATTTTTTTTTTTTTTTTTTGCTGTCAAAAGGCAGCAGAAGTTCTAAAGTACTTCCTAGGTGGACAAAGAACAACCACCAATTTTCTGGGCAGTTTTGATGCCCCTCTTGAGCTTTGGCAGAATGTTCCCAGCAGCTTTTGAGAGAGGTAATTTTTCCTGAAAAGTCGAAATACAGTTTTTGCTGGGCCTTTTTTTTTAATCAGCTCTTTGGTGTTGTTACTGCAGGTCGGGCCCTTCCCGATCTGGACACCCAGAATCTGGAACATTGAGACCACTTTAAAACATTCCTCACTGATGTGGAGTGTTGAATGTCTGTTTCATTTTTCCTGAAGTTGATGATTAGTTCCTTGATGTTGTTGATGTTGAGAACCAATAACTCCAACTCGTCCCTGGAAGACAACTCCCACCAAAATTAGTACAACCACTGTTGTGTCATCTACAGACATTATGATGGTGTTGTAGAACTAAATGGGAGTCCAGTCATAGATGTAGCACAGGGGGCTCAGCACACAGCCCTGTGGAGATCAGTACTGAGGGTGATAGTGTTAAGATGTGTGGGCTTCCTCTGAAGCTCAGGGAGCAATTGGACCTCAAATCCACAATCCAATACAACATTGATAGGGATGGACCCAGAATAAATAACATAACAACGTCTGTAACTTGTTTTATTTAATCCTGTTTTACTTTGATGTTGTAAAATTGATCTCTCTTTCCAAGCAAACACAATGAAATCTGACATACTTCTTTTAAATTTGCTTTACTATATAGGATTTATTCTTTTTTGTTTTTAACATCTTTGTAGATTATTTTTCTTTCTTAATTAAAAGCACAAATGCTCCTTTTTCTAATGACATGAAGTTGTGAATGTTGAGAGTTTGGTGTTATCAAACATGCAACAATAGAAATAAAAAAAGTTCAGAGTTACCTTTAGGTTATTTCCTGAGTCAGTTATGAGCTCCAACCTAGGACAGATGGAGATGATTTTGCATGCCTTTAGGTGCTAGACTGAATGACTTCCTTCAAAAGCAAAGATAGACTACTGCAGGGAATGAGGTCTTTGTACTAGGCTATATCAGGGCAAAGAGGAATAAGAAACATTGCAAATAATAAAATACAGATTAAGTCTGCAGTTAGATAAAACTACTTTTAATATAAGACAAACAAAAAAAATTTGTCTTGTAAAGAACCTTCAGATTTCACTTTCTGGGAACCCTAGTCCAACTGTGAAGAGACTTAAGTGCCCTCATTGACTCTTTCCAGTGATTTTCCTTATAGCAAACCATTTACATTCAGATTTACACATTTAACATTACCAAAAGGATTTGTAAGTAGACTGAAGGACATGGTCGAGGGTTTAACAATAAACATTTATCCCAAATTAACATTTTAAAGCATCCCTTTGTCATGATCCTGGGGTATTTGGGTCTTGATTTTCTTCTGTGTTTGTATTTTGATTGTTTCCTTGTTGTTGATTTATATCAGCTTAGGTCTTTCCACTTCAGTTCATTCCTGTGTATTTGTCTGGGACTAGAAGAAGGCTCAATCCATATGCTTATGGTTTAATGAAATGCATGGTGTGCTGCACAGAGGGATTTTGAGCTGTATTTAAAAATGTTGGGGAAGTTCTTCACATGAATCCCTAAAGGGAATGAGTCTTTTTCTGAATTGGAGAATTTCTGAAGATTGTGGCCCTCAGACAGACAACAAATGCCTCCCACAAATCCTTCATCCTAATACGATGTCTGGGTATATCTTAAGAAAGTTTGTCCCCAGGTATAGCAATCTCAGCCTCCGGAAGTATTATGCAGTTTTGTTTTTCTTTGAAAGAGAACAAGTACACTCATGAGGTTTGGCTGGACAGAACGGAGGAAGTGGGAGTCCTCTTCAATAAAAGGAGGTCTCAAGTCTATGCATTCCATTTCAGTGGGGTTTTAAACATGATTGTCCCAATTACACAAAAAACACACGCACACACACGTTGCTCTACTAAAATAGCAGTGGACAGATTCAAGAAATCGGCTAACAGCTCCACTGCTCTACATACAGTGGCTTGCAAAAGTATTCGGCCCCCTTGAACTTTTCCAAATTTTGTCACATTACAGCCACAAACATGAATCCATTTTATTGGAATTCCACGTGAAAGACCAATACAAAGTGGTGTACACGTGAGAAGTGGAACGAAAATCATGCATGATTCCAAATTTTTTTTGCAAATAAATAACTGAAAAGTTGGGTGTGCATAATTATTCAGCCCCCTTTGGTCTGAGTGCAGTCAGTTGCCCAAAGACATTGCCTGATGAGTGCTAATGACTAAATAGAGTGCACCTGTGTGTAATCTAATGTCAGTACAAATACAGCTGCCCTGTGACGGCCTCAGAGGTTGTCTAAAGCTTGGTTTATACTTCTGCGTCGCATCAATCGCGTAGGTTACGCCGTAACCGCCGGACTCACTGCTGTGTTTATATTTCTGCGTAGGGCTGAAAGCGTCGTGTTGCTGTTTCATTTCCAGACCTGCAGGTGGCAGTAGGCTGGTTTCGGTCAGCAAACTCCACAGGGCGGAGTTTTTCTGATGGTTTGCTTATGTTTGCTTCAGTTCCGGCAAGTATTTCCTGTTTTAGAACAATTGGAATTCAGATGAGACCAAAATGGAACTTTTTGGCCAAAATGCAAAACGCTATGTGTGGCGGGAAACTAACACTGCACATCACTCTGAACACACCATCCCCACTGTCAAATATGGTGGTGGCAGCATCATACTCTGGGGGTGCTTCTCTTCAGCAGGGACAGGGAAGCTGGTCAGAGTTGATGGGAAGATGGATGGAGCCAAATACAGGGCAATCTTGGAAGAAAACCTCTTGGAGTCTGCAAAAGACTTGAGACTGGGGCGGAGGTTCACCTTCCAGCAGGACAACGACCCTAAACATAAAGCCAGGGCAACAATGGACTGGTTTAAAACACAACATATCCATGTGTTAGAATGGCCCAGTCAAAGTCCAGATCTAAATCCAATCGAGAATCTGTGGCAAGATCTGAAAACTGCTGTTCACAAACGCTGTCCATCTAATCTGACTGAGCTGGAGCTGTTTTGCAAAGAAGAATGGTCAAGAATTTCAGTCTCTAGATGTGCAAAGCTGGTAGAAACATACCCTAAAAGACTGGCAGCTGTAATTGCAGCAAAAGGTGGTTCTACAAAGTATTGACTCAGGGGGCTAAATAATTACGCACACCCCACTTTTCAGTTATTTATTTGTAAAAAAAAATTGGAATCAAGCATGATTTTCGTTCCACTTCTCACGTGTACACCACTTTGTTTTGGTCTTTCACGTGGAATTCCAATAAAATTTATTCATGTTTGTGGCTGTAATGTGACAAAATGTGGAAAAGTTCAAGGGGGCCGAATACTTTTGCAAGCCACTGTGTATATATATATATATATATATATTTATATATATATATATTTCAATATTTGATACAAACCTTTATTTACAGAAAAAGATCAAAACATAACATCTTTAATTTCCTTTACACTTTCATCACTGATCTAAATGTTGACTGTTTAAGTGTATATTCAAGGGGGCCGAATAATTTTGCAAGCCACTGTACATTGCTCAGTTTAGAGGTGGATTATATTTTCATTTAAATGTTTCTAAAAATATGTAGATATTTTGCTGACTTCAAATATAAATTGATATTCTTTACAGTTTCGTAGGAAACAAATTCAAATGGTGTACTTTGATGTAAAATGTTAGAACATTTCAAATAGGAGTCTAAACTTTTACATTTAACAATAATAAAATATAAATTATTAATATTTCCTTCAGCTATTGTGATTGCCTTCACTTGGACTGTGTTTGTGGACTGCTTTTTTTTGTGATGCTCTCTTGAGTGATACCTTTTGTTCACTTCAATTGATTTTTATTTTTTTACATTCTGTCTGTAAACACTGGCTTTACATAAAAGATACAAATAAAGAAATAACTACTGCAGCTCAACCTTAACGGTTAATAAAATTCTTTAGAACTAATGGCAACTGGGAACTTAATAGGACCGAATACTGAAACTCTATGAAAAGTTTTTTATTAAAATTTTTTAATGAAGTATTTAACTGTGTGCTGGAACACTTTACTGCAGGTTCTTATTTTTGTATTTCTTAAACAAATTGTATTGCTTTTCACTTGATTTGCACGTCACATATGGAAAAGGTTTTGAATAAATCAAAGTCCCATTTTTTACATCACAATGAGCTGGCATTTTACTTTTGAAATCTTCTTTACATACAGCTTGTTTGTAACAGGTTATCACCGAGCTGCACGACTCATATACAAACGTTAACAGTAGCTGAAATTGGTTGCATTGGGTTTTAGTGAATTTCAGCAGCTTCATAGTTTTAGTTAATTAGAATATTACTGAAATGTTTAAGTTCACCAAGTGAAGCAATATATACATTCATTGGAAACAGACTGGTGTTTTCAAGCCATTATTTCTGTTCGTTTAGATTTTTTGCATACAAAAGCAGATGAAAACACATAATTTAAGATTAGAATATTGCATTAGACCAGTTTAAAAAAATACTCAGATATTGACTTATTGAAAGTATGTTTAATACCTGCTAAGGAGTTGTTGTTTTTCAAAAAGTAATTTTTATATGATAACAAGTATATCCTTCCAGGGTCCGCGGTTGTTGGCGCCTATGATCACCCTCAACAGGTTGCCACTAACTTAAAAGTCATGTTTTTGAACTGTGGGAGGAATTGGGAGTATCAGGGGAGAACACACTCATACGCAGGGAGAATATGCAAATGGAGAAATACCATAGGCCGGGATTCAAACTCGAGACCTTCTTGCTGCAACGCAACAGGGCCACCAACTGCAGCACCTCATTATTATTAACTCCTATACATTTTATTAGCAATTTAATTGCATGGCTTCAGTGTTTACGTATTATTGACACAGTCTATTGTGATGCTTTTAAAGTCATAAGCCGTAAAGTCAGGCTTTGCCCTAAAATATGAACAAACAGACTTTTGCTATAGTTTGTCACCTATATCCATTTAGTTCCTGTCTTGTGGAGTTTTTAACTTTTGTGAATTTCCTTTTGGAATTTTCAAACAGGATTTCAGATTTTTACAGAAAATATGGAATTGACGAATTAGATTTTTTTTTCTTTTAGATTTTATTTCACAAGTTCACAACTTATGTATGTGGTACAAATCACTGAAAGTACTGGACACAAAAATTGATTTTGAAGAATTACGCTTGAAATACATTTATGGAATAAAAAAAGTGATCTATAAAGCCCCATCAGATTTACTTGTCTCTCTCAAGCACACAGGCATCCAACCTTTTGATATTGGATTAGGATGTTGATGGGAATAGGTCTGTTTGATCATTTTGGTAGAAATAAAGCTTAAGCTTTATATTTTTCATCATGCAATCAGAAGAACTTAATGTGAAAAACGTAGTGGTATGGAATCTGAAGCATTTGCACTCTTAGAAAAACACAATTATAAATTATAGAACAGTGAGTGATGCAAGTTTTTTTACTTTATAAATAAAAGAGTTGTGAGTAATGCATGACAAATGTCTAAAATGGTCAATCATTGTTACATAGCTAAATGAGGCAGTCCCAGTGAGCTGGTTCAGGCATTCAACTATACTGCTTCATATCTGGTCTTTAACCAGCCCCTCCTCTACCCTAATCCTCCCCTTTGTGCTCCTAAAACAGAGACTCTCTTCTCCCTTCTTGACTTAGAGAAGACAAGGTCACATGGGTGATGAGCTAGGAGCCTAAACATGTTATGGAAAAAGCAGCAAGCTCCACAAATAGAATCAAAATCCAACTCACCCATTGTTGCTTCAGCTAAGTGTGCAACCAAAACAAACGATGTCAGGCAAGAACACAAACAAGAACATTGCATGTAATAAAGCATTGTTAAGTTGGGGTCTTTCAAAAGCAGATTTTATTCAACACTAAGAGCAGGAATGGGGTTAAAATGCAGATTTAAAAAGCCAAGCAGGACTCTGTGGGATTACAACATACTTGCTCAAAATAAAACAGTTTGTGGATCTTGTTACAAAGAAATGATCAATGGTCATAATTGTTTCCCACTTACAGGATTTTTTTCAGACCTAAATGTTTAAAATTTTACTACAGTTGAAGATGTTTTTTTAAAAAAAATGTTTGAGAGGCTATGTGTGTTTTGTAGAACCATCCATGGTTCAAAGGATTACCAGCTGCGTCAGAGCAGTTTGGCTGGAATTTGTCTTTCCCCTTTACTTTAGAGATTAGCGTGTAATAATGCTACAGCTTTGGGAATTCAAGAGGTGACTCGCTGTGCTGTTTTGAGCAGCCAGATGTTACTCACTTATAAAATGTCAAATGGCTTTCATGAATAAAACAAAATTTCACTGAAAACTGAGGAGGAATGAAAGGGTTTTTACCTGACAGTTGGGATTCTTCATATTTTTATACACTGCGATGAGCCAACAAAAATAGAAGAAATCAGTTTTACTAAAGCCAAACACAGAAGCATAAAATCTTGTCCCTCTTTGGCATTCTGAACTACCTTGTTTCCTCATGATATAAGTTCAACAACATGTCAGAAACAATCTACATAGATTGTGGTCCATTTTGATGTGACAGAATCATGCAGTTGCTGCAGATTTGTTGGCTGGACATTCATGATGTGAATCTCAGACTGCACCACATCCCACAGCTTTTGTCTGAGATCTTGAGACTGGAGAGGTCATTGTAGTAGAGTGAACTCATTGTCTTCTTTAATAAACCAGTTTGAGGTTTTTATGCTTTTGGACATTGTGCATTATGCTGCTGAAAGAAGTCATCAAAAAATGAGCAACCTGTGGTCATAAAGTGATGGACATGGTCAGAAACAGTGCTTAGACAGCCTGTAGGATTTAAATGATGCTCAGTTGGTAAAAAGCGGCCCAAGGTGAACATAAAAATAATCCCCACCATTATACAACCACTACCAGCCTAACCCATTTATAAAAGGCAGGGGGCTTTCATGTTTAGTCCAATTTCTGATCCTACCATGTCAATGTTGCAGCTAAAATTGAAACCCATTGGACCAGGGAACTTTCATCAAATCTCTAATTGTCATATTTTGGTGAGCCTGTGGGAATTGTAGCCTCGGTTTCCTATTTTTTGCTGACAGCAGAGGCACTTGTTGTGCTTTTCTACTGCTACAGACCATCTGCTTCATGGTTTGACATGTTGAGTTCAGAAAATGATATTCAGTATATCTTTATTGTAAGTGATGTTTTGAGTTGCTGTAGCATTTCTATCACCAGTCGACCTCTTCTCCTTTAACCTCTGACATCAGCAAGTCATTTCATCCACACAAATGTCGCTCCTTGGATATTTTCTCTTTAAGCCCCATTCAATGCGTTTGCTCAAAGTCCCAACTGTTGATAAGCTTATGAAAACCTCAGACCAGCCTGTCTGACACAAATGAACATAAAATGTTCAAAATCCATTAAATCCATTTTCTCCCCCGTTCCGGAGCTCAGTTTGAACATCAGAAAGTTTTCTTCGCCACCTTTAGATGGCTGAAGGTGCTGAGTAGCCATGTAATTCGCTGACTCGCCATTTATGTTAAAGGGGGGGTATTATGAAAAGTGGACTTTCTGAAGCTTAACATACTGAGAACCTGTCTTTCCCTCATTAAAACATGCCTGAAGTGTTGCTCTGACCCATTCACTCATGTAGAGTAATCTTTGAGTCTCTGCTGGTAGTTCTCGGGGTTGCTGAAACGCCTGCTCCTACCTATCCCCACCTTTTCCACCCATCTCCTCCTCCGACCTGACGTACTCAGCCGAGAGCCTCGCCCCTGCAGAGCTCCCCTACCCCTCCCCACCTCACAACTCCAGCTGAGTCCCAGGTGCAATTATAACACACCAGCTGCAGCTGCGCGTCTTTTGTGGGATTTTTTTTCCCGACTCCGTGCAAGCTGCGATGATGCACGGTATGTGACCATTGACTGTATATGTGACGAACTGAAGGGGGAGTGTCAGAAAGAGTAGGAGGGTCTTAGAGAGGCACAGGCGAAAATCAAGGCGTCCAATACGGAAGTAAATTCCTTCAAGGTGGATTTGGATATATGACGGACTTTTAAAGGACTTAAGGTGACAATTTTATTGGAGTGTGCTATAGAAGGGTAATATGTGCCTGGAAGAAGCATAATACCCCCCCCTTAAAAAGCATTTAAACTGCTGTACCTCATAAAATGTGCTTGTTGGAAATAAAAAGACTATCAATGTGAGTAATTTGTCTCTTTTCTTGAATGCTTTAGGGTTATAAATTATTAAAGCTTCAAAATGATTTTTAAAAACTATCCCCACCTCCTCCTCAATTCTGGGCATTTGTGGTGCAAACAGGATGATCATTGATCTGTATGACATGAAGCAATTTTCCTCTTGTAGTAGAAGATAGAGACCCACAACATGTCATAATAACCTCTCACTGGGTAACCCTGACCTTATGCAGAAACTGGAAAAACTGAGTCTGGTCACCTGAAACCAGACCAGCAGAGAATCAGATTAAAAGATTAAATCACCAGCTCAGGATCAGATGTTCACAGAGAGAGCAGCTGTCATATAAATAGAAGAGACACTTAACGATGTTTAACAGAAATTTATAAAAATCTTTATGTTTCTTACTGGGCTTTAAAGGCTACATTCTGTAAACCCAGCACTCACTCATCCAATAAGAGCACTGGACTTCTCCAATTGATATGTAGGCTGCATCACACTTTATGTTAAACAGTGCCGAAAATGATGCAAGTTGTTGAAGGCTCTTATCTGTAACACCATTTATGAGACTGTTAATATACCTAAAATTTGATGCTTTAGAGATGTCTCACGATAACTGTCAAATGATTTCAGCATATTCAATGTTATTAAAGGAAGGTCCCATCAGCATAGAGATGCAGCATGATACTCCATGGTTTCTCTGATGTAAGTGCATGTTTGTGCTTTGTGATAATGGACATGTGGTCAGACAATGTTTAAATCAATGAAAATTAAATGACAATGGAAGCATAGCAGATCTGAACAAGAAAAAGCCTGGCCGGAAGTGCATGCTAAGAATGACCAACACTTTTTAGGCAGTAAGGTTGGAGTTAGAGTTTGGTGCTTAAAAATAACCTGCCAGTGAGCAAGTAATGTTCACAGATTGTGTTACTGTGGTGATATTGTCAATTTATGCGAGAAGTTTCCCCAAACTCAGGGTTAACATAGTCAGAGTTTTCCCATTGTGAATATACTCTTCACTGCCAGAAGGATAGTTGTTACTCTACCCCTCTGGTAGAAATTGTGGTGTGAGGTTGGTCATAATCTGTAGTGATGCAGAAAAGATCCATAGTGGTGCTATGGAACTAAAAGCTGAAAACCATAAACACCTTGCATAACACTGGGATGAAGTGGGTAAGAGGAGGATCAGGTAAAGAGCAACTGAAATGAGGTGGCATAAACTGGAGAGTGGATTACTGGGTGGAGAGTAAGTAGGTGTACTGACGGGTAACAACTGTGAGGGTAACTTGGGAAACTAATTGGAGACAATGAGGAGAGAGCATAGGAATACCAAAGCTCCAAATGCACAAAAGAAAGATCATCTTTACACTTTAATTTTGTACATTGATAGTAAAATCTGTTAAAGACCAGATAATTTACGTTATATGTTAAAACCGTGGAACTGAGAGGGTTTACTATCTTTTTCCCACAAATGTAACTACAGGATCACTAACTAAGATACACATAAACCACATTCATCAACTCCACTAATTAGCTTTTTCTGATTCACAACTATTTTTCATTAAGTCAGTTTTAACCTTTACAACGTGTCAGTCAAAACTGTCTTAAATCATTATGTGATTCCATGAGCTAACTAAATATTGCATTATTTTGTAAGGGACGATTAACTGAAGTCATTTCCTCAAAAAAATAGCATAATTTCTTGACTCATCAGAAATCACCAGCTTCCCACAGTCTGTATAAAAGATAATCACTGATACTATGTGTTTGATGTTGTCCTTACGTAGTAAAGTGTTATGGCAAGACATCTGTACTTTGGTTATCTCCAATGAATATTTTTCCAAAGGTTTAAAAGTTTGACAGCATGAAAATGTCTTCTTTTTAAATCTGGAGGCTTTCACCTTATACCCCTGACAAATATGGTATAGCTGTATACTATGTAGACTTTTACCAATTAAAAACTGTATTACGTGCCTGCTTAGATCTCCACCAATGCTTATAAATAACCTGTCTGACTCAAATAATAACTCAATAAAAACTGTTTTAGTGGGACTCCAATTAATTAATTTTTAATAAAAACACCACTCAAATCTTACCTTTCTATTTCTAAACTGTATAAAGAATCAATCCACATCCTAATGGCTGATGTTTCCATGTTTCAGGTGATGGACACCCCAGAGAGAGCAGTCCTTTCATCAATAGTAGCACAGCCTCTGATATGGAAAAGAGCCAGCAATATGACAGCAAGAGTATGGCTCTGTTTGAGGTAGGTAACCAGCGCCAATTTTGTTTTTTGTTTTTGAGTAAAATGAATATTTTTACCCATATGTTACTTTGTTTGTGCTGTAGGAGGAGATTGATACCAGTCCAATGGTCTCGTCTCTGCTCAGCTCTTTGGCCAACTACTCCAACCTGCCGACTGGCAGCAAAGAGCACGAAGAGGCTGAGAATAATGAGGAGGGGGCTCGGCCATCTAAAAAACCTGTAAAGGTACAGCATTGCAGTAGTATTTGTGTGGATCGAAAGTTTTAGCAATTTTATGAAAATTACTGTGCCTCTAATAGTCATATTAAATTTTGACTAATTTGAAATTACTTGTCAGTCAATGTCAAGGTACTTATTAATCATCAAAGCTGTGGACAGTCATTACATTTTTGTTTTGCCATCCTCATGATTTAAGATCCTTGAGATTACAAGGATTTCACATGAAAAACTAGTTGCTGAATATTCTTTAGTTAAAATAAAGGCTTTCATGCAAACAGAATGTCAGAATTAGATGAGCAACATTTGGTGTTTTCACATTACATCCAAACAAAGAAGTTATGAAAAGCAATAAAAGCATTTACCCACGTTTGCACTCTACTCTGTCATCATGTCTTAAATGATTTTTATAGTTAAGCTGGAGAAAGAATCAGAGGAGCACTTCTTTTGTAAAAAGTCAGATGTGTTATATATAATGAAACACCTGAAAGCACTTGACTCTTTATTGTTCCCCTTAGTTGTTGTGGTTTGTGCTTTCCAGGCCCCCCAGCTGGGCACTTTGATGGGAGTCTACTTACCATGCATCCAGAATATTTTTGGAGTGATCCTCTTCCTCCGGATGACATGGATGGTCGGGATTGGAGGAGTCTTTGGGTCGTTCATAATCGTCTTTATGTGTTGTTCTACGGTGTGTTAAACTGCAGATGTTCAGGCTGTGATACTGTACATCTGTTGTAATATGAAGACGTTCTTTGTTTTAAAACCAAATTACACTTGGGGAAACTTTTTTTTTAAATCTATAAAAATACATCTGTTTTTTCTGACACAGTACACTAAACCTACAGATGTTCTCATCCCGGGTAGTCATTCTTTGTTTAGTGTACAGAAGCTGAAGAACTTAAATCCTGACATATGGTCTGATGGGCTTTTTTTTACAAAATTACGCAGATTAAAAAACATAAATATATTAACGAAAGTACCCCTATGTACTGCTTTTAGACCTTGATGTCAAGAGAGACTAAACAAAGATTTGAACCTTCAACATGAAGAGAAAAACAAAGGTTATAGCTGCAGAAGATGATCAAATAAGACTAATCAGAGATGTCATGTGTCCACTCAACCATTTAGTACAACCAAATAAGACAATCTGCTATTTGAATTTATGTTTTTCTTTGTTATCTGCTGCTGTTTTCAGACCATGCTTACAGCCATCTCTATGAGTGCCATAGCTACAAATGGAGTCGTACCAGGTAAGTGGTGGCAGCATTATGCTGTGACTATGTGTTTCTTCAGCAGGTACAGGGAAGCTGTTCAGAGTTGATGGGAAGATGAATTCAGCTAAATAAAGTGAATTCCTGGATAGAACAAAATTGTCAAAATGACTAGATGTTAAAAATAATGTGCAGGTGAGGGGTAATGGTGTGGATCCTAGAGATCCCAGTAATATATAGCCTATTCAAGTTTTGGGGATATATTAGGTCAAATCAGAAAAACATCAAAGGGTATGGATACTTTTGCAAAGGAATGTCTTAATGAGTCTGACGGATCAGAACACTGAACCCAGCTTGTGTTTGTGACCCGCAGCTGGTGGTTCGTATTATATGATCTCTCGCTCCCTGGGGCCTGAATTTGGTGGAGCTGTGGGGATTTGCTTCTACCTGGGAACCACCTTTGCTGGGGCCATGTATATACTGGGTTGTATTGAAATTCTGCTGGTGAGTGGATTCAGAAATAACTTACAATTGGTGTCTTCATTCTGTGTGGCATAGTATTTAAATTTTAAAAAAAGTTAACAATTGCATATAAATACAGTATCTGCTATCTTATTTAAAAAAATCAGAAGCTCAAACTTCCTTTTAAAGAAAAAGAATCAATTTATTGACACATTGCTGCCTTTATGTCTTTAGTTTTTCTGCCTGGTGCCAAGCACTATTGAGCTAGGTGTCACCCTATGATCCTGTGCTAAAGGCAATCAGACGACCACTCTCATATTTGGTTTCAATGTGGACAAACAGCATAGAAGAGAAAAGGGAAAGTGTATATGACCAAGCAAGGCACAAAGCTAAGCAATTGAAAAAGATATAATGCAGCAAACTGTATCTTTAAACAGAAAAGGAAACAAGCAAGATAGCCAAATGAATTTTAGACTATATAAAAAGCTTTGTGGACTTTTGACAAATCAGGTGTGTTATCACATATGAAAATAATTGTTTCTATGATGTACGCCATGCATTTATGGATTATTTCTAATGGTTACTCTTTGTTGTGCGTGCTGTTTAATTTAAAACTTTAAAAGTAACTATATCTGCAAATTTAAAAAAAATATTGTTGCAATAAACAATTTAAAGTGAAACAACACAGTAAAATAAATTTATTCTTCTGGAGTAGGAGAACTTAATATTTAATGTAATGTACTAACATGTAAATAAACATTTTTTCTCTACGATCTTTTTCTTTACCTCCATACACCCCTTCAGATTTATATTGTTCCACAAGCAGCCATCTTTAAGATAGAGGGCCTGGAGGGTCCTGAGGCAGAGATTGCTCTTCTCAATAACATGCGGGTGTACGGCACCATTGTGCTGAGCTTCATGGCCATAGTGGTGTTTGTTGGGGTCAAATATGTCAATAAGTTGGCACTGGTCTTCCTGGCCTGTGTTATCCTATCTATTCTGGCTGTTTACGCTGGAATCATCAAGACCGCCCTTGAGCCTCCTGTCTTTCCGTAAGTGACTCTTTTGCTTAGCTACTTTACCGGTACTTATCTTAACTTAATATAGTAATGCATTTTATTGTCTTTTTCTTACTTTACAGTGTTTGTCTTCTTGGAAATCGAACACTTCTGTCTAAATCATATGACATCTGTGCAAAGGTCATTGAAATAGACAATGAGACAGTCACCACCAAAATGTGGAGGTCATTCTGTGATTCTGATTCTCTCAATGCAACATGTGATGAATATTTCATCAACAACAATGTCACAGAGATACAGGGAATTCCTGGGGTCACTAGTGGGATCCTTGCAGGTAGGTTCTGTGACACATTGGTACCACGGTTTGATGATTATTCCACAGACACAGATTTATATACACCCATTCTTCTCTCAGAGAACCTGTTTGGAAACTACCTGGAAAAAGGTATGATCTTAGAGAAGCGTGGAATCTCATCCATCGTGGATCCTGATATTCCAACCACCAATGCCAACCGCTATGTCCTGGCTGACATCACTAGCTTCTTCACCCTGCTGGTGGGGATTTATTTCCCATCTGTCACAGGTGACTCTGGAGATTTGACTCGTCCTTCAACTTCTAATATTTAAAGCTATGAAAAAGCCAATTTTACACTCATTTCAAAGTAGAAGAGGAAACTCCAGATAATTCTATACAGTAATTTCGGATCCATTCATAAACACCATCTTAGTACACAGAACTTAAGTGTTATTGGTATCAGGCTACCTTTGGCCAAAGGTCCATGATTGATTTTGTATATCATCAGTCCTCTGGTACTACGCCTCAGACACTAGGGTGAGGAGAGGGGTAGAACTGTCAACTGATCACCACCTGGTGGTAGGTTGGATCAGGGGATGAGGGGCCTGCCTGACAGACTTGATAAACCCAAACGAGTGATGAGGGTGAACTGAGAATGTCTGCCAGAGGCCCCAGTTCAGGAGATTTTTAACTTGCACCTTGGGAAGAGTTAAGTTAGGCACTCAGTGTTAGGTGATGACGGGAGCAATTCAACAATCTCCTTAATCTGGTCACCATGGTTTGCACTGAGGAGGCAACCTGAGGACCTAGAGGATGTCCATTATTGTGGTAAAGGTATCTGTGGTAGTTTTACATATTTCTTCTTTCATTCCTTTTGAATTGCCACTGGCACCAGATTCACGTCAAGATGCTGAAGGTTTATTGTGTGGTTGTCATGGCTGGCATCCCTTGTGTAATCCATCTTGTATTCCCTCATACTCTCTTCATCACATATCTTAGGCTGGGAAAGTCTACTCTAGGGTGTTGGAAAACAGTCTGACTGGTTTTCAAACCTTGGATTCAGGAGGAGCAGTGTGAGTTTTATAATGGCCATGGAACAGTATATCAGATGTTTACTCTCACAAAATTGGTGAGGGGTTGGTACCAGTTTTGTTGTTCAGAGATATTTTGCCTTTTGTTTCGGCCTGCAATAAAAGGCTGTAATAATTGTAAGTGTGTATTAGATTTCTAGTTTGTAAGGGCTACTCAATGGACCCAAAGAGGAACGTAAAATAGTATATTCAAACGATTAGATAGAAAACCTCTCTGGTAGGCCTGGGAGTCCTCAGTCTAGAAGAAAGATGAACTGGTAAGAACCGGACAGAAACTAATGATTTGTCAGTTATATTGTAAGGTTTTACCTTTCTTAGGTGCACTGAACTTTCATTGATGGTCAGGGTAGGAAGAGGTTCAAAGTTGTGAGATTCTCTCTTTTTCAGGGTCTCTTGATCCAAACAAATCCAGAATCCTAATCCAAACTCCAGAATCCAAGTGACTAGACAGAGAGAGCGAGAGCAGGGGTAATGCACAACAAAAAAAATCCAACCAAGGATCCATCTTACAACTCCAGTAGGGAAGAGCCAGAGTCAAAAAAGTCCAGGTCAAGTTTTAAATATGCAGGCCAATAAGAAAGCGGTGGAAAGCTGAGGCAGGGCTGCAGACAATCTGGCAGAGAACTGGAGAACACAGGTGAGCTTTATAGGCAGCAGGACAAGTGCATACAATTAAGGAAATCAGACAAGGGGAAGAAGGTGCATTCAACGCAAGCAGGAAAATCAGAGCTTACAGCTCAAACTGTTACATAGTTAATCAATGCTGCATTTATAACCTATTTTTTACAACCTGTTGCTGCCTTCAAGTGGAGCAAAAAAAGTGGAATTGACTACAATATAAACAAATCAAGTTAGCTTCATGAGGATTTTCTGAGCAAGAAAATCTGAAATCAACAAATGTCTGAGAAAACATATGGGTGATTCTGATGGCACAAACACTGATAGCCAAATAAAAAAAAAGGAAAGGCAAATATATTTCCCTTGGAGAA
The DNA here is from genome assembly GCA_963556495.2 of Valencia hispanica. NCBI lineage: Eukaryota > Metazoa > Chordata > Actinopteri > Cyprinodontiformes > Valenciidae > Valencia > Valencia hispanica. The sequence continues at coordinate 36,730,327 of OY747709.1, forward strand.
TTTAAAGCATGAAGCTCCTAATGTATCTTTTGCCCGGACTCACAGGGATCATGGCAGGCTCAAACCGCTCTGGTGATCTGCGAGATGCCCAGAAGTCCATCCCGATTGGTACCATTGCTGCCATTACCACCACTTCCACTGTGTGTATCCTTAATTGGTCAAACACTGACAGAACAGAATGAAAGATCCAAACGTTGTAAAAATGATTCAAAACCATGTGGTGTTTCTTAACTTTTCCTCCAAAGATATTTCATGTGTGATCTTGTTTGGCGCTTGTATAGAAGGAGTTGTATTAAGAGACAAGTAAGTTATTTTAGTTTAAGGAGCTGCACTTACTTTCTTCAGTTTTGTTTTGATATTCTGCATCAAATACTTGAAAAGGTTCCCTTGTATGCTTCGCTTGTTAAAGTATAGCCGAGATTTTGCCATCTCTCTTCAGGTTTGGTGAAGGTGTTAATGGTAACCTGGTGATCGGCACGTTGGCATGGCCTTCTCCCTGGGTCATCGTGATTGGCTCTTTCTTCTCTACCTGTGGTGCAGGACTTCAGAGTCTAACAGGAGCTCCACGTCTTCTTCAAGCCATCTCAAGAGATGGCATCATCCCATTTCTCAGAGTTTGTACATGAATTCTTCCCAAGGCTTAGTTTATTTACCTTCCCTTTTCATACAGAAACAAATTTATGAGGATTTAAAGTCTTTACTTATGTGTTTTTCTTTTAGGTTTTTGGACATGGTAAAGCCAATGGGGAGCCAACTTGGGCACTGTTACTAACAGCCAGCATCTGTGAGATTGGCATCATCATTGCCTCTTTGGATTCAGTTGCTCCCATCCTCTCCATGTAAGAATAATACTGTTCACTGGGAAACAAAATAACTGCAGCTAATCATTGTCTTTTTCTTTAATTTCTAACCATGTTTTATTTGCCTTTAGGTTTTTCTTGATGTGCTACATGTTTGTCAATCTTGCCTGTGCCCTGCAGACTCTGCTAAGAACACCAAACTGGAGGCCACGCTTTAAATTCTACCACTGGCAAGTGTTGAAAGCCATATGATTGTTTTTGAAACTTTTTCTTCACAGTTGTGTTTAAGCTTGCTGCTCACAGTGGTTCTATTCATTTCCATTAACAAATTTGAACAATGTGAAAAAGTGTGAATGAAAAAGAGGACAAAGAAGTTAAGATAGCAGACAGATTCCAAAGAATAATGACAACACTTTGGAAACTCTGGTTTTGTGGTCATCAGCATATAATGCAAAGTTCACCTAAGACTAAATTAGTGCCACCAATGTCTGTAACTTGAATTCCAGTCCGTAAAGATGAGTTTTCTAAGAGAATTTATCTAATGAAGAGGCAAGAGTTAGGGACTTTAGGGACCTAACAAACCAGCTCTCTACACAACGATTTAAAAGTGCTCTATGGTGAGCACAGTCTGACTGTAATTCACAACACTTAAAAATGACTGCGTGCCACATAGACAAATTTCAAACATTACAGTTTTGGCAGCAATCAGGTTAGTTTAATTTCTACACCTGTTCTGACTGGCATTGTTACTCTAATGTGCACATACATGTGTCAGCACTGCTATTTACCCAATCAACTTTGCCAGCAGAATATTGTACACTAAGGGAGGCATGCAGTGATTGTGGCAGCGTAACTGTTCTGTACTTAAACAGTCTGGCTTTAACTGCCTAACATTAATGTAACTGTCAAGACATTATTCTCAGGACATGTCTGTGATGACACTAAAAGTTTATCAGTCTATCTGCAGTTAGTTTTCTCACAATATGTTGTTTGAGCAAATAGATACGTGTTATACTCCCAAACACACGAAAACTGTCATCTGTCTGATAACTCTCTGCTTGAACTATGTCATAGCTATGGCATGCATTGTGTTGTATCCTCACTCCTCATCTTCAGGTTATTCTTTCACTCAATTCCAAGATTAAATTTGTAAAATAATTGTGTTGCAAAAGCAACAGATTTTATGAAGGTGCAGTTACAGATGCCATGACATCATCTACAAATGTTAAAGCCTTCCTTTTTCAGAGGGTTTGACACAAGACAATTTTTCAGTCCAAATTTGTTGTAAGCTTCTGTTTTAAAAAACTAAATTAAGGCAAGCTATGATTTATTTATGTTTCATACTCTTAAAATATTTAGGTTATCTGGTTCTAAAACATATTTAGCCTTTAAAAACAATGGACAGGACAAGATGTTCTTTAGACTATCCCATACCTTTGATATCCTGTCACCTACAGGGCTCTGTCTTTCCTGGGTATGAGCCTCTGTCTTTCGCTCATGTTCATCTGCTCCTGGTATTATGCCATAGTTGCCATGGGCATTGCCACCTGCATCTACAAATATATTGAGTTCTGTGGGTGAGTAATCATTGTGACAGCATGTATTTTATCATTGATGGATTATTTAACACTTTCAATAAATCTATCGCTAATTGTTGTTATACTGTATAACAGAGCTGAGAAGGAGTGGGGTGATGGCATACGAGGAATTTCACTCAGTGCTGCACGATTTGCTCTGATGAGGCTAGAGGAGGGGCCACCGCACACCAAAAACTGGAGGTCTGTTTAGTTGTAAGATTTCTGACATGTAAAAAAGATTAAACAAATTGAAACCAGTTTGTTTTTCCCAGATGATCATTTTTCACTTATTTGTGCTGGTCTTGTGGTACTCTGCTTGCTTTAAGGCCTCAGATACTGGTGCTGGTGAGCATGGATGCTGAGCAGAATGTGGAGCAGCCCCGCCTGCTCTCTCTGACCAATCAGCTTAAAGCAGGCAAAGGCCTGACCATTGTAGGTACTTCTGTTCAAGGAACCTTCCTCGACAGTTATACTGAGGCCCAGCGAGCAGATCAGGTATCTTACTCTCCTTTGATATATTTGCAGCTTTTCCACCCACATGTTCAGTTATATAGTGTAATTTCCAGATGTGTATCTTTGTCTGCAGTCATTGTGTAAGCTGATGGAGACAGAGAAGGTTAAAGGTTTTTCTCAGGTGGTTGTCTCCTCCAACATGAGAGATGGGACATCACACCTGATCCAAGTTGGGGGACTTGGGGGTCTGAAGCATAACACGGTGATGGTCAGCTGGCCTCAGAACTGGAAGCAGCCTGAGTGCTACCAGCAGTTTAAAAACTTTATCGGTAAGGAAACTGGAGAGAGATCGTTTAGCATGCTCCTGACTGTTAAAGTGAGAGTAAACACCATGTTGAGATGGACAGAGCTGTTTGAAGCCTTTAAGAAAGACTGGTGCAGTTTATAAGTCTGGTGAGGCATTTAAAGATCTTTCAAAGGTAATTTCAAATCGCCCATTCTACTGTACAGAAATTAATCTTCAAGTTGAGGACATTCAAAGCTACTGTAAAATGCCCATCCGTATAGGTTAACCCTGAAAGCAGACTGTTGCCACTGCTGATGTGAGGGTGCATGCCTTTATGATCAGAAATAGATTGCACAAGTCTTTATGGGAGATTGCAAGCAGGAGAAGCTTGCACTTTGACAAAAACATGAAGGCCAGACTAAAGTTTGCCAGAGATAATGTAGACAAAAACCAAATGTCTAAAAAATGTTCTTTGGACGGACAATGTTGTGGTGTTTTAAAGAGCTCATAGTACCATTCACTGCAACAAGGTTCCAAGGGCCCTTTGAAAAGTAATAGGACCAAATTATCACAGATTGTCTGCTATATTTCAAAGTGCAAATTAGATGCTTTTCCACACATTTATTTAACTACACCCAAACCCATCTGGAGGTTTTATTGTGAAAGAGCTCCAAATTTTCTCATCTGATCAATACATACATCTCCCCCTAAATTTGCAAACTCAACCTGGTTGGCATGTAGCGAGTGTCTAATATTTGTTTTGGAGACTTGGTCACCCCAGGATGTCACTCCTTGGAGAATTTTTTTAGATTTTTGTTTAAATCCTTTATTACCTTTCACATGATTTGTGGTCAGGAGGTAAATATGGACCAGTGAATAAAAGAAAGTGACTTCTGTGTCTCGTTATATTTATAGGCCAGGGAAACAGGACGTAGTCAATTTCTAATTAGATCTTCCAATAATTTCCGATTATCTTAATGTAAAGCACGTATTAGAAAATCTTTAATTATTTATTTATACTTATACTTATACTTATATTTATACATATTTTTTGTAAGTATTGTGTCACCAGTGATTTTTTTTTTTAAACAGTTTTACTAAGATTGAAATTCTGTCCCCCTATAAAAGCACTCAAATAAAAAATTAGGTTTTATTATCCTGCCAGTACTGTAGGTAATGTTTTAGCCTATTTATCTTTGCAGAGCATACTTTACACAGTTAAACACAGTATATTCACATGTTGTGAAACAGAAAAAGTCTCAAAACAGATGATTGCAATAATCTATTTACATTCAAGCTTAATGAATTTATCATACAGTAAGAAAAATGTGTTAAAGACAAGACTTTAAAGACCTTGTAAAATACAGTTTACAGACACACAGATTAGCACGTGTTGTAACTACACAGTTAAAAATATAATGCTCTTAAAAAAATTTGTTTAAACCTGCTATAACTCATGCAATCTTGGTGCACATATTTTAAAAGGCAGTTTTACATGTTAAAAAAAAGCCGGCTGGTTCTTACACCATTATATCATTGCATCAAAAAGTTATTAAATACATTTGTGGCTGTACTTTCAAGAAAGCTTAAAACATTTAACAGCAAGAGAAAACGGAACATATTGCCATGATTAAATAGACCAGATTACCTCTATAGTTTTTAGGGTTAGTTGTTTTAAATCAGTGTGAGATGATCATATTTTATCAGATTTGTAACGTATTATTAGCACCACTGAGCACAATTAGAACATGAAGTTGTCAATTTAGTTTTATTATAAGATGATTATTTCTATTAAAGCAACTTAAGTTGATAAAAGATTGGGCAAATATTTGATTGTCTTTTTTTGATCTTTCTGTTTGCAGAGGTGGTTAGAGAGACAACCATTGCTAGTTTGGCTTTGTTGGTTCCTAAGAATATCGCCAGTTATCCATCTAATGGAGAGCGCTTTACTGAAGGCCACATAGACGTGTGGTGGATTGTCCACGATGGAGGCATGCTGATGCTTCTGCCCTTTCTGCTTCGCCAACATAAGGTGAGAATCAGCACTCTGTGCTCTTTATACTTTAGCTAATTACTGTGTGGGAGAAATAATCCTTCATAGGTTAGTGAGATGAGTTTTAAACAGCATACTTATGAAACATTAAAGACTTCAGTGCAAGTTCAAGTTAATGTTTGCTGCCTCAGGTTTGGAGGAAGTGCAAAATGCGCATTTTCACTGTGGCACAATTGGATGACAACAGCATCCAGATGAAGAAAGACCTCATCACTTTCCTCTATCACCTGCGCATTGATGCTGCTGTGGAAGTAGTGGAGATGGTGAGGGATTTATTTGAGACTTACATTCCCAATGCAGGAAGACCTTTTTTTCTGGAAACTTGCTCACTGTCTCTAAATAAAATATGTTCTTCATATTATAATACTTAACACAAATATACTGTATGTTGTCCTCTCAAAGCTTGACAATGACATCTCAGCTTACACCTACGAGAAAACACTGGTAATGGAACAAAGATCACAGATCCTCAAACAAATGCATCTGACTAAGAATGAGATGGAGAGAGAGGTAAATCAGAAAACACTTAACACTGGAAGAAATTAACCTACCAAATATTTCTGGGCTTTTATCATCCAGGGACTTTTACCAAACAATCAGTCACTTTCAGAATTTTCTTTGTTTTCATTTTGAAAACAATGTATCATTTTTCTTTACTCTTCATAATTTTACACCTCTTTGAGTTGATCTAGCACAAACAATCCCAATAAAGTACATTGTAGTTTGTAGATATTATGTGACAAACTGAAAAAGTTCAAGGGGTTGAATTGTCAGACAGCAATTTTTCTAAGACTTTGCAGCAAACTAACTCCACCGGCAAAATGCAGGAATTAAGTGGTGCTTCCTGTTTTGTTTTTGCAGATCCAAAGTATTACTGATTCATCCCGCGGATCCATCCGTCGTAAAAACCCGCCAACCTTGCAGCCCCAGCACCGTACGGAGGAGGGAACCAGCCTCGCAGAAAAACCAGAAGATAAGGTAAACCTTTAAACATCCTTGCACTGTCTCTGTGTTGTTCAGCTTCTGTGTCCCCTGTTTTGTCATGAAACAGAGCTGTTTTATGCCAGAAGCAGTTATTGCTGCAGTGTTTAGCCCTTTTCTCTAGTGGTTTGGGGATTAATCAATAGCTTGCAGAGCTCTACCTTTACTGACAGGTATCTCTTTTCATCCTTTCACCTTGTCATCACATGTGTTTCTCTCAGTCTGAGGCTCTCTCCAACCCAAAACAGGTCTGCCTGATCCAAAGTAAGAATGCAGCCACAGCCACAGCCACCAGCCCAACAAGCCCCACCTCACCTGCTGCCACGCCTGCAGGAGGTGCTGTCACCTGGAGAGACAGCAAGGGTTCAGATAAGGGGATGATGGACTCAGCAGCAACACCAGGGGCAGGCAAAGACCCCCTTAGCATGAAGCCGTAAGTCACCTAAAATGTAAATTCAGCTCCGCAGTCTTGAAAGAAACTTCTATTAAAGACCCAGCATAACAAATGGCCCAGGTAGATTAAAAGGGTTTCAGGAAGTAAAGTTTCAGAGAAAAAAGCATCACCTGTAGTCAAAACACACCTGTGTTGTTCCAGAAAAATATACCCTAAATTTGTTACACACTGAATACTAGTTTTCTTTATTCTTCCATTTTTAATTTTTGTAACTGTTCTGGGGATAATGTCCTGATATAAATTAACTTTTTGGCTTGATCCGAGTCATTTAAGCAATAAAAACAGACATGATCACAACACCAACCAAAGTCACTGCAGCATTTCACAGTTTTTGTGAAATTTGACTTAAAATTAAACTAAACTTTATTATTGTGTTCATATATGATTTTATTTTACATTGTATTGCATTACACACATGTCATATTACTGTTTGTCTGTTGCCTTGTAGGACGAATAACAATTTTCCCAAAATTAGTTCTCTGAAATCATGAAACATTTTGGAAGTCAGTATCTGTACTTTTTACATAATGCCAACTTGTAAGCTTTTCAATCCATTGAACCTGTTAAAGTGTGGGTTTTCAGATAAAACAGGAGTTCATATTTTTTGCCCTGGCCCTATGGAGGACTACGGGGGTCATTGGAAAAGCAATATAGCATTTTGACGATGAGTGCTCAATTGTGAATTAAAAATATAGATTGCTAAATATAATTTCAAATTCAACAATTAATCCATACAAAAAAATACAAATTTGAAAAGCATTTTGCAATTACACATTTTAAATTGAAATACGAAAGAGGAATTTCAAGTTGTATTTATTATTTGATTATTAAATGCTGTGATTTGAAAATGTTTTTCAAATCCTATTTCAAAATGGAGAATTAAATAACACAATTAATAAATGAGATTGTAAATATCTTTCCTTTTCACACATTTAAAAAAGTTATTCCCTTTTCTACATCCGTTTTCTCTTTCCGGCTCTCATTTTGAAATCTTTTTTGCAATTGCATTTCTTAAATGGTTTACCCTCTCCTTTTAGCATTCGAGTGACCCTCCTGGTCCCTGAGCACACTGAAAACTAAGTTCAACCAATCACAGCTGCTCCTCGAATGTAACCAGCTCTCTCATTGGTTAGACGGGCACATTTGGGTGGACCTAGGATTTGAAAAACATTTTCAAATCACAGCATTTAATAATCAAATAATAAATACAATTTGCAATTCCTCTTTCGTATTTCAATTTAAAATGTGTAATTACAAAATGCTTTTCAAATTTGTATTTTTTTGTATGGATTAATTGTTGTATTTGAAATTATACTTAGCAATCTATATTTTTAATTCACAGTTAAGCACTCATCGTCAAAATGCTGTATTGCTTTTCCAATGACCCCCGTAGTCCTCCTTACGGCCCAACGGGGTCTGCATTTATTAAACAGTCCACAAGCACATTTTGGAATTCCTCTGACTTACTCTCCGCCTTATCCCTTAGAGTAGCCCTTGTTCGCCCCCTAGTGGCGAGTCTACTGAACAAGCATACAAAAATATACATATTGTTACAGAACCTACAATACATGCACATACTTTTGTGTTTGCACCTACCTTACATATGGCTATTTTTTTAACTCACGCTGCAGGGAATGGGAGAACTTGTGAGTATTAACATTTTCTAATCAGACATGATGCCTGATTGGAGCAGCTAAAAAGCCACTTTTCCAGCTGTGCAGTGACTGTCTCTTGTTTCAGGAACCAGACAGATGTGAGGCGCATGCACACAGCGATGAGACTCAATGAGGTCATCATAAAGAAGTCCAAGGAGGCAAAACTTGTCCTGCTCAACATGCCAGGACCATCAAAGAACCGAGTGGGTGACGAAAACTGTATCCTTCATATTACTTTGTGATGGCATTCTGTGTGTTCTTAAATTTTGCAAAATGCTGACCAAATATCATGAACTTCATTTTATTAAATGTGAGAATCTTTTACTTGGAGTGTCTCTCAGATATGGAGTTCCTTGAAGTTCTCACTGAAGGTCTCAACAGGGTTCTCCTAGTGCGTGGAGGAGGGCGAGAGGTCATCACCATTTACTCCTGAGAGGCTTTTATCAGCATCTGTAAGAACTTGTGAGTTCTTCTGCCTCTCTGTGATTCCAGGACAATCATCCCCCAACCTCTCATCTGCCACCTCACCTTGCAACCAGACTGCAGTGCTTCCAGAAGCGTTGACCCATGACCTAACCCCATCTATTACCTCCAAACCACCAGAGCTTACATCACCTGAGGAGGTTTTCGATAAAAGTTTTTGTTCTATCATTCAATATCTGTGATATTTGAGAGTTTGTTCATGTTAAGCAGTCTTTGTTTTTGTCTGTCATTGTATGAATGAAAATACCTAGGTAATAACAAAAATGACAGTGGATGGAGGGGATTTTTCTGTTTTCATTAGGATCAAACTGTGGTATATAAGCAGCTGAGGGTAAGGTTCTTTGACATTTTAACACAAAGAAATAACATTCACTCAAATTAGGTTTGTTCAGCATCATTTTTGGACAGGCTAATAGCAGGCTAACGACAAAGATGTTTTAGAACTTGTGCCCCTAAAACAGTTTCCCGTATTGAGTAAAAAAATTAGAATTGGTGGTCATGTAGTAAATTGAATTTGTATTCAAGTATGTATTAAATAATATGTATTTTCCATCCATCCATTTTCTTCGGCTTATCCGAGTTCGGGTCGCGGGGGCAGCAGGTTAAGCAGAGAGACCCAGACTTCCCTCTCCCCAGCCACTTGAGCCAGCTTCTCAGGGGGAATCCCAAAGTTTCCCAGGCCACTTGAGAAACATATTCCCTATGGGTCTCCTCCCGGTGGGACATGCTCGGGTCACCTCACCAGGGAGGCGTCCAGGAGGCATCCTAACCAGATGCCAAAGCCACCTCAACTGACTCTTCTCGATGTGGAGGAGCAGCGGCTCTACTCTGAGCCCCTCCCGAATGACCGAGCTTTACACCCTATCTCTAAGGGAGAGCCCCTGTGGAGAAAACTAATTTCGGCCGCTTCTGTCCATGATCTCGTTCTTTCGGTCACTACCCAGAGCCCGTGACTATAGATGAGGGTAGGAACGTAGATCGACCTGTAAATCGAGAGCTTCCTATTTCAGCTCAACTCTCTCTTTACCACGACAGACCGGTACAACGCCTGCATTACTGCATTACTGATGCACCAATCCGCATATCAATCTCTCACTCCATTTTTCCCTTCATTCATGAACGAGACCCCCAGATACTTAAACTCCTCCACTTGGGGCAAGACCCCATCCCCGACCCAGAGAAGGCACTCTACCGTTTTCTAGCTTCGCACTTGGCCGCAAACCGCTCCAGCGAAAGCTATAGATCACATTCTGATTAAGCCAATCGGACCATATCATCTGCTTTTTGCAGATGATATGGCCAATCCTGAGGCCACCAAAACAGATCCACTCAACACCTTAGCTGGGCCTAGAAATCATAAAGGTTATGAACAGAATTGGTGACAAAGGGCAACCTTGGCGGAGTAATATTTTTAAAGAAATATTTGAAAAATGACCTGTAGTAAAAGTTATGGATGGTATCTCTTTTTAAAATACAATACTAAATAGGGCCATCTAATAAAATACTATAGATGACATTACAGAATAGTAAACAATGGGCTTCATCATAGTGTATTTGTTTCTGCTGTATTATAGTCACTCTTTATTCCAGCTTATTTTTAAAGATGAATTCCTCATCTTAATGCTCCTAATCAGACATTGTTTATTTTTTTTAAGAAGGCAGGGTTGTACATGCCAGCTCAATCTGTTGAAGCTTACTTTGTAATAAATTTGCCACGTTTGCAGCACTGAATAGAAGGGCTTTCTCGCTCCCTCACAAAAAGCTCAGTTTGGTTTTATTGGCCAGCTTTGTGGTCTGACAAAACTCTGCCCTCATTCTTCAGGCATGCTCTGCAACCTTTAAAAGTTAGAGAAAGCTTTATATCGGATCCAAAATTAAGAAATATTTTTTAAAAATACCACCTTAATTGACTTAATGGGGACAGAAAAATATGTGGTTGTTAAAATAGATTTACAGTTGTAATTTAGTCGTATTGAGATCATTATTTGTTTGCGAATTTCACAAGGTGTAATTCTGAGAATTGATGACTATGACATGTTGAGCAGAATCATCTGTCCAAAGGTAACTTGTTTATCTAAAGGTCACTCACTAACTCACAGCTGCACAAAACTTGCAAAATATAGACACAAACACAGTGAAATGTGTTAAAAGTAAGCGGTTTGTGATATCAGGATGAATTACACAAAGAATTCATGGGGATGTAAGTTGTTTCATAATTAATTTATTCTCTCCATCTTATAGTTTTATGTTTAGTTTAGATTTCATCAGCTTCTACAGGCACGTTTAAATTGTAGTAAGCCATGAAGAATTGTCTATGTAAATAAAATATGGCCGAAAACATAGTCAGATTACTCTGGAGGGGATGGTCCTAAAATGTCCCCATACCATAATGTCATAATATCCATTACTCATTTAGAAAAATGAAGAATTACATGTTTATAATCTTAAAAAGGAACCCTTAGTTTTAATTTTTATTGTGACCCCCACTATGTAGCTACAACTTCTATCCACATTTTCCAAATTGTAATTCATTATGTATAAAATTACTTCAGTTATTTTAAAGCTTTTGAATTGACTTAGTTAAGGACTTTCACTTGACTTATCTAAAACTTCAACTACGTATTCTTTTTTTTTACTTTTTGGTAGCTTTTGTGTTTATGGATCTGTTGTTTTTCTGGTGGATTCCTTTAACCTTTAGTTATAGAGTGATTTACGGTTCTGATGCCACAAAAGAGGCCCTGATCATGATACTACCAACATAATAGTTTCCAAATAGGCTGTTTTTCTCCTGTTAGAATGTGATGTTCTGGTTTCCTGTTTTTATTTTTCACACTTTCAACTTAAATAAATATTTGTGTAGCATTTGCCTATAAATTGTGTTTCTTGCAGTCTTACCGTTAGATCAAACTAAGAACAAGCAGTACGGTTCCTTTTAGAGAACTTCACTTGTATAACTTACACCACCGGAGGTCAGTGTTCTTCAGCATTTCCAAATCATGGTGAGAAGCTGCTTAGATGTTACCGAGAGTTCCTTGGTTATGTGTGCTCGTAGTTTTATTGTATTTGAACAGTCCAGAGAAAAATATAATTTGCGTTAAAGTTTGATGTCTTTTTAAAAAATCTTGCAAACCTTCCATGAAGACAAAATCCTTAGAGGTTGTCTTCATTTTTTTAATTTTAAGGATGCCCATCATCATATGATCCAGCATGAAGTCTACCATGTATTCCAGGGTGCTTGAAGAAAATGTGAGACAATTTGTATAGTAAATCAAAGTATAACTGGGGCAGAACTGAACCCTGCAACATGACAATGACCCAAATATCACAGGAAATCCACTAAAGACTGGCTGAGAATTAAATAAGGAAAGTCCTAGGCCTAGTTAAAACCCGGATCTTGATCTTATTGAGATTTTGTGACTTGAAACAGGCTGTACATCCAGCGCACCCCCCAAACAGGTTAAGGTGAAAATGAGGAAAGGGCCAAAACCTTCCTCAGACCGACGTCAGAGGGTGGTATATGGCTAAAATAGGAGTCTCACTCAAAGACGCAACATAAGTTGTTATTTGGGTTGGGTGTCCTAACTTTTTCCTCAGCTAGAATACTCATTTTTGTTTGTATCTCTTTTTTTCTTCAGTAAAACAAGGTTTATGATTGTTATTTAAGTGCAGTTAATTATTTACGTTTCCAGATATAGAAAATAAGATTAGAGATCAGCATGGGAACATTTCTTGATAAGAAACTGTATAGTAATGGGGAGTACTGATTTGTTTACATTACTGTCTGTTTTTTATCAGCAACTGTACTCCTCAGTGTTACCTAACTCTGTCGGAGTATGTCTGTGTATAGGTTATCTTTATGAAGAAGGGTTATAGTTTTTGACAAAAGCCCACTTTCCCCCCCTTGGTCTATTTTCATCCCACCCTTTTCTATTTAGAATTCAATTTACTATGTATTTTAATTTCCACTCATTTGTAATATGCTGTAGCATACAGTTTTTTAAAATCTTGCCTAATCCTTAATACAATAATATATAGTTTAATTGATAATAGTCTATGCAAAAAAGTGTTTAAGTACATATTTGACAAAAGTGGGGGCTGTGACACACTGTGTGCATCTAGTGGATGTTGTAGAGGTCAAATATACTTGTTCCTAGTCTGCACAAGTGTACATCTTTTGAATTTAGGAACAGATAATAGTTTGAATGAATCAGTTTTATGTCTGCACAAAAGGCAATAAATCTAAATAAATGTAATAAAAAAGTGTGTCCTTTTTTCTGTTGGCTGTTTATTTTACATTTATAGCTGTGTCTGCTGAGAAGATATCCAATGCTGTGTTGGAAGTTAATTGAGCCTATTGCATGAATTTGTAGTTCAAGTTACCTTTGACTCTGTGTGGAGCAAAAGAGATATCCATGATGCAAGACATAGATTAGAGATAGAGCAGATCTGCTTTACCTTGTCTTTTGTTGTTGTCCATATGTAAACATTAGGTCCAGAAGAGCAATAACAATGGTGCTATGAATTAAAAAACAAGAAGTCAGAATCATTGCTACGTCTATTAAAAAAATCTTCCTAAAAAGAATTTATACTCTGAACTTTTTAACATTTCGTCACACAGCAACACATTTTACTATATTTTATTGAGATTTTATGTGATGGACCAACAGAAAGTGTCAACGGGACCTCTAAGTAAATCCTGTTGCAGCCATTTGCATTCAGCAGTCCTCTAACTATATAGTGCACATTTGTTTGATTTAATCTAAGTATATTTGTTCAATGAATGCCTCAGAAGTTTTGTAGACCATATAGGGCAACAATCATGATGAACAAGGAAAACAGTAGACAGGCCATGGATAAAGACATCGAAAAGTTTAAAGCAAGGTTGGGTAATAAAACAATATCCCAACCTCTGAACATCCCACAGAGCTCTGTTCAATCCATCACCTGAAAATGGAGAGTATGGAACAACTACAAACCTATCAACACATGATTGTTCTCTTCAAACGGCCAAATGCATTAATCCGAGAAGCAGCCAAGAGGCCTATGGTAATGGAAGTTGCAGAGATCAACATTAGTTGTGCACTCCACAAATCTGGCTATTGTAGAGAAGTGGCAAACAGAAAACCTTTGTAAGAAAGCCATAATAAGCCTTCTTTGCAGTTTGCCATAAGGCATGTGGGAAAAACTTTGACAGCGGATAACTGCACTCTGGTCAGATAAGACCATAATGTTACTTTTTGGCTTACATTTTTACTTTTTGACTTACAAAATGCATTGTGAGCAGAAAACTAACACAGCATATCTCTCTAAACACACCATCGCAATGATGGATCATGGTGGTGGCAGTATTATGCTGTGGGGATGCGTTTCTTCAACAGAGACAGTAAAGATTGTCAGAGTTAATAGTAAGATGGATGAAGCTGAATACAGGAGAGTTCAGGAGGACAACCTGTCAGAGGCTGCAAAGGACTTGACTGAGGTGGAGATTCATCTTCCAGCAGGATCACATGAACATATAGCCACAGCTACACTGCAACAGTTTAGATCAAAGCATATGAGCTTTGTAAGAGTAAGAAACTTTTTTATTTTTTATTTTTTTTTGCAAAGCTGGTAAACACACGCACTAGCAGACGTGAAGCGAAACAATGTTCTTCAGAGTATTAGATAGGGGGTCGGCTAAATACGAATGCACAGCAAACTTTTTAGATTACATTTGCAAAATAATTTTAAAATCATTAATCTTTTCTTTACACGTAACATTTATGCGCCACTTTGTGTTGGTTTGTTACAAAAATTCCCAATAATATACAATGTGTTTTATGGTTATTACCAGAAAAAGTGAAAAAAGTGAAAAAGTTCAAGGGGTGTCAATACTTTTGTAAACAGAAAAATCTGGAGCAGTATCAAAAAGTCAAGGTTAAATATATTTAACCTTGACTTTTTGATACTGCTCCATGCTGGGTCACTCTTGTAGCAAAAGTATTTCCAGGAAGCCAGCTTCTTTTTACGAACAAATATAAAAAACAGGAGCCTGCAAACTGCTAACTTAGCCTCTCGTTTTAGTGATAAGGTTCCTTGAACATTTCCTACAGTTTTACGCAGAAAGAGAGAAATGATTACAAAGTCTGTTACTGGTGACAAAGACTACAACCCTCTGACTGCTGCTGTAACACAAATCTCTTTAGGAATTGTAGGATTAATACATTTTTATCAAAGATGGAATATTTTTGATGAGCAGATTATGATTCAGCCATTCAGATACAGGATTGCTTTTTTGTTTCCACCACATTTAGTTTGAAACAGGAATTCAGAGTTAAATGTTATAAAGCACTGAAAAAAAGCTGGAAGAAAAACTGCTGACATTTCAGAACTGTTTCTTACAACAGACAAAGTCCGCAGCGCTCCATTCTTTGGGCAGAAAAAAAACACTACTGTTTATATCTGAGTGAGAGCAGGGTTGAACTATGTGTTTTACCTATCTTATGTACACAGAGATAGTCCAAGCTGCAAAAAGGACTACTGTTATTTGCTCCAGAGATCTGTCACAATGAAGAAGTGGTCGACTAACCTTCGAGTGAAGTTACCCGTCTTCCTGTTGGTTTCCCAGGTGATTTTTGTTGCCATTTATTTTGCTTTTGTGACCTACGATGAGCACACTGATGCCCGCTTTCAAACCAATCAGACAAATCCAATGCACAATGCCATGTACAAGGACTACCCCTTCTTCACAGATATACAGGTCATGATATTCCTTGGCTTCGGATGCTTGCTGGCCTTTTTCCGACTCTATGGCTTTGGTGGGATGGTTTTTAACTTTCTGACTGCTACCTTTGCCATCCAGTGGGCCATTCTGGTGCAGGGCTACTTCCAGTTCTACCATAATGGGAAGATCCACCTTGGAGTCATTAATCTCATTAATGCAGAGTTTGCCTGTGCGGTGGTCCTCATCTCTTTCGGAGCGGTGCTGGGGAAGACCAGCCCACTGCAGCTGCTGGTCATGGCTCTGCTGGAGGTGCCAGTGTTTGCGGTTACGGAGTGGGTCATTCTGAAGTACCTGAGGATCAATGATGCAGGAGGGTCTATTCTCATTCATCTCTTTGCCTGTTATTTTGGATTGGGTGTCACGTTTGTGCTGTACAGGCCGGATTTAAGAGAGGGTCATGTTAAGGAGAGCACCAGTTACCACTCAGACATCCTGTCTGTGATGGGCACGTTGTTCCTCTGGGTGTTCTGGCCCTCGTTCAACTCAGCACTGACCCTTAAAGGAGATGACCAGCACAGAGCCATCCTGCACACCTTCCTTGGCCTCAGCGCCTCCACACTCACTGCATTCGCTCTGTCTGCTATGCTGAACAAAAAGGGAAAGCTCACCATGTCGGACATTCAGAATGTGACCCTGGCTGGAGGAGTAACAGTTGGGGCATCTGTAGATATGATGATATCACCTGCAGCTGCATATGTGCTGGGTATACTGGGTTGCATTGCATGTATGCTGGGATACAAGTACCTGAGCCCATTCTTAGAACAACGCTGCAGGATCCAGGATCAGTGTGGGATACACAATCTGCACGGACTAACAGGACTTATTTCATGCGCAGCAGGGATATGCGCTATTCTGATGGCTGACGAGGAGGTTTACGGCCCCAGTTTTTTTGAGATCTTTACTCACAGAGCACCAGTGGAAGGGGACCCAAAACTGCAACAGCTACAGATGCAGATTCCAGGCTTAAAACCAGGTTTGGGAAGGACTGCACCTGAGCAGGCTCTCTTCCAGGTTGCAGCTGTGTTCTCCACAATAGGACTGTCAGCACTGGGAGGCATCCTGACAGGTTATGTGTTGAAGCTACCATACCTTGCATCTCCTTCGGATGATTTCTGTTTTGATGATGCGTTGTTTTTTGAAGTTCCCCCAGATTATGATGCACCGTTTAAACTCAGCTACAAAATTACTGCAGAGGATTCTCCAGGCCAAAGAGTTGTGATCCAGTTAATGGACAACAACATAGAAAACAAATGTGCCTAACTTAGTCTTTAATCTGATTAAAGCTGTGTTTGTGCTGTGTATTTCACTAACTATTAAATACATGTATATATCCATTGTACTGTAAAAAATCTTGTTGACATATCTTTTTTTTTACACAACCCCTTAGCAACTGTGTCTATAATTCATGTATCATTAAAACAGAGCTGTGCTACTATTTCTTCAGGAGAAACATTTGGAGAGAACAAAACTGTTGCTTCATCCCTCAACCTTATTGCTCCTTCCCTTAAATCTTGCTTAGGACAAAACTTTATGTGAACACAAGTGCTTTATACTCTTGTACCAAAAGCCATTTTGAACAGAGATTGCTTTGGGTTAGTGGAGAGAAGTCTGCGCTTATCCGCATATTTTATTTATCTACTTTTCCTGCATAGAGGATCTTTTGCGACAAGAGTGTACATCCTTTTTTGTGTAGCTAAAAAGTAACCACACACCCATTAAACACATTTGTGTATGAAAGGTGTTTATTGTCAAGAAAACAATCCGTCCTATGTTTACAACATAGATTGTATGTGTTACAAGACTACAGTTTTCAACGTTAGACACTTACCCTCATACCTGTCATTGTTTAATATTTAACTCCCCACATATACTTGTTTGTTTAATGTTTAACTGCTTCAATTTGTGAAATTGTATAATGCTTAACTCTCTCTTTGATTGGAAGATCTATTATCTCCCTGACTAAATATTGATTTTTATTTTATGTATGGATGAATTATAGTAATAAAAAAAATTAACCCAGCTGCAAAGTAATGAGTGAAAGATTGAACAAAAGACAGCATTGAAAGTTATCTGAGTCCGCATTAAGATTTATTACAGTGAAGTGAACATAGAATAACTTTATTTTCACTTTCTTATTATTCCAAACTGAATCACTGCCATTTTTAAGATACACAAAAAAATTATACGTTTTTCTAAGGATTACAAGCTGAAAATTTGCTAAAAAGTAGGTTTTCATATTGTTGCAAGGACTTCAAGATAAATAATTAAAGTGCAACACTGAAATATACTTTAACAAAGCTATATGAACAAGCTATACATGTTCCCAGCATTTAAAAGTCCTTCACAGGAAGAAATAAAAGTATCCAAACTCAAACTCAGTTTCTGGTTCAAACTACATGGTAAATCGAAAAGGAAACAAAAGTCAAAAAGTACTTATCTGCCAGCCAAATCAAACGTGGATGTAAACAAATATGATCAGGGAACACAACAGTTTAAAAAGAATACTCTAACAAATAATATGAAACTCTTTCAGTGATGAGTCAAATAGTTGTCATATAGATAAGCCTCATAAGCATTAGTTTGACAGGGACTTTGAAAAGATGGCTATGGCTATTTTTTGTTTTTGCAGCAAAGTCCTTCACAACATCACTAAAGTCCAGCTTTCTTACTAGATCGCTCTCAAGAGACATGAGAGTCAAATGATTAAGCCTTTCCTGTCCCATTGTGGATCTGAGTCTATTTTTTATTATTTTAAGCTTAGAGAAGAATTGCTCACCACTTGCATTTGTGACAGGGAATGTCACTCAAAGTCTAAGCGCAAGGTCCACACTTGGGAAGATGCCTTGTAGGTTCTGATCAACATGTGCTACATCTGGCGTCAAGTCAACACTATTCGAGAAGTATTTGGCCATTTTTTCTTCACTGACAATTTCGGATAAAACACGATCACCCATCTGGTTTTACATATGTTTTAGAAGGAAGATAGGAAGGTGGTCCTGCACATGCATTTCCATATTTTACTATGTGAAACTTCAGAAAGGGATCAAACTTACTGATTAACTCCAGAAGGGATGACAGTGGCTCAGGAGTTTGGAGTTCATCTTGTAACTAGAGTGTTGCCAGTTTGAGCCCCAGCTCTGTCTGTCTCAGTCATTGTGTCCTTAGACTACAGGTGAAAATTGGCACTTGAGCTATAACCTGGTACAATGCATCATTAATGTTTATTGTACATCACTGTTTAAATTTTTTTTTAATTAAAAATAGGTCATTCCTATCATCAGCCCTGCAGAAATGTCACTAAAGCCTCTTATGGCCCGTTCACACTGCCCAGAACTGTAAGACTACATGTTAAGTCTATGGTTGAGGCTGTCAAGAGTCTCTGCACTGCTTTGGCTGTGGCAATTTCTGTAAATGTTGCTGCTTTCCAAGCTTCAGAGTGACAAAAGTCAGCAATGCAGAAGTTGAGCTAGCTGAACTTTCAGCGCCGTCCCCTGAGCGTCAACCAGTCAGAGCGTCTCACTGTAGTGACGTAACTAAAGTAAGTCACTGCTCCTGGAGCACATGGTTAAACTCTCCAAACTCAGAACACCTCTCAAGAATGGGGTGTATTCACAAACGGCGCTGATGTGCCCGACTACGACGTGTTATACACCTTTTCCGATGCTAGAAAATCGTCATTGTTGTTTAAAAGCTTCCTGGTCCTTGCTCAGTCCATCAGTTTATCCCCAGAGGGCAGGATCAGTACGGTCTGGTTTATCCACAGTCAAGGTGTCATCTGCTGAAGAAAATCGCATTGCTATCGCTTCTTTTCCATAGGCGTCAATTCTACCACAGTTCTTGGTTCTGGCGGGATCGTAGCGCCGGTGTTAGCAAGGCTACCGCTCTAAGAAGGCGAAAGGGAAGATGGTTCTGCTCCATCGCCACTGAGAGGCTTTAAAAGCCTGTAATCTTGAGCATTTTCTTCATTACCTCTTTGTCCTGTTTCTCTTTTTTTTTCAGCGCTCCCCTATCATACGTTCTGCTGTCTGCCATCATGAGACACTAATCACTGATGCTCCTCCCCAAGGTGTAACATGCATCAAACTTGGACCAATAATAATCAAGCATTCATGACAGATGTTTGCCAAAACAAATTAGAAAATGTTTCAATGATAGTCAATATCCTCTTAGAGAGTTATAAAGTAAGGTCTCAAACTATTGCTTCACGACATTACAAAATAGCAGCGCTGGGGCCCCCACAGCGCTGGGGCCCTGGGCTGGAGCCCCGGTAAACCCCTGCTAATGTCCGGGCTTACATATATGCACATGTTATAACAAAAAAAAAACAACAACAACAAAAAAAAGTTACACAGATTAAGCAGAAATAATTTTTAACAATAGGTCATACAGGATAAAACAAAGATAAAAACATACATGTAAATAGATGCATATGTATGAATATATATGGTGACATCGAAAAAATTTAAATAAATAAAACATTTTTAAACCGTGAAAATAATTTACTTGCTTAGTCATTCTTCGGCAACTTCAGGGAATGTGAAAAAACAAACAAATAAATAATTTAAATTAGATTATTAATCCGAAAATCCTGAAAATAAAATTATTTAATCATTTTCACCTTCAAACGTGGCAGATCGATTTTCTTGGACTGCAGCCAGCTCAACATATTATTCCAAAAAGTCTGAACGTAGCCTACTCACGGTTCAAAAATAAATGGTCCAAATCTCCAGTCTCATTTTTAACATAATACGAAGCCATTTACAAGTCCTTTAAACGTTCACCTATATGAATATATTCACTAGTTAGACGTCATTCTGAACGTTGTATCTTATTAAGATATTTTATGCAAGTACTACTTAGAACCAGCAGGTGGCAGTAACGTTGTGTTTTTTTTCCTATTGGAGCAACAATCGAAGAAGAAGACGACCACGACGAAGGAGACGGAAGGAGACCGTAGAGCCACGACCTGCCTCGAGTAGCTTCTAGTTGCAAGAGAGGAAAAAGAAAAGGTTACATAACTTCAAAAAAGTTTAACTTCGCCGTAGCTGTCTGTGTTTAAGAAAGAGAGAACCGTCGACGCCAATCTTGTCAGCAGCACATTAGCCGTGGTATTCAGACTTTGGCCCAGCATATCCTCCATTTCAGACGGTAACGTCATTGTTTGCCACATTCAGCTCGCTGCCGCGGAAACGCTGCGAGTCAGAGTAGCCATTTTGGCAACCTAAAGTAAACGCCTGTGTTATCCACCTAGACGTGTTTTGCGGCCTGTAATCGTTTCTTATTAATTTAGTTTTTTAATTTAATACTGCTTTCGGTGTTTATTTTGTGTCTTTTTTTCTCTACTTGTAAAAGTTCCTTTAGGAAAATCTTGGTTGAAATTGAAGCGACGGTAAAGCGGTATACGAACGTAGCTAGTTAGCTTTAGCTTTTAGCGACGTAAACCCGTGCGTGACTTTAGTAACGTGTTAAAACCTTTTTGCAGGCAGTTGTTGTATTTGTTGTTCCAAATTGGTATGCTTGTCCTAATAACCTGAAAATATTTGTATATGGACACAACTAAATGCGTTTTCGACGTGATAGGAAGACATATCGCGTCGAAACAGTCTACCTCTGCTTCTAGAACCTTTGCTGGTTTTTTTGTTAAGTGTTTTTATTTCCCTTTTTTTATTTGCAGGATCGAAATGGCGGATGATTTTGACGTTGAGGCCATGCTCGAAGCGCCATACAGAAAGGTGAGTTGAGAGTTGAAGAGATGGGGCCTGTAAACTGTTGTAGCCCTTGTTTTGTTTAGATCTTAAAGTTTTGTTATTATGAAGAAGTTCACTTGAATGTTGTGTCTGGTGATTGAGTTATTTAAGAAACGCAATACAGAAATATAAATAAATCCACATCTATCTCTCTTTATAGACTTCCCTAATGATATCTCACCTCTACTCCCATGAATTCATCTTTGATTCCACTGTGAACTGTGAAAAAAAAGGAAGGTAGTTATTGCGCATATACTGATGTACTGTGGTTCACTTTAGGAGTAAAAGAGATTCAACCTAGAACCATCCAGTCCCAATTCGGTTCCAACAAGGTGAATGCCAATGGTTGATGAGCCCATCTTTATCTGTCCAGCAAAGGAGGCAGTATTCAGGTTTACAATTGGCTTGTTGTCCCCCGTGTTAATGTTTAATCCTTACTAGAATGACTTCCATGTTAAAATTGTGCATGTAATTGTCTATATTTATAACCATTTTGTTTAAAGCAATTTACTATGTGGAGAACATGTATGCACTTCCTCAAATAATGATATTTATTAGTACTAGAAAGTTACTGAGCAACAAAGCCTTTCATGCAATATAGCTTTATACCAGTTTTGCTGGTCAGTATACATTTAAATATTTCTTGTAAATATGAATACTGCCTCTTTCAGCATCTTGATTTTAATTGCATGCTACACAAGACATATTACATTAAAATTTTAGTGAAATGACTGTAAAATACAACGTATTTAGTGTAATTGTTGTTTAAGAAAATCTTGTATTTTCAGTAGTTTTTTTTAGGCCAAACAATTGTAAATATTATTGCAGTCTACAGATAATTTTAGTGTTAAAGGTGGCTTTTTTTATCATTTTTATTTATTTTTTTGGGCGTCAGTATTACTAAGAAGTGTGAATCCCTGTTTGCTTCAGGGCAAGATGTGTGACAGAGGTGGCATCGAGCTCTTACAGTCCAAGAACGAAAATGGGTGAAGATCACTGGACTGACACCAACCACACAGGATCTCTTTTAGTGGTCATGGGCCATGCGTGGTCACGTGTTTAGGCACAAATAGTGGCATTGGTACGACCTGTTAGAAAGAAGGGGAGGGGGTGGGGGTGGTGGTGGAGAGGACCTAACAGTTATCAAAGCTTCCTGAACTCTGCTAATATGTTGGACATCCCTTAACTTTTTCATTGTAGCATTAAGTATTGACCAGCCTTATAATGAGGGGGGAAAGGAAGGTATTGGGGTGGTGGAAGAACTGTCCAGAGTTGACATTAGAAAGTATGAATTTTATTAATTGAATATATTTTTGCATTTTCTCTTCTCACCCCCAACCCCCTTTACCTTGACGACTTGAAATGTCTCATCTACGTCCTCATGATGTTCTTCTATAAACCTTGCTTAGGATGAGAACAAGTCCTATCATGCAAATGGACACGATGAACACGGCAAGAAGTAAGTTTTTATAATTTTGTTGATGCGTTAATCTCAGAATATTTGTTTTCCAATAAAAGAGTTGGCATTCAAACCCTAATAATAAATTAAAATTCCTAAATTTAATATAGTTTTGTACTTTACTAAAATGTTGCTTGTGGTAATTTCCTTTCCTGGTTATGTGCTTCAGGAAGAGAAGGAGTCGAAGCAGGAGCCGTAGTCCAGGCTCAAGGAAGAAGAAAAGCCGTAGCAGGAGCAAAGACAGGAAGAAGACCAAGAAAAGGAGCAGGAGTAGAGATAAAAAACGCAGCCGCAGCAGGGAGCGCCATCGTAGCAGCTCTAGAAGCAAGGATCGTGCTGGGCGGTACAAAGCACGCAAGAGCCCCATGTATGTAGCTTCTCAGACCTTAATGTTGCACATCCTGTACTGTTTATTACAGCTTCAGTCATCTTGTTACTTCCTGGCAGTACATTTCATCTTTGATAATGATGGTTGAAGAAATCAAAAAGTGAGTTTCAAGACAAAAGCAGCTCTTTCTCTTCTTTATTTTAGCCGGAAACGTTCCAGAAGTCGGAGTCCCTTCAAAAAAGAAAAGAGTCCTGTCAGGTAAGATAAACAATTTGATTTGTTTCATCATTGGGTATGAAATTTAAAAAGACATCCTGTACACTTGTTTGACGTCACTGGCTTTTGTTTTCAAATGGATATTTAAAGTGTAACTGAACCCCCTGAAAAATCATAACCCCGCCCCCAGACAGCATTTGAAAAATCCTACAAAGTGGGCGGTACCAGGAGGCACGGAGGGGTGTGGCCAAGTGGGGAGGAAAAGCGGAGGAGGGGACGTGGGGGTGTGTTCCGGAGGACAATGACAGCTCGTTTCATGTGACACTGAAACATGGACAGTGACCGAAGCGACGTTGGCAGTTTTGCGACTGATTGATCTGATCAACATTCATCTGTTTTGAACGTTAGCCTATGTTAGCATTACCACTCAGAGACTGGACTCCTCCTGTCTCCCTCTGCCTCAGCAGCAGCACCATGCTCGGGCGGCGCTGCTGTGTGTGTCTGATAGTTTTATACCCAAACCCACGGGGCGTGTCTGTGACAACATGGCTGCTGTGACACAGCCGATGCCTGTGACGTAGAGACGTACCGCTCTCCACCAATCCCAAAATTCAAATGCAGTAGCCACCGTTCAACCCTAGGAGGGCAGCACTAAGACGCTTTTAGACCAAATAGTGTAGAATTAAACAAGTTTACACCGAAATGTAAAAAAATCACCAGAAACTGAAAGACTGCATTGGTAAATACCCATTTATACAGTTTAAAAGCAAAAAAAAGTTGTTTTGGGGTTTAGTTACTCTTTAATGAGCACGTTGTGGCTGTTATACAAAATTAGATTTGTTTGTATGACTTTCCAGAGAATTATGTTTGACCATTTTTCTTCCCGTTATGAAGGCAACCGATTGACAATCTAACACCAGAAGAGAGGGATGCCCGCACAGTTTTCTGCATGCAGCTTGCTGCAAGAATCAGAGCTCGTGACCTGGAGGATTTCTTCTCCGCTGTTGGAAAGGTTGGCTCCTTTAGGTATATATACTGACTGGTCAGTTTTCTTTTAGAAATTATCTTACATCTTTTTTCCCCCACTTATGTGCAGGTCAGAGATGTGAGAATCATCTCTGATAGAAACTCTCGGAGGTCAAAGGGTATTGCATACATAGAGTTTGTGGAGTCGTCTTCTGTCCCGCTGGCAATTGGACTAACTGGCCAGAGGCTTTTAGGTGTTCCCATCATCGTTCAGGCTTCTCAGGTCAGTTCTTCACCAAACATTGGGTTGCTTTAGATAAGTTAGTCTGAGTGGAAATGTAATGTTGGTAAG